>OW121704.1:28929822-28937322 GCA_933228785.1 Lasioglossum pauxillum | reverse complement strand
CAGTGTATATTATCTGAATATTCGTCTCATGTTCTGGGATCTCTTGTAAATTACTCAAAAAAGATCGAACGTAACCAGTATCTTGAGCAAAGTTGTATATTCCACGCTCGTTTAGATTTCTGTTCATAATTTCGTGAAATAAATTAATATGTTTATCTTGTAAATAACAATCAGGTTTTATGACTTCTTCACATTCGGCTGTTTCTAAAGCATAGTTATAACCATCATTGAGGAAACATTCTGCAGGCACTGCATATTCATGATTATTTTGGTCGATATGCTGGTCCGAGATCATTATACATTCATCAAAATTTGTAAAATTTTCAGGATTCATTTTTTGATTTGTGATTGTTACATCTGTTTTCTCTACATTCTCTTCTTTTTTATATTTGACAACCTTCTTATCGAGGATTGCATAAATGGGCTTATGATAGCTGAAATATGTTTCATAAACACCGCAATCTATGTCATCAACATTTGAGAAAATGATATCTATTTGAGTGTTCAAATCGGTCGTTGTACTTTTGGATGGTAATTTAGTTTTTAAATTGTACTTGTTCAAAAGGTTAATCAAATAATTATTGCCATTATCCTTGCAATTTAATATATTGTAATTGAAATCACCTATCAAAATCTTTTCGCTTTCAATTGTAATTTTATTCATTATTCGTTGTACAACGCTACCAAACATAGAATTAGTAGCTTTTGGTGATTTATAACCACTTATTATATAATAATTTCTGATTTTAAATGTGAACAGTTCTACATGCGCATTTGAACTAAATTCCTGTTCAACAAATAATTTTTCTATTGATAATTCTGTTTTTCCATAACAAATTAATCCGCGGCTGTTTTTGTCAATGTCGGATCGGAATAATATATCATAATTTAAAATATTCAACTCATCATCGGTTTTCGTTAATGTTTCACTAAAAATTAATATATCGCTTCGATGAAACCATGAATCTTTCTTTATATGAATTAATTTACTTGTCAAAGTACCGATATTTTGATATATAACTATTAATCCGTTTTCATTGACCAAATTATTGAATGATAATTTTAATTGTTTATTTTTTCGCAAACGATACAATTCCTCGTTAGCCGGGTTTGCAGTATTGATCTTTGTTTTTTTAGATACTGTTAATTTAAATTGTCCCAAAATATATAAACCGCTCAATTTTGAAACTCTGCTCAGTGCTACATACAACATTTGTAAAGTTCGTCTTTCTGATTTTTTAAAATCCAAACATACTTTCTCGTATGTTTGTCCCTGACTTTTATGAATCGTAATCGCTTCAGCAGGAACCACTGGAAATTGACTGCGTGTGATTTGATATTTTTCCTCACTCGACATATTTACTTGACTCGATATTTTTATTATCGGTGTTAAATTTTGATCAATATTTTCATTTTTCATATAATTACGATAACGAGTTCTTACTTTCACTCCCACTCTGGGCAATTGAAAATCTAACCACAATATAGACGGAATTTTAGTATTTTCTTGAAAAGTAATAAATTTTAATATTCCGCATGCTCCATTAACCAATCCGTCTTCAACATCAATGTTATTAATTATCATATATTTTATATTAATTTTCAATTTAATCTCTGTTAATAATTCGTTTTGAACTGATTGTTTTTTTAAAGATTGTGATATAAATTTTTTTTTGTACTTTCATCGATATTCTTCGAAAATGTATTCTCGGCAGTAGAGATGATTAACTCACTCTTGCATTGGGATATTTTTCGATTATTGTAAGCGGTAACATTAGCATTAGTTGCATATAATCGTATTGCTGTATGTGGAACATCAGTTTGATTTTTAATTTCTCTCGATTTAATTAATTTTATATCATCTTCAGACATTTCTCCAAGAACTAAATTATTTAGAGCATTTATAAACGCTAAATCATCTTTTTGTCGCATAACTTCCGCCAATTCATAAAATTCAAATTCGTTCCATAGTGGATTAATATCAATAAAGGGAGCCATTTCGTTTCGTCTCGAGACTTGATAAACAGGTTTATCTCGTACAGGTGGTAATTGATTTAAATCCCCAACTGCTAATACAGAAAGACCACCAAATGATTCATTTATACCATTTATTTGCCTTAAACGTGTATCAATATAGCCTAGTATTGTACTACTTACCATCGATATTTCATCAATTATAAGTAATTGTACTTTTGATAATTTTTCACGAATATTGTTGGCTAAGTCGCTTGACAATTGTGGTAAACTAACTCCAAATTGATTAATTGGTAAAGCGAAAGCAGAATGAATTGTTACTCCATTAATTAAAAAAGCAGCCTTGCCGGAAGGAGCACATAATAATACTATTATTTTATCCATATCTCCGCCGGGCAATTTATCAAAATAATTAGTTATTAATTGATATAGTGTGTTAATCACTCTACTTTTTCCTACACCAGCTGAACCACTTAAAAAAATTTTAAATGGAACTTTATGCAATTTAAAACAATTCAATGTATGCATTACAAATTCTTTTTGTTTACAATTTAATTCTTTTACCATATCATGAAGTTCATTTTCGTTTACTCTTGCCGGACATGTGTATCTACTTTTATGAGAATCTTTTTTTAAATTTTTTTCTTTAGCGTTATCTAGTTCACCACCTTGTTTGAATATATCAATATGTTGAGTACACGAATTTTCCTTAGCAACATATTGTTCTGCTTTCTGGTTCTCTATTTCACGATTATCATTTTCCACTTGTTCCAAAGCATCATCCATAGCTGTATCACTAATTATTGAAAATTTTTCTTGATTTGTTTCAATAACATTTATATTATTTTTATAAACCATTTCATGATCAATATTTTCAACTTCACTTCGTTCATCAAGCCAAGGCATGAATAACAATATTCTTTCTCTATAATAATTTGATGGATCTTGTTTCAATTTATATCGTCTGTATCTAATAATAGCTGTTTGCTGCCGAAATCTGAAATCATTTACTTCATTATTTTC
Organism: Lasioglossum pauxillum; assembly: GCA_933228785.1. Classification (NCBI taxonomy): domain Eukaryota; kingdom Metazoa; phylum Arthropoda; class Insecta; order Hymenoptera; family Halictidae; genus Lasioglossum; species Lasioglossum pauxillum. The sequence goes on along the minus strand of OW121704.1, from coordinate 28,934,325 downwards.
GTCATTATTGTCAGCATCACCTTCCTCTTCTTTCTTTTTTGTGATCTTTTGGTAATTCGCTGCAAAATCAGCGAGGCACACCATCATGTAAATCAACATCTCTTCTACTATAATTATCAAATATATCATCCATATAAATTTCTGTGGAGTGTTCATTTAATTTTTTTAAAGCATTCTCAGATTTTAACATTAATACACGTTCTGATATCGGATTGGTATTAATGTATACTGTCTTTCTACTTTGCTTTGATAAAGGTAATGATAAAACATGATAGGCTGCTTCTTGTGCAGACATTAAATTACTATTTAGAAAAACGTTGGTAATATTTCGAAATTTTTCTCTAACAGTCTTATTGTTATTATCACAATCAATAGCAGCTTCCCTTAATAATTTTGATAAACCTCCTTCAATTTTACTAATGTAATTAGTTACATAACTCACCGCCGAATATTCGTCAAGTACAAACTGTAAATCCATATTCGATTCGAATAATTGTAAAATATCTGCATTATAACTATTAATATTTACTTCAAGGCTGGTTCGTTTTAAGAATACCCGTTTTTGTTTTAAACTACTTCGAATAGCTAATAGGTATTCTTCATCAGTCATATTCAGTTTCTCTAGAATTTCATCATAGCTCATAACTATTTTTTTCTTATAAAATTCATTTATTAATTCATCAATAAGTTTATAGGATTTAGGTGCTATTTCATTTTTATTTAATGGTTCCAGAATCATCGTTCTTCTCATTACCGGATAAGGGATATGAAATCGACACCGCTTATTTTTTTGTCCTTTGTAACAACTATGATTATGTTTGTGCATTTGAAATTTAATATATGGATTATTTTCGTCATATCTACATGTGATAAATCGGTCAATTAAATCAATCAATTCTTTGTTACCAACATGATCGTGTCTATCTTTAACACTATTGTACATAGGTGCTCCTTTCAACCACAGAAATATATGTTCATGTGGACTTCCACGTTGCTGAATTTCCACTCGTTCATAACTATCCACAACCTCATATTCTCCGAAAATACTTTGTTTTTGTCTTAATAACCACATAAGCTTATGTGTTTTATGATCGAAATATCGAGCGCACGTAACGGGATCATTTCTAATTAGATCAGTTTTGGTATTGTAATCCAAATTGAATGCGTCTTGTACAGATAATGTTTTACCACCATCGCGATATTTCATCAATGTTTGCAATAACTCAGGCCAGTAACTTTCTGCAGCCGACACTGTCATAAAGAATGTGGGTTTACCCAATTGACGGATCATTGCTAGTACCTCTTTCTTTTTTTGTTCCCAATATGCTGGCGATGAACGAATATTTTTAAGTAACTTGAATCCGTCATCAAATTCAATCAAATTATTCATAAAATCCGGATTCAAAAATCTGAAGCACGTAAATTCTTATTCGTATTCATTTTTATTCGTCTCAAACAGACATTTATACTAGATAAACATGATATCTCTAAACATTTTTTAGCCATAAATAAAATCCTAGAAGGAATGCATGATCGTCGATCATACCGTCTAACTTCGGATCTAATACGATCTGAATATGATACTGATTTAGGCAAATTGAAAGAATATCCAGCAAATATTCTTGGGAAACACAATTCATCCAAGTCATCCATTTTATGCCATGGTAATGGATATTTTCCCTGTCCTGGTGCAATAATATTCACAACGGAAGAATGCCCTTCTGCCACAGCAGCATTATTATCAACAAGTAATACCTCATCATTATTTATTTGATCTAAACAGATTGCATTTTTTATATTTTTTTCCAAATCCATATTGTCAATCACTTCTGTCTTATCTACTTCATCGTTATTGTCAACTATAAAATTAATTTCTTCGCTACCATAACTTGCATAATTTTGAAAATACTTTTCATCTACTTTAATAGCATATTTCACATACAATGGTGTTTTCACTAAATGTTGTAATGCTTTACAAATTACTCCTGGTCTGACTGATTCGAACATATAATCACTTTTATGATCTTTATGACGTTTTAATTTAATTTGAATTGTTTCCATTTCCGAAAATTTTCGAGGCAATACTTCTAACATATCATTCACATCGATTTGAATATTAACAACACTACCTTTGAGGCCTAATTGTGGATTTAAAGCATATGGTTTCAATGCGCGAATTTGCATAAAATTCAAAATCGGTGCTACCATTCTTTCCTCAAGATCAGTCAATTCTTTCACTGATTTTGGAACTGTGGGAAACTTTAGACCATTGCTAGTTGACAACTTATATACTTTGCCTCTATAAGCATAATTTTTACAAGTTCCAAAAGTTAAACCTGACGGAAAATTATTTCTTTGAGATAAAATTGCATCATTTGCTTTATCGATTCTCAATTCATTTAATTTTACAACGGCAGATTTAAAAAATAGACCTTCACAACAGCAACATATGAACGAAGGCGTTTCCATACGACATTTGATAAATTGCCATTTCAATTTCGCTGTAGTATTATCATCTTTTTGATTCAACATACAGTTATATAAATTATCACGAAACTTTAATGCATCAATGTCTCTCTTTTCTTGTCGCCATACTGTGTCCTTTAATGATTTTCGATAATTATATCTCAAGCTTTGCCGTAATTTTCGTATTCTTTGAACATTATTAAGTTTTTCTTTACATTTGTAGTTTTTATGTTGCCTCATTATTCTCATGTGGTTAATATTTTGTTGTAATTCATTTTTCTTATATACAAGATTCATCCGCAACATCTTATTTCGTGCAATATTTTGAGCAAGTTCTCGGGATTTATATGCATCATTATGCCGTAATATTTTATTTCGTGCAATATTTTGAGCAAGTTCTTGGGACTTATATGCATCATTATGCCGTAGTATTTTATTTCGTGCAATATTTTGAGCAAGTTCTCGGGACTTATATGCATCATTATGCCGTAGTATTTTATTTCGTGCAATATTTTGAGCAAGTTCTCGGGACTTATATGCATCATTATGCCGTAGTATTTTATTTCGTGCAATATTTTGAGCAAGTTCTCGGGACTTATATGCATCATTATGCCGTAGTATTTTATTCCGTGCAGAATTGTTGGCAATTTCTTTTGCAATATAATTTATTCTTTGTCTCAATATCTTTATCCTGCTCAGTGTTTTTCTATTTTCCAATTGTTTAAATTCTGGAATTTCTCGTTTACGTTTAATTCGATTTAAATTTGATTCATTCTCTTTGTTACGATAATCGTCATTTTCTCTTGTACATTTCTTTCGAATTAGCCTTATTTCATTTTCTTTTTTACAAAACTCGGCATTCAGTCGTTTCCGTTGCATTTGTTTGAGAGTATATTCAATTTTTTTTTTCTTCCGATCAATATTATCACGATAGTATTTTCTGTTTCGCATTCGATTTTTCTCATATTCATCAGTTTTATATGTACTTTTAGACCGTAATTTTTGCTTGGCCTGTCTTATTTGTGCATTCCGTTTTTCTTTTTTTTCGTTCTCAGTGACAACATTATTATTAAGGGAGAGATAATCATATTTTCGTTTTTTATTGATGTGTTTTCGTGATTGACGTTTTACCTTCATTTTCGTATTGTCGGAAATTGTATATTTATACAACACTTGGTGCCGCCCCTGGCTGACAAGACAATATTTTTTTAGTACTCTGTGTCGCCTACGGCTGACAAATGTATTTTTTTATTCAAAAATTGGTGTCGCCTTTAGCTGACAAGACAATATTAATTTGTTTTTTCTTATTCTTAGTACTTTGTCTCGCCTACGGCCGACAAGTGTATTTTATTCAAAAATTGGTGTCGCCCTTGGCTGACAAGACAAAAATTTTTTTTCATTTATTACTTTGTGTCGCCTACGGCTGACAATTGTATTTTATTCTAATATGTGAGTGTGTCGCCCTTGGCTGACAATACAATATTTATTTATTTATTTGGTACTTTGTGTCGCCTACGGCTGACAATTGTATGTTATTCATAAATGTGTATTATATACAAATATGTAATATAAAAAAAAATTGTATGTATATTATATATAATGTAATTGTATGTATATTATAGACAATATAAATGTATGTATATTATATATAATATAGTCCTATGTCATTATATATATACATATATATATATAATATATAATATATATATATATATATATATATATATATATATATATATATATATATATATATATTATATATACACAAAATGAAATAGGAGTAATGTTTAACAAATAAAAAAATTAATTTGTATAGGAACGGACAAAATTCTTACCTGTTTCAATATGAAAAGACACTCATTAGTTATATTCACTCATATACGAAGTGATCACTATGACTGTTACAGTAGAACTGATAATGAAAATATTTACAGTGAATGCAAGACGAAGGTGAGACGTTCAGGGGTAAGGAAAGAAGTACCACTACCATAAATGAACGCGTGACACACATATATATTGAATAAACGTGTATATGAT
>OW121704.1:28922322-28924822 GCA_933228785.1 Lasioglossum pauxillum | reverse complement strand
CAAGTCCGAACGTAAGAAATACCAATCCCTACTTCGCCTCTCGTGGAAACTATATATATGTATTTAAGACGCAATGCAAAAATTGGCAATTTTCACAGAACCGCGACAAACGCCGACGAAACGCCCATCATTCGCTCGTACGTAGCAATCTTTGCAACCCGACTCAGAAACGCTCTTTGGCGCCCTCCAAAAATATTTGGAGAGGTAAGCGACGGCGGGGACTTACAAGAGCAGCGCAAGCAGTATTTGGTTACGTAAACGACCCTCAGCCAGGCGTGGTCCAGGAATTGTATCCATGGACCGCAATGTGCGTTCGAAATGTCGATGTTCATGTGTCCTGCAGTTCACACGTTGACGCGCAATTAGCTGCGTTCTTCATCGACCCACGAGCCAAGTGATCCACCGTTCAGGGTAATCGTATATATTTTTGATTTACAAATCAATATATCTTATATGTCTCTTGTTCTGCGGTTCGTAAGAACGCATTGTACCTGAAAGCTCCAACCAGCGCGCGAAGGAGATTCAGGCGTCGTTTCAAGGACGACACTTTCGTCGTCCGTAGAAACGGAAAAAAAACCGTCATAGTACGCGGGCGAGACTGCACACGTATCTGACGGCCGGGCGAACAGTACATTAAAAAACCGTTAAACGTGGAAAACGCGGAGAGGAATATTCTGAAAACGACGGGGATCGTAGACAACCCGATACTGGATCCAGAGAAACAATTCCTCTCCTCTTCACTTATTACATTTGGAAGATGTGAGAACGGAGGACTTCACGGCCGGCTCTGGCAGCGGTCATTCGTCCCAAACTCTCGTGGTGCGCACTATTGGGCCACACGCACGGAATAGGGTGTCAAGACTCACGACTGCTTTAAAAGCGAGCTTCACGAGCCGGTCCACTTCCCGTAAAACACATTTCCATAAAATGTTGTTGTGTGTGCTCGAGGCAACGATAAATTCCGATACAAGCGGACTCACGAGCCGGCTCTGGCCGTAGGCGATCCCCCCGGGTTCTCGTCGTCCCAAGCTCGTCTGCGCGCACTATTGGGCCACACAGAGAGTAGGGTGTCGTCGGGAATAATCGCGCATAGGCTTTATGCGAGCATCACGGCCGGTCCTCTCGGAACACCGTTTTTCTTCGGAACGATATTTTATCATATTATTTTATTCGATACACTGCGGACTCGCGCAGCCGGCTCTGGCAGCGGTCATTCGTCCCAAGCTCTCGTGGTGCGCACTATTGGGCCACACACGCACGGAGTAGGGTGTCTGACTCACGACTGCTTTAAATGCGAGCATCACGGCCGGTCCGCCGCTCTCGAATGTATGTATAATAATAAATTATATATGTTCCGTTGTCAACGAACACCGCGTGCGGAGCAGCAACGTTTCGTGCTCTTGGTTATACGCGAACTCGAGATAAATAGAGAGCGGGACTCGCAACCGGCTCTGGCAGCGGTCATTCGTCCCACGCTCTCGTGGTGCGCACTATTAGGCCACACGCACGGAGTAGGGTGTCAGACTCACGACTGCTTTAAAAACGAGCTTCACGAGCCGGTCCTTCACGTCTCGTCTATATTCTCGATGTTCGCGAACGATAACACAAACGCGTGCAACCGCGCGTTTTCCACAGGTTACCCTGATTTTGTTTGTTCTCTTCGAGACACCGTTTCGAACGGACGACTCCGGACATACTTACAACACAGAGGCGAAGACCGAGGAAGCGAATCGACGCTTACATCCCTGTTCATGCGCTACCGGTAAAATATGTCCGTATGTATAATTGTAGAGAGCCTCCTACACGACGCAGAGGACACCACAGGCGTTATTATATACGCGGTACAACACAACACTCTTTGACACGAGGTATTTTTCAAAGAGAACGACCACCAGGTGGCGGGTGAAAGAAAACATCGGTGTGTGATATCGCAACGACGGGTATTTCTATATTCGTGTGTCGATCTGCAGCATTCAGCGTCCGACGAGATATCGTACGTACCTGATCGTTCGAGTTTGCAAATGCGAACGTCGGTAATGTCGACGATTCCCGAAGACCCGAAGTACAGGCTCTTCAGCACTCACTCCCCAATACAAGTAAACGATAAAACAACACAACACGATGCTCTCTCCACCTTCACGCAAGCACCGTATTAATTTCTGGCCCGTCGTTCTCAATCCCATTGTCGAAAGAGACTGTGTGCCGTATATATATACGCCGTCTTAATATGCACAACATGGTGTTTCTCTGGCGGGCTCTCTCTTGCGCCTTATTTCATTTCACCAACGGACGGGAGCATCGCGCCGCGTTGAGTAACTCTATATGTAGTACTCCGTGTAAAACGCAAAAGCGCGACCTCCTCGCGTAAGCCGTTGGTGAGATGTTTTTCATATGGGGAGTAGTCGTGTCGCTATTGACGCTCTTTATTCGATACTCCCCTTTATATTTTCTTCATCGCATGAGACGATGACACACAGGAGAGTGAAATTCCTTTTATATC
>OW121704.1:28889822-28919822 GCA_933228785.1 Lasioglossum pauxillum | reverse complement strand
ACGTTCATATAGGGTTGCGCTAACATCGGAAGACGCGTATAGCTCAGTAGCATGAGTATCCCAGAAAGCACGTAACCACGGGCGCTGGACAATCGACACAAGTGCCGAGGAAGCGCGGACAGGACGCATGCTGGACTTGGGTTTCCCAATGCCCGTCTGCTCGCTCTGGGCTTGACGAAAGCCAACCTCAAATATTATATGACGTTTCTCTGCAAAGATTTAGTTTGACTTCTAATCTAAGTTTTAGTTTCTCTCAAACTTCTTTCCCTAACTATCCCAAATTTTTCGCTCGGATAGTAAAGTTGATGCTCAGTTAGTACGAGTATACACAATATCAGTGAATACAAGTCACCAACCTCCTCGATGGGAGGCTCGCCACATAAGGGCCATTCGGTCTTAGACACCGACCCGTGGCAATGCTGTGTAGAGAAAAGTTCGATTACCAAAAGCACGGTACGAGACAGTCGAGACCGAAGTCTCGAGGCGCCGTGAGAGCTGCTTCTCGACCGAGATCGTAGAATAACCCCAAGCGCGCGCTGAACCGCCCGACTCGCCGAACCGTCGAGTCTCTTAAAGATACCGAACGGCCGGCAAGGACGCCGGCGCCGCGCGGTGAATAGCACGCGCGCTTATGGGCGCAAACCGCCGCGGCAACAGCCCATCCGGCGGAGCTGTTGGGACTTGGAAAAATTTTTGCATGGAAAATTTTTTTGTACAATACAATAAATTTTTATATTTCCAGGATATTTAACACAAAATATTCAACTTTTCATATACTATCACGGCACTTTGAACATTTTACAAGTCCAACCGCCAAGAGTAAACTTTTTTCCTAGCGTCCCCAGACAATTATAAATATTAGATCATTGTATAATAATGCATTTTAACAATAAATATCAAATATGAAAGCTCTAGGACGAATATTTATCGAATAAATTAAGAATAATAACCGGGCGCATTACGTCCAATTCCGACCGCCAAGAGTAAACTTATCTATCCGGCGTTCTCGGACACGTATAAATATCAGAACATTGTGTAATAAAGCGTTTGAACAATAAATATCAAGTATGAAAGCGCTGGAATGAGTATTTCTCGAATAAATTGAGAATAATGTCCGGGCGTGTCGATTATTCGGCCGCTCGGTCGAATCGTTCGACGAGCCGGGGCGCGTCGGTTCGGCGCGCGGCGGAGCTCGAGCGTAATATTTCTAAGTCCGACAGCCAAGAGTGAACTCTCTTCCCAGCCGTCCCGGACGACTTTAGTCGTTATATACGCGTACAATACCGCGTTCTATCAATATTTCTCGAGTTTCAAAAATGTCGGACGCGTATTGCTCCATTTATTGAGAAATAATGCTCCGACCGCCAAGAGTAAACATATCTTTCCGGGGTTCTCGGACACGTATAAATATCAGAACATTGTGTAATAAAGCGTTTGAACAATAAATATCAAGTATGAAAGCGCTGGAATGAGTATTTCTCGTATAAATTGAGAATAATGTCCGGGCGTGTCGATTAGTCGGCCGCTCGGTCGAATCGTTCGACGAGCCGGGGCGCGTCGGTTCGGCGCGCGGCGGAGCTCAAGCGTAATATTTCTAAGTCCGACGGCCAAGAGTGAACTCTCTTCCCAGCCGTCCCGGACGACTTTAGTCGTTATATACGCGTACAATACCGCGTTCTATCAATATTTCTCGAGTTTCAAAAATGTCGGACTCGTATTGCTCCATTTATTGAGAAATAATGCTCCGACCGCCAAGAGTAAACTTATCTTTCCGGCGTTCTCGGACACGTATAAATATCAGAACATTGTGTAATAAAGCGTTTGAACAATAAATATCAAGTATGAAAGCGCCAGCTGTTTATGGAGTTATTGAGAAATAATTTACCGAGTTATATTTCGTCGTGTACTAGTCGTGTTCTATCGGTCGTGAGGGTAAACGGCGGGCGTCAGTTTTGGTTCTGTACTGTTAGTTACATCCTCCCCGAATATGTTTGCGATGCGCGTGTTTGGATTAACGAGATTCCCTCACGTTCGATATTTTTTTTTTCGTTCGAACCATGTCTGTGGATTTGTGCGGTTATTGGGATGCATGTTTTGACCATTTAATTGTCAATAAAAGAACATGTATTTGTTTGATATAATACAATATGTTAATGCTGTATTATTCGTATCTTCTTAATAAAATAGAAAGTTTATATTTTAATTTTTAACTTCCCGATTTTATAGGGAAGTTATTGTAATTACCCCGAAAATCGAAAATCGATTTTTTAGCAGATCTTCACGTTTCATGGTCATTGCAGTCATTTTAGACTATTTTCAGCAAAATGTTCGTATGTGTGTGTGTGTGTGTGTGTGTGTGTGTGTGCGCGTGCGTATGGCCGTTTCTATGTAATCAAATTTTTCGTTAACGTTTTCAGAAAAAGTAACAACGCGATCAGGATGATGAATGATGCAATCGATGTGCCCCGTCGTAACTTAGAGCTGATTAGAATTTGGTCCATATTGGTCAAGTAGTTTTTTAGATTTTTAGTTTTTTTTTCGAAAAGAGTTGATTCTGCAATGCAATTTATAAGGGAGAACGAATATTTTCCACCAAAGTACCAAACGCAATTACATAAAAAAAAATTTTATTCTTAATTTTTTTTTTAGATTAAAAAAAAATTTTTTTTTAGATTAAAAAAATTTTTTTTTTAACTGATGCTAATGCTACCGCTTGGAATAATCGAAAGTTATTCCAATGCAACAGTGAATTTATCATCTCTACTCCCAAGAATACATTTTGGGAGAATATCGATGAAAGTACAAAAAAAAACGATGTTAGCGATGTTGGCGAAGGGGTAACGAATCGGGAAGTTCTTTGTGTGACGCTTAGAGAGTCACACACCAAATAAAAAACATTAATATCAGTAGGTCTTACTAGCCATGCGTATCACTAACCCTCTCGCAAGAGCAGTCCTACCCGCGAGCTCGCGAAGCGGGCGAGCAAAACAACCCTACTCGCGAGCGAGCGTAGCGAGCGAGCAACAATAGCCCTCTAGTTTAGGTTTAAATCACATGTATTATTTTCATGTAGCATTCGTATGGGATAATTTGTTATTTCAGTCACATTGTTGTAATAATATATGGAATATGCTGCTGGAACTCCGGCAATACGCTGCTAGAAGATGAAGCAGCACAGCGCTACAACATGAAGCTACACGCCGCTGGAACTCTGGAAATGGGCCACTGTAACTGAAAGCAGTACGCCGCTGTGGATAGAACAAATACGCTGCTGTAGATAGAAGCAATACGCCGCTGTAACCGAAACCAATACGGTGCTGTAGATAGAAGCAATACGCCGCTGTATCTGAAAGCAACACGCCGCTGCGAAGTGAAAGCAATACGCCGCTGCAGACGGAAGGAATACGCCGCTACAGACGAAAGCAATACGCCGCTGGAACTTCGAAATTCTTCGCGTATACAGACAGACACTTCGATAAGCCAAGCCTTCCTCTGCCAGGTTCGCGGCATTAACAATAAATAAATAAATAATAAATAAATATCGCGTGTTATTAATTATGTCCCGTTATATTTGCGTTTCTCAAGTGAAATTCAAATGATTCTAAATTGCATGACTTTCTCCCGTTCGATCAACTATGATTCTTAGCGTCGAAATGAAAAAAAAAGAAAATTGAAATTCTATCTACTCTTCCGTGTACTAAAAAAAGGAAAGAGAACTGATATACACGAAAATGAGCAAGTCTGAATAATAAATAATTGATTTTTAATTTAGGAAAAAGAAAGTATGTTATCCGCCGATAATATCGCATATTATGTTCTCTTACAAAGAATTATATATAATACGTAGAGAGCTTAGCGTGTACAAGTTTCCCGTGCGCGTATCGTGTGGACGAGAAAAATTTCAAAGTACCAGCGGCGTATCGCTTACAAATTTGGCGGCGTATCGCTTTCAAATTTGGCGGCGTATCGGTTTCAAATTTGGCGGCGTATTGGTTTTCGCCCCAGCGGCGTATCGCTCTCAAATTTGGAGGCCTATTATTGGCTTTCTTGAACATGTGTTTCTTCTTTTTTTTTCAAAATACCAGCGGCGTATCGCTTTCAAATTTGGCGGCGTATCGGTTTCAAATTTGGCGGCGTATTGGTTTTAGCCCCAGCGGCGTATCGCTCTCAAATTTGGAGGCCTATTATTGGCTTTCTTGAACATGTGTTTCTTCTTTTTTTTTAAAGTACCAGCGGCGTATTGCTTTAAAAAAAAACAAAAAAAACGAAATAACACAAAAAAAACACAAAACCGCACGGCCGCGGTGTGCAAAATTGTTACTACTGTGGGGGGGCCTCGTCTAACCGACAAGACGAATCCCCAAGCATAGGGCTGAGTCTCAACAGATCGCAGCGTGGTAACTGCTCTACCGAGTACAACACCCCGCCCGGTACCTAAGTCGTCTACAGACGATTCCGAGTCTCGACGTCGAACTTGGAGTACCCATGATCGACCGTTAGAACGCCGTGTCCGTCGGTGTCGGAGAGATCCCGACGACGGGTACAAAGACGTCCGTACGGCAAAATGGGGCCCGTGCGATGACCGGCCACGAGGACCATGCCACCTAGTAGTGTCACATTGTTTTGAGCCTTTCGACCCACACGAAACTCCTTAGGAAATATCGTTGCCTCCTTTGACTAGAAAGGATACGGCCTTAGAGGCGTTCAGGCATAATCCCACGGATGGTAGCTTCGCACCACCGGCCGCTCGACCGAGTGCGTGAACCAAATGTCCGAACCTGCGGTACCTCTCGTACTGAGCAGGATTACTATCGCAACGACTAGTCATCAGTAGGGTAAAACTAACCTGTCTCACGACGGTCTAAACCCAGCTCACATTCCCTGTTGGCGGGTGAACAATCCGACGCTTGGCGAATTCTGCTTCGCAATGATAGGAAGAGCCGACATCGAAGGATCAAAAAGCGACGTCGCTATGAACGCTTGGCCACCACAAGTCAGTTATCCCTGTAGTAACTTTTCTGACACCTCTTGCTGAAAACTCTTCAAGCCAAAAGGATCGATAGGCCGTGCTTTCGCAGTCTCTATGCGTACTGAACATCGAGATCAAGCCAGCTTTTGCCCTTTTGCTCTACGCGAGGTTTCTGTCCTCGCTGAGCTGGCCTTAGGACACCTGCGTTATTCTTTGACAGATGTACCGCCTCAGTCAAACTCCCCGCCTGGCAGTGTCCTCGAATCGGATCACGCGGGAGTATTGACGGCGATCAGCCGTTAAGCCTCACGCCACTCTTACACGCTTGGCTCTAGAACACCGTGACAACCGGGTCATAAGACCTCGGTGCACGCGCTCCGCCTAACCGAGTAAGTAAAGAAACGATGAAAGTAGTGGTATTTCACCGGCGATGTTGCCATCTCCCACTTATGCTACACCTCTCATGTCTCCTTACAATGCCAGACTAGAGTCAAGCTCAACAGGGTATTCTTTCCCCGCTAATTTTTCCAAGCCCGTTCCCTTGGCAGTGGTTTCGCTAGAAAGTAGATAGGGACATTTAGTGTGCACCCGGCCTCCGCGATGGAGACTTCGGATATGCTTCCTCGCCAACGATGGGCATACGCATAGCATAAATTTTATATCTACTTTTAGCGAGGCGGCTCCACTGTTCAAGTAGAGCGGGCAATGGAAAAATCCAGCAGTGCCACCGAGCGTATACAGTGGACGAGTTCTTTGGCCGCATGCGTTTGTGGGAGGATATGGTATTCCTCGCCCAAACGCCTGCGCTCACGGATAACCACGGGAAGGCGAACTCGCTGCGTGTCGCTCACACGCACACCCGACCCTTTCAGGCGATGGAAATGGAGGAGAGGGAGGTGAAAGGTGGTTTGGAGAGGTATGCGGCGTGCTTCGACGGGATAGTCTGACACAGCCGAGCAGGTTTGACATTAGGTGGGACGCTCACCTTGTCGTTTTGTTTCACCCTACGAATTAACGGTACGAGTACATGTACAAGTACCGCCTGCTTGGGTCGTAGGGTGCGCCTTCTGCCGGTCGATTGCCTTTCCTTAGAGAGACAATCCGGCGACGACCGGTCGTATGGACTTCGGGAGAAGTCCCGTTCGTCGCCCAGTACTAAAGCCTCGAGCCTCGGTCACGTTGTGACTCACGAAGGAGCTTCGGGCTGAGGCCTCGAGCCTCGGTCACAGAGGGAGTGACTCTCGAAAGAGCTCTAAGCCTCGCCTCGAGCCTCGGTCACGTTGTGACTCATGAAGGAACTCTTGGCTTTGTCGCCCCAGCCGTAGCAACATGCGGCTCCGCAGGAGCCCCGAACCTCGGTCACAGGATAACCGGGGCAGGGGAGAACAGAATTCCGCAGGGGTGGGCAGGGAGGGCACGCAGGTCGTTATCTCGGCTGTGACTCACGAAGGAGTTCGGTGCCGCGGCCGCATGCCCCGCAGCTGAGTACTTCAGCAGCTCGGGAACCACGGTGCCAAGTGGCTGCGCCAACGAGCGTGCCGATTTTGGTAGCACTCACGCAGGAGCCCATACTGTCTTCTCTTGCCTCCTCTTTACTGGTTACTTGTTACTTGTTTGTCAGCAGCACTTTCGCACCGTCACCGAAGTTCGAGGGTGACGGTGGATTGAGTGAATAAGAGTGGCCATGTATATCATGGACCACTGATCCAGTTTTCAATCACCGGGGGTTCGATTGGACAGCATAGACCGCGGTGCTACCTCGATCGGCGCGATCGCGCGCAGTCGCCTCGCACTCTCGTAGGAGTTCCCGTAGGCCTTTATTTCGCTTTATAAGCTACCACACTCCTTTGCTGCAAGCGGCATCCGTTGCCCTATCAATAGGGATTGGGTAGCTCACGACAAGCAGCTTTATGGGTAAACGCCGTGTGGTCTATCGTTTACCCGAGGAGCCGCGGTGATCGAAATCACTCACGCTGGAGCTCCCTCGTTCCATACCAGAGCCCACATTCGTCACCCGAGGGTGTCCAGGTCCTTCCACGTGGAGGAGGGGGTTGGTGCACCAGGGAATAGAACCCTGGACCTTCTAGGACCCAGTAGATAGGGACATATAGTATTGCTCCGCTCCCCTAAGGGAGCGTCCGTACCTCGGGGTTTCCCCCACACCGGAAAGAGCGGCCAGATGGCCAGACTTTCTAACTCCACACCTGCGAAGAGAAAGTCCGTAGATGACGTGGACTGAACTTGGAAAAACCCCTCTCTCACCATTTCTGGATCATCAATAGGGTAGACCGTCCCATACGGGAAGTAACTCGCTTGGCCGTCCCCAGGTCGGCATGGTAACCGACGCAGGAACGTTTCCAGCGGGGGCCACGAGGAGGCGGAGTTACCAGCTTAACGCTCGATCTCTAACAGGTCGGGCGCGGTTTTCAGGCCGTTTCGCCGATTACACCCTACGATTACAATACCCGGATGTTGGGGTATCGCCTGCGAGGATCGTCAGGGTGAGTTTGAAAGTAGTGGAGCCTCTACGTTTTCTCATCGTTGCCAAAGTCTGTACGACTGAGGCAAGTCTCTATAGCGTGTTTGTACGCTGGGCAATTATTGTCTCTCAGGCCATGATTGGCTGGTTTGCCTGCTCTCTTGCAGTTTATGCAAGTTTGTTTCTCTGCTTTATTCGGGCAGTCCTTAAAGACATGCCCGTCTTTGCCACAGTGCCCGCATGTGTCAGTCTTTGCTTTGCAATGCTTTGAGACGTGCCCAAATGCTTGGCATTTAAAGCAACGACTCGCCGCGATGTAATCTTTTATTCCGTGCGCATTGAATCCTACGAATACTCGGTTCCTTGCCAGAAGGATTTTCCGGGTTTTCGGAGACACCTCTGCCACCCAATTGGTGACTTCTCTTTCTCTCTTTCCTGTTTTGAAGAGGAGTTTGAACTCCTCTTCAAATTTCTCCTCCGAGCTCAGCTCGAGGTTTTGCTTTTCAATTGCCTTCTTTAATTCCTCCTCTGATGTTTCAGAGGGGACACCGAAAATTATCATTTTCGGCTTCCTCTTAGGGAGGGTGCCGATTTGTACTTTTTTCCTTAGCTTTTTGTTTTGGAGGACTTGCTCAAGGTCCTCTTTTGTTTCGGTCTCTATTAGGATTCCGGAGTTCCCGATTTTCTTCAGGTTCCGGATCCTTATGCTCTGCTCTGTAGGGTTGACACATTCGGTCAGAGCCCTCTTCGTTTCCTCGCTGCTTGCGATTTTGCTACCCTTTGCGGGATAAATTGCAGCTACTGGCTTCGACTGCTGGATTGCAGTCTTCTTGGCTATTTGCCTTGTTCTTTTGCTTGCTTTAATAATTTCAGAGTATAATTGTGGTTTGGAGGCCGGAGCTTCCTGGCCACTACTCTGTTTCGTTGCTGATAGGTTATCTATCTTAGCAGATAGCTCATTAAATTTGTCCTCTAGGGATTTTTCTTTCTCGAGCACAAGGAGTTTCTCCTTGAGCTCTCTGTTCTCTTTTTCTAGGTCTTTCTTTTCATCCTCTGTATCTAGCAGGTCTAGGTTTGTCAACCTAGCCTGTTCTTCTATCTCGTTGATCACTATCTTGGCTTCCATAAGCTGTGCCTTCGACAAGACCAAGGTCATGAGGAATCTGCGCAGCCTCTGGGCCGGATAGTATTCGTTGTCACTTTCTTCATCGGAGATATCCAGCTCTCCTGATATGCCAGCTTGTTTCTCTTTTGGGATCTTTTTCTTTTTAGTCGACTCGGAGGGACCATCCGAGTCGCTGGAACGATCTTGTTTGTTCCTCGGACTCAGAGTCCGAGTGCACCTGTACTTCTATTGGTTCCTTTGGTTCCTCTTTAACTTTCCTTGCCACTGCTTTTGTCCCGGCCTTCGATGCCTTCTCTACACCTTCCGTCTTTTTATTTTTTGTGTTTTGTGTTTTGTTTTTAAAGATTTTTGTGTAGTCCATAATTGTTCCCACGAGTCGGGACGAAAAACGGTCACTCCCCGGGTGACGCCCTTTCCAGGGAGAAGGCTTGTTCAACAGGGATTCGCCTGGTTCCCTGAGATTAGCCACTTGGTGATCAGTGCTCCCACCGATCATCGACGTTCGTGCATGGAACGTCAACCCTCTTTCGCCGCGGTCTCCAGCTTAGAGGTCGGGATTTGTTTAGGGGTTTTTCTCCCCGCGGTCCGACACACACTTAAGGTAAGACCCTCGGTCTCTCTCCCGTAACGTACCACCGGGTTACGCTCCGGTGGGTCGTTGCTACGGCGAGGAGTTTTCCGATTTTGCGAGGGCCACGGTGATCGCAAGCGATCACTCACGTAAGAGCACTTCCTACCAGAGCCCCATTCGTCACCCGAAGGTGTCCAGGTCCTACCACGTGGAGGAGGGGGTTGGCGCACCAGGGAATAAAACCCTGGACCTTTAGGACCCAGTAGATAGGGACATTTAGTATTGCCCACTCCCCGGGGGGAGCGCCGTACCTCGAGGTTTCCCTCATACCGGCAAGGGCGGCCAGATGGCCATACTTTCTGACTCCACCAATACGAAGAGTAGGTCCGTAGGTGTTATGGACTGGGCTTGGAAAAACCCCTCTTTCACCATTTATGGATCATCAGGAGGGTAGACCGTCCCATACGGGAAGTAACTCGCTTAGCCGCTTCTCCGTCGGTGTATCTCCGAGGGGATACACCGTCGTTGAAGCGTTACCAGCGGGGGCCACGGGGAGGCGGAGTTACCAGCATGACGCTCGGTCTCCTGCAGGTTGGCAGTGAATTCCACTACCGTTGCACCCCACAGACCACAGCGCTAATGCGCTGCCTGCGTTGGTTGTCGGGGTGGCATTTGTGGTACCTGAAATAGGAGGGAAGGGAGACAGATATTAGTTTTTGTTTGCTGCATATACTATTTTGGAACTTAACCGTTACCTTGTTCCGATTTCTCCTGTTCTGCGTTCTGCCTCTTGTAGTCTTTCTCTGTAGCGTCGCATCCTTCTGTTGTTGTCTCTTGTGCCTCGACGATTCCAGGTTACTTCTTTTTTCTTCAGTATTTTCCTGGAGGTTTCGTTGAATTCCGCTATGTATCCCTCGGCAATCCATTGTGGTGGATTTGGTGGCCATTGAATGCCCTGTTGTTCCACAGCGTTTTTGTACGCCGCTCGTTCCTGTACGTGCTGCACGCAGTCCAGTAGCACATGCCCTGGCGTTTCTTCTTGTCCACAGTCGCATCGATCGCTTTCGGTGAGTCCCCGCTGTTGGAGCTTTGCTGCAAAGTCGCCGTGGCCCGTAAGGAATTGCATGTTGTAGTGGTTGGGGTGAAGCCAGGTGTTGTCCATTCTGTCCTGTACTCTTGGGAGGATACTATAGGTGTGTCTTCCGGTGCTAGATTGTTGCCATCGGTTTTGCCATTCGGCGTGTATGGTTCTAGTTATTGCTTCCTGCGGTGCTTCAATTTGCTTGTCCTCGGGGAATTGGTAGTCGGGGAGTGCGAAAGGGATTCCGCTTCTGGCCTGGTATCGGAGTTTCGCTTCTTTCACTTTGAGGTCGATTGGTGGTGTTCCGGCAACAATCAGCAGCGCATCAGTAGCTGATGTCGCGTAGGCCTTCGTAATTCGCAAGAGTGCGAACCTTTGTGCAGCTGCCATTGATCTAATGTGGCTGGTGTTCAGGCAGTCCGCCCATGCTGCAGCAGCGTATGTTGCTATGGGGACGAAGAGTCCTGAGTACAGTGTTTTGAGGCATCTGTATCTCAGGCCCCAGTCCCTTCGTGCGACTATTGCCAATCTGTTGAATTTTTCTATGCACTTAGCTTTGATCTTTGTGATGTGGGTTTTTATTTGAAGTCTTGAATCGATGTGCACTCCGAGGTAGCGGACTGAGTTAACCATTTTAATTTGCTTCTCGTATATTTTTATTGTTGGCGGTCTTCTGATGTCGAGATTACCTTTGAGTAGGATCATCTCGCACTTCTTTACTGACAGCATGAGCTTTTCCTGCATGCACCACTTTTCAATTATATCCGCGGCTTTTTGTCCTTTCTCTTGTAGGACTGTCCTTGCGCTGCCGGTGACGAGGATGAGCAGGTCATCCGCGTATGCTATGACTTCGTAACCTTTCATTTTCAGGGTGTTAAACAGGTCGTCGAATATCAGGTTCCAAAGGCTCGGTCCCAGTATGGAGACTTGGGGGCATCCTCTTGTCACAGATTTCTGCACTGTTCTGTTCCTGCCGGCGAGTTTTACCGTTCTGTTGCTTAGGTAATCCGCTACGAGTTTATAAAGGTTGCTCGGGCAGTGTCGTTCTTTGAGTCGATGTAGGATACTCGGCTACCAGACGTTATCGAATGCCCCCGAGATGTCAAAGAGGATTCCTAGTGCATACTTGTCCGATGTGTTTTTTACCAGTGTCTGCATTTTGATGATGGCGTCCGTTGTTGATCTGCCCTCTCTAAATCCGAACTGCCGATTTGATGCGTGTAATGGGTCGTTGAATAGGGGTCCTAGCTTACGAACTATCAGCTTCTCAAGGCATTTTCCGAGTACCGGGAGCAGGCAGATGGGGCGGTATGAACTTGTTGCGGCGTCGTCTTTGTCCGCGCCCTTCAGTAGTGCTCGGATGGAGCCCACTTTCCAGGCGCCAGGGAATACACCGTTCTTCAGGCAGCCGTTGAATAATGCTGCGTAGTGGTCAACGAGTGTTCCGTACGCCGCTTTCACGACGTCTACCTCTATTCGGTCGAGGCCTGGGGCCTTGCCGTTCTTTAGACTGAAGATTGCTTTTCTGATCTCGTCGCTGGTGAATTCTGGTGAGTCCTCTGTGTTTGGTGGAGTTCTGGTGTTTGCTCTTCTGTTTCTCTGAGTGTCCATTGTGTCATCTGTGTCGTCTGGTACCAACGCGTTAAGTAGGTTGGTGGCCGAGTGTTCCCAGGTTATAGGTCGGGTTTGCGTAGTAGTTGCAAGGGTGGTGAGTGCCTGCTCCGGGGTGACTTTCTGCATGCACAGTCTGTATGTTGTACCCCAAGGGTTGGTGTTTCCGTCGTTTGTGACGAATTCCTGTCAGCTGCTGTTCTTTGCTTTGTAAATCTCCGTGGTGTATTTCCGTCTAAACTCTAGATACGTTTTCTTCTTTTCCTCTTGGTTGGCTGGGTCGCGGTTAGTCTGCCAGGCTTTTCTGGTTCTGTAGGTGCTTTTCTTCAGCTTCGTCAAGCTCTCGGTCCACCAGGGAACAGATCTCTTGTGTCTAGTTTTTGTCTGTAGCATGGTTTCGCAGGTATTGACTATGCAGCTGCTAATTTCATTTGCGAATTTTTCAACTTGTTCCTTGCTTTGGAATTCCTCGGGGATCGGCACTCTGGCTGCGTTGGTACGCAGTTCCTTGCTGAATCTATCCCAGTCGACCTTGCTTGTTTTGAAACGGGGTGCAGGTTCTTCTGTGGTTCGGACCTCACGTGTGCAGATGTTGAATGTGTTCACGTTGTGATCGCTCGTTGTCCAACCTTCTGTGACATGCCAGTCTTGTAGTTTTCTAATTGCAGATTCTGAGATCATGGTCACATCAATGTTCGAGCTGCCTTGCTGTGAGCGGAATGTTGGCGGGTTGTTCGGCTCGTTGATGACGCAGAGGCCCAGCTGAGCAATTACTTGCTCAATTTTTTCCCCTCGCTGGTCGAATTTTTGGCTGTGCCAGAGGGCTGATTTTGCGTTGACATCTGCTACGATGACTAGCTTTTCCTTCGGCAGAGATTGAACTATTTGTGTCATCATCTCGATATATGGATCTACTTCGTGGGAGCACTGGAAGTATATGCTCGCCAGGTAAAAGTTGCCCATGGTGCCTGTGACTTCGATACACGTACAGTGGTCGTTGCTGAGGTGAGTGAGCTTCAGTACCGAGAGTGACGGATTCTTTACAATTATTCCTGCATAGACCTGTTCACCTGGTTTTCCGCCGTGGCACTGCGTGACCCTGTTGCCAAATCCAATGAATTTACCCTTGATGTTGTAGGGTTCCTGCATCAAGAGAATGTCGATGTATTTTTCGTCCATCATTCTGGCAGCTTCGAGCGACACTGTCTGCGATCTGCGCATGTTGAGCTGCGCAATCCTGATTCCCTGATTGACTCTCTTTTCGGGTCTATTGGCCATAGTCGGTTCTTGCAACGACCTGATTTATTGCGCTTATGTGTGCGGGGCAATCCTTGTCCTTCACGCTGTGTCCGTGTGGTTTTCCTGCTTTTTTGCAGTTGACACATACTGCTGGTTTGGTTTTGTTTGGGCAGTCCTTAAAGCTGTGCCCCAGGTCTGCGCAGTGGCCGCAGACATCCTTCTCGGTTCTGCAGTGTTTGCTAGTGTGTCCGTATCCTTGGCATTTGTAGCAGCGTGTTGCTGCGACGTAGTCTTGGAAGGAGCAGCAAGCGAAGTCCACGTAGATTCGCTGTCTCTTATTTAGGTGGTCTCTGACTCCCTTGGATACCTCGATGATGACGTTGCACGTGTCCCTTACTTTGTCGCCGGTCTTAAAGGCAACTTTCATTTGTTGCCTGAATTTTTCCTTTTCCTGCGCGGGTACGTCATTTTGCTCCACTATTCTATCGATGAGCTTGTCATCGGGAAGTCTGGGAGCCCGGAATATTATGAGGCGCGGGCTCTTTTTCGGGGGTGCTGCCATGGTGAATCCTGCTTCGATGATTTTTCTATTTGTTTTGAGCTTCTCAATGTCAACTGCGTTGGCGGCCTCGATAAGGATACCGTTCCCTTGTATCTTTCTTATACCCTGAAGCTGTAGGCCTTGTTTCGATGGAGAGACCAGTTTCATAACAGCTTCCTTGGTTTTCTCGCTGTTATCGTACGTTATGTCGTCGTTAGGCCTGATTGTGATCACACACGGGGGGTTGTGAGTAAGACTCGACCTCGCTGCTGCTGCCGAGTTTATGCCAACTCGTTGCGCGTACGTCATTCGTGGCGGCGGGCTTGGCGCGACACTGGTCTTCGTGACCTGAGTTTTCGTAGCCTGGAGTTGTCCTTCCAGTTGACCATTCGTGATCAGAACTTCGGTGAGTAAGCTCTGCATTTCCATGAAGCTTTCCAGTATCCTCGCATGTGTTCTGGGCTCAATATTGGACTTCTGGTTGTTCAGGACAGAAATTAGATTCTTCCTGACGGTATCTGCCTTTTCCCTGAGGCTCACTTTCTCGCCTAAAGTTTCAAAGTCTCTGCAGCACTGGTTGTGCTTGCAGCATTCATTGATGAGTGGCTCCGGGTGTGATTCGTCTTCTGAGTCGGACTCTTCGCTGCTGATTGTGTTGAGTTCCTCTGTATCCATGTCGTTGTCCAGTTTCGTCTTCTTATTATCATCTCTGCCTGATGATGAGTCGGAGTCGTTTGCGGTGTCCTGCTGCTTTGGCCTCTTGTTGTTCTTCTGGGAATCTGTAATAACAATATCCGGGTGTTCCTTTTTAATAACCGTATTTGCATACATATTGCTTACCTTGGAGAACGATACTGCGGTTGGTGGCTTTTTCGACGGTTCTGTGCTTTTTCCCTGTCGTGCCTGTGGCTGCGGTTGCGTCGGTTTCGGGATCTTCTGCGTTGGCTTCTGCATTGTTTTCAGGATTTTCGTTCCTTTGGTCTGCTTCGATGTTGGAATCATTGTCTCGGCGTCGCGCTTGCCCGGCGGGGCGGTGCTTTCCTCGTTTGGTGGGACTGCACAGCTATTGCGGATTTGAATTTGGCGGCGTCCAAGATGGCGACGAGAGTGGCGTCCAAGATGGCGCCCGTGGCTGCGTGGGAATGGCGTCCAAGATGGCGGATACTGTCACCCACTCACTTATTTTCGCGGAAATCGGAACTTGTGCTGTCTTTAATACGAAGCGGTTACTTAGACTCGGTTCTCCTGCACAGGGGATAATTGCACGAGTGGGTGTGATACTTTTCTATTGTCTCGAGTCGGGATATTGTCGATCCGGGAAGCGACGTGTCACTGTGGCCTCTCGCCGACCAGCGCCGACCGGTTTTTCCACTCTAATATTTCTCTAAGTGGTGATTCTAACAGAATTTTTACGCGAGATTGTTCGTTAGCACTAATGCAACACTGTGAACCACTTTGTAGAATTTTTGCGCTGATATTTACCACTTATTTGGCACTCGGAATACGGAGCGACGTGAAGACGCGTCGTTACTCTGCGCCACCTAGCGGTCCAGTCCCAGTAGATAGGGACAGGTATTGTTATGTATATGAGTCGGGGGGTTGCCCCGGCTGCGCCGTACCTCGAACATTCGGTTCATACCGGCTTCTCACAATATACAGGCGATGGAGTGGCAGTCGCACAGTTTAGCGAGGACACGCCGACGACGGGGGGGGATCCAACCCGATCATGTACGGCGTGCTCGTCCCGCATATTACTGCGCGCTGCTCCGTAGTCCATCGTAACGCCTTTGCCAGATGTTATGGCTCTACTTTCTCGTTGCTGCCATGTGGAGGGGCCGCAACGTCGATGCCAACTGCCACCTCGAGTCCAACCCTATCCAGGAGCTCCTTGCTTGTTAAAAGCAGGAGGGGCTTGCATCCCGGCCCGAGGGACCGAGACCCATACAGAGTCTCGGCCAGCTGGTCGATCCATGATGTCTCGGTAGGGGTATTCTTTTGCCCCTAGTCCGTGACTTCTCGCGTTCGAATAGCCTTCGACTTAAGCACGTCTCGCGCGAATTTCCGGAAACTCCTGAACAGTTGTTCTGTTACCAGGACAGCTTCTCGCACCGGCCACTGTTGGCCTTTAGCGATGGCTTCCTGGCGCAGGAGCTCCCGCGCTTGATCGTACCGAGGACACACGTACAAGATATGGTTCGGTGTTTCCACTTCACCGCACTCGCAGTGTTCATCCTCTACTAACGTGAAGGCTTTGAGTTTCGCACGGAAATCTCCGTGTCCACTCAGGAACTGAGACACATAGTGATCAGGGATCACCCAGCGCGCAGAGAGTCGGTCTGATACATCGCTGAAGTATTCGAAGGTGACCCTTCCCTTCTGCGATGACGACCATCTCCGTTGCCACACTGCCAGAGCGGTCCGTCTTACCTCGGCTAATGCCTCGCGCGGACTCACGACTCCGTTTGCCAAATCGGCATGACTTATTCGACATGTCTCATACTCTACATCAAGTAGCTTTCGTATCTTATAGGCGCATACTCGCTCTGCCATCACCAGGTCCATCGGAACCGCACCGGCGATCACGGCGACCGCGTCGGTGGATATCGTTCGATAGGCCTTGGTGCAGCCAAGCAGTGCTCTCCTCTGCGCCCTTATGAGAAGGGTTCTCAATTTAGGGGTGAGAAGGTCTGCCCAGCCTGCAGCAGCGTACGCCATGATTGGAACAAACAGGCCGTTGTACATAATACGCATGGCCCGATGTCCCAATCCCCAGTTCGATCGAGCAATCTTTGTCAACGAACTAATCGTTTTCATCGACTTAGCACTCACATACTCGACGTGGGACTTAACTCCCAGTCGTTTGTCGAAGTATACACCAAGGTACCTTATGGTATCCTTCATGGCGATACTTTTTCCTTCAATCTTCACCACACGTGGCCTCTCCCGATGGAGGTAGCCTTTCAAGAGTATCATCTCGGTCTTGGGAGCAGACAGCGATAACTTTTGCGATTTACACCACGCAGATATCGTGTCCGCTACCCTTTGTGCCTTGAGCTGGACTTCCTTCCTCGAGCTGCCTGACACAAGCACGAGTAGGTCGTCCGCATAGGCTATGGCCTCGCATGCGAGGCCGGCGTTCGACAAGAGCCATAGAATCAAGTCAAAGACGAGATTCCATAGGCTCGGACCGAGAATCGATCCCTGTGGACAGCCTTTAGTCACGTCTTTCCGCACTTCCCCGTGATCGGACTTTAGCGTCACCACACGGTTGCGGAAATAGTCAACTATCAGCCTATAAAGATTGCGCGGACAGCCTCGCTTCCTCAACTCGTTGAGGATGCTCGGCCACCATAAATTGTCAAAAGCTCCCGAGATATCGAAGGCGAGCGCCATGACATACTTGTCTTCGCAGCCGGACACCAGACTCCTGAGCTTTACCACGGCATCTTCCGTGGATCGCCCCGGTCTAAATCCGTATTGCCGGTCAGACGCATGTCCATGGTTCAGGAACAAATCAGCTAACCGCTTAGCGATTAGCTTCTCAAGGACTTTGCCTACTACGGATAGTAGGCAAATAGGTCGGTAGGACTTCACCTCCGTCTCCGGTTTGCCGTGCCCTTTCAGAATGGTTCTGATAGAGCCGACTTTCCACCTGGAGGGGAAGACCCCATACTCAAGACAGCTGTTATAGAGCCGAAGCAACTCGACACGGAGTATTCCGGCGGAGTATTTCAATACTTCCGGCTCTATTCTGTCCAGGCCTGGGCACTTGCGTCGCTTAAGACTTTTCACCGCCTCTTCAAGCTCCCAATGAGTGAAGACAGGATCGTCCTCAGTCATCGGCTCGGTAGCGGCTTCCAGTCTAAGCTGCGCCTGCTCCGGAGTGTCGCTCACGGACGAATCGTCCGGAACTAACGCCTCCAGCAGCGCTGACGCAGTGGATTCCCAGTCCATCGTGTGCCCTTCGCTCGTGCGAATGTTAGAGACCGCTGTCTCAACATTCAGCTTGTCCCTGGCGATCTTGTAAACAAGTCCCCAGGGTTCCTTGTTCCCTTGCTCGGTAACAAAGTCTTTCCAACTCTGATACCTCGCAACTCTCACGGCAGCCGAGTACGCCTTTCTCTGCACGAGATACTCAGCTCTTCGGTCCGCCTTCTCCTCCTCCGAACAACTCGGGTTTTAGAAGGCGCGTCTACATCTGTTGACGCGCTCCTTCTGTCTCGTCAATTCAGGTGTCTACCAAGGGACTGACTTGGAGTGCCACTGCTTGGTTCGCATAGAGGATTCGCACGCTTGGACAATCGATCTCTCGAATTCCTGTGCTAGTTGTTCCACCTCCTCGCGACCATTCGGTCGGAGGGTTAAACTCCTCTTGCTCTCCAGCAGCGCTCGATCGAATTTCTGCATGTTCGCACTATCCAGGTGGAACCGCCCTTCACGGTGCCGGTTTCCAACCGTGGCTGCGAACTGCAACGAAAATTGTATGACTCGGTGGTCGCTGGATGTCAAGTCCTTTTGGACTTTCCACCCTCACACTTTGTCGGACATGTCGGGTGTCGCAAGTGTGACATCGATATAGGACTCTCCGGAAGAACTGGAGTACGTAGGTATACTACCAGTCTCGTTCAACACAACCAAGCCGTGCCGGGCCACAAACTCTTCGAGTTTTCGGCCTCTCGCGTCCGTCGTTGCACTGCCCCACAAAGGGGACTTAGCGTTGACGTCCGCTGCGATCACGACTCGGCCATGGTTAAGTGCCGCAAGAACTCTCTCCAGTCGAGCCAGACTTGGTTCAATTTCTTCCGAGAATTGAAAGTACTGGCTGACCAGGTGAAAAACACCAAAATTGCCATTAACGCACGCGCAGGAGAGATGTGTATCGCACAGGTGTGCTAACTTGGTCACGGTCAAGTCCCGACTCGTGACAGCTATAGCTGCCATCGGCCGGTCCCCTTCCGCGACCAGCTTCGTCGTCCGCTGCAGCCCAGGCATTTTGCCTTCCCAGCTGTACGGCTCTTGAGCTAATAGCACATCAACTCCTTTTGCGTGCAGCAAAGATCTGATTTCATCGGTAACGATCCGTGCGCGCTGCATGTTATGCTGCACGACTCGAATCGACCTCTGAGACCGTCGTCTGTCTTCGGTGCTCTCAACCATAATCGGTTCGAGCTAGGACTTGCTGTAGCGCGGCCTGATAGGACGCGCACAGCTTGTCTCTGGACTTATGCCCGTGCGGCTTGCCACGTTCTTTGCAGTTAGAGCAGACCGGCTGTCCACTCTTCTTACTGCACGTGGCAAAGGTATGCCCCTTTTCGGCGCAGTGACCGCAGACATCGTCTTTATTCTTGCATCGTTTTGCCGTGTGGCCAAACTTTTGGCACTTGAAGCACCGGGTAACGGTGACGTAGTCCTGTACACGACAAGCTGACCACCCCACGTAAACCCGGCCTTCCCCACTTTTCAGTCGCTGGCGAACCTGCGGACTGACGTCTATGACCCAGTTGGTCGCCTCCCTGCCCTTAGGACCGGCTTGGTAACCGACCTTCAGGTTAGAGGCAAACTCTTTCTGGGTCATCTCGGTGAGGTTTTGCTTCCACAGATTGGAAGCAACCTCTTCTCACGCCATGCCTTTCGGAACATCGTACACTATAAGTGACGGGTTTCGTTTGGCTGGCGTAGAGACCGAGAGTCCTTTATCTTTCAGCCCCTTACTCCCCGTAAAGGCTTGAAGATCCTCCTTGCGCTCGGTCTCGACTACGATGCCACCGGAGTGGATGAGTCGGACTGACCTCACGCGGATCTTCTCCTTCGCGGGTTTCACCAGAGCAAGAACAGTCCGCTTAGTCGCTTCGCTGCTCTGCTCTTTGCCTTTCGGCGGAAAGATCCTTACCACGTGTTGTGGTGGTCTTACCGCGTCCGGGGTGACCTTTCGGCACTCGACCTTTACTGCTTGAGCATAGGTCGAATGAGCACGCTGTCCAGCTATACCGGTCGCTTTGGACCGCTGGGGGGCGGTCCGCGACTCGGTCGCTACGCTCTCTCCAGACGGTCTAGCTTTATCTGCCCTGACCGCTGCAAGCTGTCCTTCGAGGAAGCTATTCCGGTGAATAAGCTCCTGGACCAGCTCGTTGAGCGCATTAGCGTGTTGCACGATCGCCGCTGAGGCGTCTTTTGTGATCCTCGATTTCTCGAGGGCACAACACCTCGTTATTGCCGCGACCTGCTTGAAGCTCTCGCCTCTTACGAGATCGAGAGCCCGTACTCTGGGCCCGGAAACCGCCTCCACCGGTTTCCCTCCCAGTCGCTTGCTCCCCGCTTTGGTTGGTGCCACCTCAGCGGAGCGCTTGTCCTTTTTAGAAGAAGGGACAATCCCTGCCTTCTCTTGGCGGAGTTTGCTCTCTGGGTTTTTATCCCCTGAGAGCGCTTTGCCTTTCTCAGAGGCCAGGTTAATAACCTGCCTCTGGTCCTTAGAGCTCTCCCCGGACTGAGAAGAGCTCACCTTCTTCGATTTTGGGGCCGGCTTGCTCTTCGGTTTCCCGACTGGAGCTAATGCCTTCCCCTTTGGTGCATCGCACCTCTCGAGGGACACGCTAGGCTGGCTAACAGGTAGCTCATCCTCGGTCCTCTCCTTTTTAACGAACACAGGGGCGGCTCCGCTGGTTCCAGCTTCTGCCTCCCCTGCTGCGACGGCTTCATGCTCGGCTTCGCCTCGCACTGGTCCCGTCGTCTTGACTCGCGTTTTTCTGTTAGTATTTCTTAAATCCATAGAAATTACTCTTGCTTCGTTCCGCTGCGTGCACCAGCCTCCTCGGACCCTCAAATGGAACCGTGGAACCGAATGTCCCACTAGGTTAGTGCATCACCCAGAATATAGTCAGCAGATATGTTGGTGGCCGATTACTCAACCACCATCCGCATCCTCACCCGACGGAATTCCACTTCGACGAAGTCTTAGTGGAGCTTCCAAGCCGATTGACTAGGCACAGGGCTACTTTTCTCGCCTAGCCGCCCATCTAGTCGAAGCGGAGGCCAAAGGTACGTGTTGGGCGACGTCACCCCCGCAGAGGTGGGCCCCCTCAGATCCCAGGATCCTCTTTTCCGACGACAAGGGTCGCCACGCACGGCAAACACGTGGGAGACGTGGACTTTGAGTGGTTGTCTCCTCCACTCCACTGCGCTTCGTTTTGTTCGCTTGACTCCGAAGAGCCTGCCATCCAGCGGGACCACGTGGAGGCTCAAGCGCAGCTAGGACACATAGTGTCCCTTTACAGCTTCGGCCTCTCCGGGGAATCCAGAGCCCATCCCTTCGCAAGTCGTTACAGACGTGCATATTTTCTAAGTACCAGCGGCGTATCGCTTTGAGAACGGGTGCAAAAACACAAGACACATCCAATGGATGCACCCGAACTCGCCTTCCACATACGCCATCGCTGCCCTCTAAGCGATTTGGCTGGTACGCTGGTACGTCCGGTCTTATACGTACCAGCAACGATCCGAGCAAAAGCTGGTCGTTCTCACTTTCGGTCATAGCCGCCAGGCACCACGGCAGCTCAGTGAGTATATGCATCGTCCGTAGGACTGCAAGAGGCGCTCTTCTCAACCCATAAGAAGGCCCTCAGCTGTCCCCGCCAGTAGATAGGGACAGAGGGAATCTCGTTAATCCATTCATGCGCGTCACTAATTAGATGACGAGGTATTTGGCTAGAACATTTGTTAATATCTGCGGTGTATTGCTTAACAATATTCCCAGTGTATTTATCATGTGCCCGCTGGTAGGCTTTTGTTGCAGTATATCGCTTCATCGCGCATGAAAGGATTCACTTACTGATTGACAGAATTAAACAAAAATAAAAATAACTATTTGCATTTGTAGCTAAAAAAGAAAATATTATTATTAAACGCGGGAATACGATGATAAAGTAAAAAGAAAGCAAATATTGGCATAAGAGTAATCTTAACATTTACATTTATTTATTATGTCTCCACACCGTGCTCATGAACACTCGGTGTGTGGAAACTCCCCATTGAAGGGCCGCGGTACAAGCAATATTTCTAAGTTTGTATGGTAAACCAAACTCCAGTAGCAAAAGATCATTAGTGTCCGGCCAACATCCGCGAGCACCCACCACAAACGGCATAAATTTAACATCAAGTACCCGGTAAGTCTCTTTTATTTTCTTAACTAAATCTGGCTGGTTATACTTTTGTTTTTTTATATTGTACGCGTTAATTATTGACGTTGGTTTGGATTCGTATGCTATTGTCGTTTCTATTACATATGCGGTATTATCTTTTACAGCCACTATATCTGGTACATATCTATCGGTTTGTGTAGAGAATCTTGGTGCGTTTTCATTTCGTACGTTACGTTTATCCAATGAAGTCTTAATTATTTTATTAATATTATCATGCCTATTTACGCGGATAAGATGAGTTACCGGGCACCTTTGGAGTATGTGATAGGCTGATTCACGCATCCCAGCACAGGAAGGGTTCCTGCAGTCCGTGTTGGACATGTATGGTGCTCCTTTCGTCGGCAGTAAGCCAATTCTTAGTTGGATCGCACCTATATAGTCCCTTCCCTTCCAATGGTTAGGAGGGTTATATATCCAGGACGAGACGCCTGGACGCATAGAACCCAATCCGGCGCCGAGTGCGGAACTATGTAATTGATGGGCCCAAAATTGTTGCGTTGTTTTTTTTTGTCGCAAGGTTTACATTTTGAAGGGTCTTTCTTAATCGACACACAAGTTGTTCTACCATTGATGTATCTAGAACTTTGCGCGTTGCCTCATCGCCCTGCATTCTTAGGCGCTCTATACGTCGTAAATATACAGCAGAGACATGCAGCGTGATTGCTGGTATTCCAAGGCCGCCATTCTTTAGGGGGGCGTGAATATATGGGGTTGGAGTGGTTACTGGCAGGTGTAGTATGCGTTTAACAAATTTTATAATACAGCTGTCAATGTATTTTAACTTCTTTTTAGTAACGTCCATTGTTTGTAATCCATGGTGTAATCGCGGAATTAAATATCTCTGCAGTATATTCATTTTTTGCCAAGGCTTTAGGGGGCTTTTTTTTAAATTATCGAGCATTCCTTCCATCTTTGCAGGCGATGGTGCAATGGCACCACAGTATGTATAGTTATACCCTAGGTATTTTAGCTGGGATGCAACACCCAAGGTTGGTACGGATGCCCCGTTAATGCGCAGATGTGCCTGTGTGTCAACTACTAGGCGTTTTGTTCCAGGTACGGATAGATTTTGGAATGCCGCACATTTAGCCACATTGACTTCAAGTCCATGTTTTTTAAAGAACCCTTCAACTATTCTGATATGGCTATGCATCACTTTTAAGTTTGGTGCAAATATAACAATATCGTCAGCAAACGCCATGGTTGTTATGTTGGCGCTATTTATCGTTATGCCTTCGCGTTGATCTAGTTTACGTAATAGATCATCAATTACAAGATTGAACAGGAATCCTGACATTGGGTCACCTTGCTTCACACCACGTCCGATAGAGATTGGCTCAGACCGCAAACCGTGACATTCTAGGACCGTGGTTACTTCGTTGTAATTGCTTTTAATATACTCTATTGTGTGTATGTCTATTCCTTTGTTTACAAGAGCATTGATTATTGATGTAATATTTACAGAATCGAAAGCTTTCGCGAGATCAATAGATAATACAATAAATGGTTTTGATTTACTCCTATTAGTTTTTATTATAGTCTGTAAAATTGTGGTGTTAGCTACTATGCCGTCTATTTTAGTAAATCCTCGCTGAGCGTGTGATAAGCAGATTTTATTTTCTAATCGGGTGACTATTATTTTGTTAAGTAGACGAAGTAACCTACTGGAGATTGTTATTGGACGCCATTGTTTGGGGTTGGTGAGATCCCCATTCTTGGGCAATAGCGTCGTCCTGTTCATCCGTAATATCGGCGGTAAGGCTTTCATACCCCATAAGATGTTCAGGAGGCCGTGAAGGTCGGCTCTTGGCATCTGCCGAAGGGCCTTTCGACCAATCGCATCAACACCTGGTGCAGATTCTTTTAGTTTGGCCAGTTGCTCGTGAACTTCCACATCTGAAATTGGGTGGGCTAGACCTATGGTGTCACATGGTCTAATTTCTGCGGGTTTCCAACCTAGATCTTTTGGAGAGAACAATTTTGTGTACAATTCGGTGAATTCTTCTATGGTAGGTGTTTCGATTACATTTAATTGATTTCCTGTTAAAATATGTTCAGCTACTTGACTAGGGTTCTTTTTAAATAATTTTTGCATGCGCGTGTATTCACTAGATTTCTTTTTCGACCGTTCTCCTATGCGCTTTCCATAAGGTTTCTTACTGCGTCGCGTATTTATATGTTTGTAGTTGTTTGCGTTTTTAGATTTGTTACTATTGTTTTCATTATTATCGTTGTTTTTACTACTGTTTTGTTTGCCGAACTTTTTACTCATGTTATTGCTCTCGCTTCTATTGTTGTTGTTTTGTTTTTTTTTGTTGGAGTCACTATCTTTATCTACAGCCCATTCAGGTATTTTCTTGATATAATCATCGAGCATGGCCATGATGTCATGTATTGGAGCACTATTAAGCACGGCATCAACTATATTATTCATAGAGCTCGTCAAGTTTTTTTTCACTGTACGTAAGAATGTGCGTAACTCAGCGGAGGGAATGAGATTACATTCATTATCACTGATACCTTGTACAGTTGGATGGTGTGTGCTGTCTCGCTGATTCTGCGCATGCCCAGGTGCATGTGGCATTTCTAGTCTATGAAGACGTACCCTTGGCGTTAGTGGACACGTTCTCCGGACGCTTCCTGTTCTCATCTCCTCGAGAGCTTCAGATAAATATTTTTTATACGTATTCCTTTGGCGTAACTTCTTAATACCGTCGGTTGATCGCATAGATGATTCAGACAATATGCGTATTATATCTTTCGCCAGCAAGTTGGTGCGACCTGGGAGTTTAGCTTCTTCCTACGCAATTGATCTGATCTCACCATCAGTATATTGTGCTCTCGATGTCGCAAGTCGCTCATTCCGGAGTTTAAGGACGGCACTGTTGTAGTGTTCAATATGTGCTCTACGTTGGTGTTGATGCATCCCAGCATAGCTGCCGAATGTTCTATCGCACACCTCACATCGGTATCCGTCTGTTTGTGCGGGAGGTGCGTTGCAGCGCCGCCGATGTTGTGCTGCGCTAGCGGATGATCGGTCACTCAGATCAACACTACAGGTTGGGCATATTACTTTATCGTGTCCAGTCTCGTAATCCTTTGTCGAAGCGCTATTGTCGTCATAAATCGGGGAGTTAGTTTCTTCCCGATTAGTTGTATCCACCATTCCGAGGCTTGTTTTGTTCTTTTTTGCAATTACAGTTGCCCGAAGGCATGAGTCTGACAGGCTGCAAACCTGAAAGACCCATTTGGCTTACGCCAGGGCTCGGCCATTCTCGTTAGCTCGGACCAGGCACTACTTTGGTCCTTTTCCCGGCGCCACGTGATCTTGCCTAAGGATCGGACGTGAAAATGGCCTTGGGGAGGGTTTCCAGACGACATAATGTAGATGTTGAATCCATCATGCCCTGACCTCCGTCCCCCGTTTTGGCAGAAGCACGCTTCAGCAAGAACCGGACCAGGTAATTCTGGTCAAATTGTTCCGCATTCACGCGCTTCTGGGAGCTGACTCTTAAGAGAGTCATAGTTACTCCCGCCGTTTACCCGCGCTTTTTTGAATTTCTTCACGTTGACATTCAGAGCACTGGGCAGAAATCACATTGCGTCAACACCCGTGGGGGCCATCGCAATGCTTTGTTTTAATTAGACCGTCGGATTCCCCTAGTCCGTGCCAGTTCTGAGCTGAGCGTTGAATGGCGGCCGAAGAGGACGATCGTTCTAGACGAAAGCCTCGCAGCAAGGAAGATCCGCGGGAGGCCAAGGCACGGGACCGAGCTCGGATTCCCATCAATGTGTTCACCTCGCCCAGGCCCGGCACGTCAGCCAGACCCGCTTCCCGACCAAGCCCGACACGCCCCGCTCCTCAGAGCCAATCCTTATTCCGAAGTTACGGATCCAATTTGCCGACTTCCCTTACCTACATTAATCTATCGACTAGAGGCTCTTTACCTTGGAGACCTGCTGCGGATATGGGTACGAACCGGCGCGACACCTCCACGTGGCCCTCTCCTGGATTTTCAAGGTCCGAGGGGAAGATCCGGACACCGCCGCAACTGCGGTGCTCTTCGCGTTCCAAACCCTATCTCCCTGCTAGAGGTTTCCAGGGAACTCGAACGCTTATACAGAAAAGAAAACTCTCCCCGGATCTCCCGACGGCGTTTCCAGGTCATTTTGGGTTACCCCGACGAGCACTCTTACGAGGGCCCGAATGGTAAGCGGTTCCGCTGCCGGGTTCCGGAATAGAAACCGGATTCCCTTTCGCCCGATGGGTGTGTGTTTGTTTATCAATATTATGATATTTGCTCTCTCTCTCTCTCTTAGGACACCTCATCTACATAGGATTTCTCTTAGGGCTTAGGATCGACTGACTCGTGTGCAACGGCTGTTCACACGAAACCCTTCTCCACGTCAGTCCTCCAGGGCCTCGCTGGAGTATTTGCTACTACCACCAAGATCTGCACCGACGGCGGCTCCAGGCAGGCTCACGCCCAGACCCTTCTGCGCACACCGCCGCGACCCTCCTACTCGTCAGAGCTTCATGGAAGACGCGCCTTTAAAAAAAGCTAACGTCAACCTCACTTGCCGCTGACGGCGGAGTATAGGCGCGACGCTTCAGCGCCATCCATTTTCAGGGCTAGTTGCTTCGGCAGGTGAGTTGTTACACACTCCTTAGCGGATTCCGACTTCCATGGCCACCGTCCTGCTGTCTTAAGCAACCAACGCCTTTCATGGTATCCCATAAGCGTCGACTTAGGCGCCTTAACTCTGCGTTTGGTTCATCCCACAGCGCCAGTTCTGCTTACCAAAATTGGCCCACTTGGCACTCTGATCCAATATAATCTCGTGGCTTCATTGATCCAAGCAAGCCAGAGATCTCACCCATTTAAAGTTTGAGAATAGGTTGAGGTCGTTTCGGCCCCAAGGCCTCTAATCATTCGCTTTACCAGATGAGACTCGCACACGTTCATCAAAAGAGAACGAGCGAGTGCCAGCTATCCTGAGGGAAACTTCGGAGGGAACCAGCTACTAGATGGTTCGATTAGTCTTTCGCCCCTATACCCAGTTCCGACGATCGATTTGCACGTCAGAATCGCTACGGACCTCCATCAGGGTTTCCCCTGACTTCGTCCTGACCAGGCATAGTTCACCGTCTTTCGGGTCCCAACGTGTACGCTCTGGGTGCGCCTCTTCTCGCAATGAGAACGAGACGCCCCGGGAGTGCGAGGCCGCATCGTAACGCGGCCCATCCTCCCTTGGTCGACGCTGAGGTACGACCTTCACTTTCATTGCGCCTTTAGGTTTACATGTCCCAATGACTCGCGCACATGTTAGACTCCTTGGTCCGTGTTTCAAGACGGGTCCTGAGAGTACCCAAAGCAGTAGCGTCGCTGACCGGTAATTCAAAGCTTGGCCAGTCCGAGGACACCGCCTGCTAACAGCTGGTTAGGCCCGGAGCCGGCACTAGGTCCGTACCATCCGGGTGACAAACTAACCGAGCTTGCGGCGGGCCTGACGCACACACATTCGAAAATGGATTGGTTGCGGCCCGATACCGTCAGAGTACCGTCACGCAGCCGGCCAGGTGATCGAGCGTCTGCCGTGTGCGCACGAAGACGACACGACAGGCAACAACTCGAGCCGTAGACCGACACGCAACGGGTCGCGACGTTCTACTAAGGGAGAAGTGCACGACTACGCGACCGGAACATTTGCCGAAGATGGTGTACCCTCGCACTGGAACCACCGAAGTGGCCCATTGCGGGCTATCTGCGCACCAACGGAAGCCAGCCTCGTCGACGATGAATCTCCCCATTCGATCTTTTGGGTTTCTCAGGTTTACCCCTGAACGGTTTCACGTACTCTTGAACTCTCTCTTCAAAGTTCTTTTCAACTTTCCCTCACGGTACTTGTTCGCTATCGGTCTCGTGGTCATATTTAGCCTTAGATGGAGTTTACCACCCACTTAGGGCTGCACTCTCAAGCAACCCGACTCTAAGGAGAGGTCCTCCCGAAACGCGTACCAGTCGCTACGGGCCTGGCACCCTCTACGGGTAAATGGCCCCATTCAAGATGGACTTGGACGCGGTTCGACGTCTCGGGATAAATTGACCCTCCTGAACACTACATTTCCCAACGGCAGAACCGCGGGATTCAGTGCTGGGCTAATTCCTGTTCGCTCGCCGCTACTAAGGAAATCCTTGTTAGTTTCTTTTCCTCCGCTTAGTAATATGCTTAAATTCAGCGGGTAATCTCGCCTACTCTGAGGTCGTCGTACGTGATACAAAATTTTGTGTTTCGCCGAAAGAGCGTAAAAGTAGTACTCGCGAAAACGTACAAAGCACAAAAAAAAGAAAAAAAAAGAAAACGAAACAACACTACACGACAGAAGAGAAAGGTAACAAAACCGATATATATGCCTTATGCGCCACACCAAAGTGTCTTTTTATATCTTTCTTCATATTATTATCGTCGATCGGAAACTCTCGCTAGACGATCTGGCCGGTTAACATTAACGTCCGTCGAAAAGAACTACCGGGGACTGGACGACCGACAACAGATCGCGCGGTTTCGCACGAATCGACAATGAAGCAAAGAAAAGACATGGGACGACCGACATAAAGGTTTTCATTGATATACCCTTTTCTCTCCGCGGTGCTGTTCCGTGCGTGAACACAAAAGTGTGTCTTGGCGTCGTGTGACAATCAAGTTCGAAATAAGCCTCGCCAATAGAGGAGTATATATATTATAAAAGAAAATAATACATATAACCCGGTGGGATTTCTTATAAATCTCTATAATTTTTACCAAAAACGAGGGGGTAC
Organism: Lasioglossum pauxillum; assembly: GCA_933228785.1. NCBI lineage: Eukaryota > Metazoa > Arthropoda > Insecta > Hymenoptera > Halictidae > Lasioglossum > Lasioglossum pauxillum. The sequence goes on along the minus strand of OW121704.1, from coordinate 28,891,189 downwards.
AGAAACGTTGCGCACGAAACGATGTATCATCGATCAAACACAACCAAAGAGACACGAGAGAAAGAGAGAGAGAGATCTTAAGACGCACTAAGGCCGTCATCAATACGATTCAACGCGAACGTGGCGATGAAATGGCAATCGCACAGATTAGCGAGGACACGTCGACGACGGGGAATAATTCCAACCCGATCAAGTACGACGTGCTCATCCCGCACATTGCTGAGCGTTGCTCGGCTGTCCATCGATCATCAAAGCGTTCGGTAGATCGAGAGATCTCTCTCTTTTTTTCTCTTCCCTCCGAAGACTCCGAAAGGTTATATAATGTGTTTATCGAAATCGCCGGCAACGACGACCCTCCGCCGCCATATGGCAATTATAACGTAGAGTTAAGAAACTCGTCCACGCACAGGCATATTCTCTCCCTGGGGCTTAACATTGCCACACCACACACACTCTGTGTGCCACACAATATTCTTTCTTTCTTTTAATATTTGTGTGTCCATCTCTGTAGTCTCTCGAGACTCTCGGTAAATATACCGCCTCTTTCGTATACGCATCATTTCAGGCGACGTCGGGAGCGCGTTAATGTTCATGAGTGGAAACGCTTCTTTCCGCAAGGCGAATCGTTTCGCAGAGAGGGTGAGAGATTTGGAGATCCTCGTCGAAGCGGTGCCTACGGGCGGTCGTATTTTCAATACGACTCACGACACCGTAAAACACTCACGTAAGTCCGAACGTAAGAAATACCAATCCCTACTTCGCCTCTCGTGGAAACTATATATATGTATTTAAGACGCAATGCAAAAATTGGCAATTTTCACAGAACCGCGACAAACGCCGACGAAACGCCCATCATTCGCTCGTACGTAGCAATCTTTGCAACCCGACTCAGAAACGCTCTTTGGCGCCCTCCAAAAATATTTGGAGAGGTAAGCGACGGCGGGGACTTACAAGAGCAGCGCAAGCAGTATTTGGTTACGTAAACGACCCTCAGCCAGGCGTGGTCCAGGAATTGTATCCGTGGACCGCAATGTGCGTTCGAAATGTCGATGTTCATGTGTCCTGCAGTTCACACGTTGACGCGCAATTAGCTGCGTTCTTCATCGACCCACGAGCCAAGTGATCCACCGTTCAGGGTAATCGTATATATTTTTGATTTACAAATCAATATATGTTATATGTCTCTTGTTCTGCGGTTCGTAAGAACGCATTGTACCTGAAAGCTCCAACCAGCGCGCGAAGGAGATTCAGGCGTCGTTTTAAGGACGACACTTTCGTCGTCCGTAGAAACGGAAAAAAAAAACCGTCATAGTACGCGGGCGAGACTGCACACGTATCTGACGGCCGGGCGAACAGTACATTAAAAA
>OW121704.1:28879822-28884822 GCA_933228785.1 Lasioglossum pauxillum | reverse complement strand
AAAAGTGCAAATTTTGTGAAATAAGTAAAAATAAAAGAAGACAGAAAAATGGAAGAACACACGATATCGTTCCCTAATTTTCCGAAGTTAAATTCGAACAATTACAATAGTTGGAAGGTGGACATGAAAGTGTTGCTGATCGATCGTGGATCATGGGAATTCATAACGGAAATCACAGAGCCACCAGAGGACGACGCGCCAGGTCGAGAGAAGCGTGATTATCAAAGAAGGAAGGACAAAGCATATACGACAATATATCAAGGTATAGAAAGACAATTTCAAACTCTAATTGCCAACACTCTAGATGGAAAAGAAGCTTGGGAGATTTTAAAAGCTAATTTTGAACCAACATCACGTGCACGCCTAGCCGGTCTTATAGACGAATTTTATGATCTAAAATTCAATCAAAATGAAGAGACGATAGGAATATTTTGTCGAAGAGTAAATGCGAAAAAGCTATTGGTCAAAGATGCAGGGTTTGAAATTCCAGAAATACTCACATGTTTTCAATTAATAAGGAAATTACCTGTCGAATATGATAATCTAGTACAAACTATTTACAGACTAGACGATAAAGATTTTACATTCGAAGGAATAGAGAAGCAGCTGATTAACGAAGAAGGAAGAATTAAACAGAAGAGGAAAGATGAAGGGCTAGACACTGTAATAAATGCATATCAGACTGGAATAGGAAAAGAAATGAGAAACTTCAGAAGAGAAAACAAAAATCAAAATATGCAATTTGGAAATGATAGAAATGTAACGACGAAAGAAGGTAAGATACCTCAGTTACATGAAAGCAAAAGAAATCAACAATGCAGGTACTGTAAAAAGCCTGGACATTTGATGGAGGACTGCTACACATTAAGAAGAAGACAACAAAATAATACAAAAGGAAATTATAGCGGAGGAAGAAGAGCCTTTTACACTGAAAGTATCATGGAGATACAAGGTAATAGTGATCATGAAGCGCAAGCCGTAGATATTTCAGAAAAACCTCTGGATGAATGGTTAATTGACAGTGCAGCTACGTCACATTTTTGCAAGGAAAAGAATTGGTTCAGAAATTTCAAAGAACTACCACCTACTGATATTTTGGTAGGAGATAAAAACGCTAAATCACAAGTACTAGGGAAAGGAGATATTATATTTTATGCCAAAGATAGAGACAAGTTTACAGAAATAAAACTGAAAGATGTTCTATATGCACCAAATATGAGAAGAAATTTGATAAGTGGATCATGCATGGACATAGCAGGATTTCACATAAGTTGGAAAAATAACAAGATGGTAGTGTACACAGAAGAAAAGGAGTACTATTTTACAGTTTATCGAAAAGAGAAACTTTACGTATTATATGGAAGACCTGAGAGAAGAAAGGATGAAACATACATGTCCGGAAGATATCCAATAGATAAGATTAATATGAATACGATGCACAGAAGATTATGTCATATAAATAAAAACATTATTAACTACATGGAAAAGAAGAATATTGTAAAAGGTATCGAAAAGTTGAATGGAGACACGGATATGTGCAATATATGTCAAATGGCAAAGGCAACAAGGTCATCGTTCAAATCAGTATCAGGGATAATGTCCAACGAAATACTGGAAAGAGTGTACATGGATGTATGGGGACCATCTCCAGTAACATCACTGGGCGGATGTAGATATTTTTTATCAATAATAGACGATTGCTCCAGAAAGGTATTCATTTACACAATGAAGAATAAATCTGATGTCTTCACATATTTTAAGCAATTTGTAGCTCGAGTTGAAAGACAACATGACAAGAAATTAAAAATTATCAGAACGGATAATGGGAAAGAATTTTGTCACTCAGAATTCGATATATTTTTGAGACAGAAAGGAATAAAAGCAGAAAGGACATCCACGTATACACCAGAACAAAATGGAGTTGCGGAGAGATTCAACAGGACAGCAATGGAAGGAGTAAGAGCAATGTTACAAGATAGTGGTTTGAAAGAAAATTTCTGGGCTGAAGCATTGCATGCTTTTGTTCACGTGAAAAACAGATGCGTGCACAAGTCATTAAAAGACGTTACACCAGACGAGAGATGGTGGGGTTACAAACCGTCGATAAGCCACTTACGAATTTTTGGATCATTGGCATACGTTCACATACCGAACGCAAGAAGAAGTAAGCTACAGGCGAAGGCAGATCTCGGAATTATTGTGGGATACGCATTAAAAACTAAAGGATATAGAATATGGTTACCAAAGACCAGAAGTATAGTAGAAACGGTACATGTAAAAATTGACGAAAGCAAAAATGGAGTCGAAATGTTATTTGGAAAAGGAAGATTAAACGCGGATCGTAATATTATTATAAGTGACGAAGAATCAGTGTGGGACGATGATACCCATGAGGGAGAAAGAAAAGCAACGAACATTAAAGAAGAGCGAAAGGAAAAAATGCCAAACGAAGCATGGAAGTATGTTGATGTTTCTGAGTGGGGAAGAGTTGAGAGGAAAAGGAAAGAAAGAGCAAAAGAAGAAAGAATCGACGTGTACTACTGTCCACCCGGAAACAACACCAGATTAAGATCACTAGAGGATGTCGAAAAATATTGTGCAACAAATAAAATGAAATTCGATCCAAAGCATTTTTCTTTTGAGCCAAAAGCTGATGATCGAAACGGGGAAGAAGATAAGAAGGAAATTCATCTGAGCAAGTGGGAGACTCAAGATGATTCATTAGACTATATTTTTCAAGATGAAGTGTACTCGGCAGAAATCCCGAGGAATTTTGAGGAAGCACAAGAACATCCCGAGAGAGAGCAATGGGAAGAAGCCATGCAGAACGAGATGAAGATAATGAAAGATAGAGAAGTATGGACATTAACAGAGTTACCGCCAAATCAAAAAGTAATCGGAAATAGATGGTTCTACACAATAAAAACCGATACCAAGAGTGACACGAAGAGATATAAAGCTAGATTGGTAGCTCAAGGCTTTAACCAGAGATATGGGATTGATTATACTGAAATATTCTCACCAGTTGTAAGTTTTTCATTACTTAGATTTTTCTTTATTTTATTGGTATCCACATTATCATGGTGTCATACACAATTAGATGTAAAGTCGGCGTATTTGTATGGAAATTTAAAAGAAAGAATATATATGAGACAGCCGAAAGGATTCGAGGTAGACGGAAATGAAAATAAAGTTTGTTTATTACAAAAAGCAATTTATGGTTTACATCAAAGTGGTAGAGAATGGAACACTGAATTCGAGAATATTCTAAAGTCATTGGGATTTAATAAGTTATTGAGGTGTAATTGCGTATATAGTTTAAATAATGAAGCATTCTTATTACTATATGTTGATGATATTGTATTGTTTGCCAAAGATGAAACATTAATTCAAGGAATTGTAGCACAGATAAAGTCAAAGGTAGACATTAAGGAGCTTGGTGAGGTAAAATACATATTAGGTGTAAATTTTTAAAAAGATAAGACTGACTATTACCTGCACCAACGAAGCTATATTGAGAAATTGATGGATAGATTTAAGGAATTACCTAAAACACTTGTCAAATTGCCATTGAAAATAGGTAGTTTACCACCCAAGGAGGGAAACGAGTTAGTTGAAAACGATTTAATGAAAAAGTTTCCTTACAGATCACTAATAGGATGTTTATCGTACTTGGCTGATAGAAGCAGGCCAGATATAGCTTTCTCAGTAAATTTAATGTCGCAGTACTGTAATCGTTATAATTTTCAGCATTGGAAGATGGTTGTTGACATAATTAACTACGTTTTTAATACCAAGGAATATAAATTAAATTTGTCAAGTATCAAAAACACAGGTCTGATGTCCTATTCGGATGCGAACTGGGGGTGCGATCTCATGCAAAGGCACTCAACAAGCGGATATATCATGTATTTCAACAATGTCCCGTTTATGTGGAAATCAAACAAACAAAAATGTATAGCCCTAAGCTCAATGGAATCCGAGTTTATTGCGTTAACAGAGAGCGTAAAAGATCTAGTTTGGTTCTCCGATATTTTAAAAGAATTAGAGATATACTCGAATATTGAAAAGCCGATCCAATATTGTGATAACCAATCCGCCATATATTTCAGTAGAAATAGCATAGAGAATTTAAAAACTAAACATATTGATATTAAATTACAATTTATAAGAGACTGGATAAGTAAGGAAAGGTTCGAGTTGAGGTTTATACCGAGTAAATCATATATGGCGGATTTCTTAACTAAGCCTCTATTGCAGAATAAACACAACTATTTTACGGATCAGATATTTTGTAAATAATGCTGCAAACGACTGTGGGGCCGTATGTGAGTGGTTGCATTCGTTTGCTGCATTATGGGACGTTTTTTAATTTTCGGCGCGTTTTTGTGGATGGATCGGAGATGTCGGGAGTTGCCGGGAATTGTCGGCTCTCGTCGCTGTCTTTGTTCTGAGGAACCATTTTTCTTCGATGCGCGCGTTACTTCGTCCAAGTCGTCGTGGTAGAATGTTACGGCGAAAATGATTGTCGTTCTTCATTTTATTAAGAGATTTGTTAAAGTAAATTATCCTTTTATTTCGTTATATTACTGATCGCGATGATCATACATATATATATATTTTGTTTAGTGTTCAAATAAATTATTTAGTTCGGTCTTCTCACGACCATTACCAGATTACCGTGCGTGTTATTTTTGAACATAACCCCAACAATTATTATATGACGTTTCTCTGCAAACATTTAGTTTGACTTCTAATCTAAGTTTTAGTTTCTCTCAAACTTCTTTCCCTAACTATCCCAAATTTTTCGCTCGGATAGTAAAGTTGATGCTCAGTTAGTACGGGTATACACAATATCAGTGAATACAAGTCACCAACCTCCTCGATGGGAGGCTCGCCACATAAGGGCCATTCGGTCTAAGACACCGACCCGTGGCAATGCTGTGTAGAGAAAAGTTCGATTACCAAAAGCACGGTACGAGACAGTCGAGACCGAAGTC
>OW121704.1:28859822-28874822 GCA_933228785.1 Lasioglossum pauxillum | reverse complement strand
ATTCAAATGGTAAGTTGTTTCTTAGGTTATAAGTTGCTACTCTTTCTTTTATCATTAGGTCAATTGGGATAGCTGCTGCTAAAACCTGGATTGCATCGTTTGATATAGTCCTATATGCACGTGTGGCTCTTAGAAGGGCGTGTCTTTGTGCGCTTACTAGGCTACGCTTGTGGTGAACCGTAAGTTTGTCCGCCCACCCAGCTGCTGAGTATGTGATGATTTGCACGAAGAGGCCTTTGTATAGTTTCATCATATTTCCTGTTTCTATGCCCCATTTTGCTTTTGCGACGTGGGTGAGTGCATTGAATAATCTTTTCGCTTTGTCACAGATGTAGTTTATATGCGGGGTGATGTTGAAGCGCGGCCCGAAATGTATTCCTAAGTATCTCGTAATTTTTGCCATTCTTAATGAATTGTTTCCGACTCGCACTGTTGGAGGTCTTTTTATGTCCAGAAAACCTTTCAGTAGTGCCATTTCTGATTTGGTTGTTGATAGCTGAAGTTTTTGTTGTCCGCACCAGTCTGACAGGGTGTTTGCAGCTGCGTTTGCTTTCACTTCAAGCTCTGCTCTGGAGTTTCCTGTTATTATTATTATTAGGTCATCCGCGTAAGCAATAACTTCGTAGCCGAGGTGTTCGAGTTTTTGAACAATTTCATCGAAGATGACGTTCCAGAACTGAGGTCCGAGGATCGATCCCTGGGGGCATCCTTTATTTACTTCTTTCGTTGTTCCAGTGTTGTTGCTGACTATTTTTGCTGTTCTGTTTGAGAGATAGCTTTGAAGGACGCGGTAAATATTTCGCGGGCAGGCTCTTTGTTTCAGAATATGTAAGATACTCGGCCACCAGACGTTATCAAACGCTCCCGTGATGTCGAATAGTAGGCCTATCGCGTATTTGTCTTGCGTTTGGCTGACAATATTTCTGAGTTTGACTATTGCGTTTTCTGTAGAGTGTCCTGGCTTGAAGCCATATTGCCTTGCCGAAGCCTGTGGGTGATTGTGGAAAGTGTCCTCGAGGCGGTTGCTAATTAGTTTCTCGAAGATCTTCCCCATTATGGGTAGTAGGGAGATGGGTCTATAAGAGCGCGGGTCTGTTTTGTCCTTGTCTTCGCTTTTTAAGAGGGCTCTGATAACTGCTTGTTTCCATTGGTGTGGGAAGGTTCCTTGTTCGAGACAGCGGTTGTACATTATTTTGAGTTCTTTCAGGAGGATTGGCACTGCTTTCTTCACGATCTCAGTTTCGAGTAGGTCATGTCCTGGTGCCTTATTGTTTTTCAATTTTTTGATGACGTCTGCTATTTCCTCTTTGGTGAAAGGTGGTGTGTCTTCCGTTGTTGGCGGTTCCAGAGTTTGTTGGCGTAACCTCCGATGTTGATCGGTTTCATTTGCAGTGGAATCATTGGGAATCAGGGTGTTTAAAAGAGCTTCTGTTGTATCTATCCATGTTTTCGTCTGAGAGTTTGCGATCGTTATGCTTTCCTGAACTCTCTCGATTTTTAGCTTTTTTGTTTGTAATTTGTATATAATTCCCCATGGGTTGGAATTTCTTTCGTCGGTAACGAAGGATTTCCAGCTTTCCATTTTAGCCATCCTGATTGCTGCGATGTATTTATTACGTTTGTCGCTGTATACTTGTTTTCTTGCTTGTCTTCGTGCTTCGTTCTTCTCTCCTTGGAATTCTCGTCTTGCGTGGCGAACATCGGTCCTCATTGTAAAATGCGATTTCTTTGGTATGGAGGTGTCACTTGCCCCGATAATGATTTCTTCCAGTTTTTCGGAGAGCTCTTGTGCTTCTGTCTGTTCCGTGGTTTCGTCAAGGTATGTGTTACGTGCGTTTGTTAGGGAGTTCTTAAACGCTTCCCAGTCCGCTCTTTTGATATTGTACCTATTTCCTTTTGTGTTTTGGATAGTTTTGACCATAAATTCTATTTCGAAGACAATTAGGTTGTGGTCACTAATGGTTTGTTTCGGTTCTACTTTCCAGTTTGTTATCTTATTCGTGAGAGAGTTGCTTGACAGAGTGATGTCGATGTTTGATTTCCCGTGTATATTGTCGAACGTGTAGAATGCAGAGGGTTTGTTGGTTATAAATAATCTATGCTGGGAGATGAATTCCTCAACCGCCTCCCCCCTTGGGTCTGAGTTTTCCGAGAACCAGAGCGTTGAGTTGGCGTTTACGTCCATTCCAATAACAATTTTTTGTCCCTTTAGAGCGTTGAGTACTTTGTCTAGGTGTGCTAGGTACGGTTCTATGTTGTCGCAGTGTTGGAAATAAGCGCTAATCGCATAAAAGCTGTCTGTTGCGGTACTAATTTCGACACACGTGCAGTGCGTGTTACAAAACTGTTCTAATTTTAATAAGTTTATATTTTTATTTGTAATTGCGATCGCGGATTTAATATTCACCGTCGTGGCGACGTTCGAGAACCTCTTGCGGTCTGCGACTATTTTAGTATTTAGCCCGAGTCCATATACGTTCCCGTAGTTGTAGTACGGCTCTTGGAGGAAGACTATGTCTAGTTTTTTTTCGAAAATTACTTGACGGAGTTCGTCCATAACTACCTTGGAGCCGTGTGCGTTCAGCTGACCTATTCGTAGCGATTGCGTGTTCGAGTTTGCGGTACTACTGCTACTTTCCATAATCTGTTCGTAGCAGGACCTGGTTAATTGCTGCTATATAAGCGGGGCAATCGTTGCTCTTAACGGAGTGGTGGTGATCCCTTCCGAACCTCTTGCAGTTGCTGCAGACCTCGGCAGTGCTCTTGTTAGGGCAGTCCTTAAAGGAGTGCCCGGCGGTTCCGCAGTGACCGCAATTCTCCTTCTCCGCTCTACAATACTTGGCCGTGTGTCCGAACGCCTGGCACTTATAGCAGCGCGTGGCTGCTATGTGGTCCTGAACGCCGCAGCGGCTCCACCCAACATACACTGCCCCTTTTTTGAGCAGGGAGTCCCTAACATCCTTCGAGACTTCGAGGATGGTATTGCAGTGATCCCTGGTCTTGTCTCCAGATCTGAAGGCGACCCTCATCTGCCTCCTGATGGTGGACCTTTGATCCGAGTCCACATTCTGCTCTATTATGGAGTCGAGCAAGGCTTCGTCCGACAGCGAACGCGGAGTATTAAACAGAATTATGCGGGGGCTCTTCTTCATTGGTGCCCCGACCAGTAGCCCTGCGGCTTTCAGTCTCTCATTGCCGATGAGTGCTTCTACATCGGTATTTTTTGCAGTCTCTATCAAGATACCATTCCCCTGTATCTTTCTGACCTTGTCCACCTGCAGTCCGTCGCGCACGGGGGAGATGAGCTTCTGGACCATGTCCTTTGTAGCATCGCTAGAAGCGAACTCGCTGATGTCACGTGGGACTATGGTGACGACACTAGGGGGATCACGTTTCAGGCTGGAGGCCCGCGCCGTCCATGACCTAAGTCCGACACGTTCCGCGTATGTTAGGGGTCCTCTTGCAGCGGGGGCAGCTGTTGCTGTAGGGAGACCGTTGACCTTTTCCACCGCAGTCTCAAAAGTGCTCCGTTGTTGGACCGCTTCACCTCTAAGAGCCTCCACCTGTCCCTCGAGATGACTATTTCTCATGAGAGCCTCGTTGAGGACAGCCTGGAGCTTGAGGAAACTGCCCATAACGAATTCTGAGGCCTCTATGTCTATCCCATTTTTGGGGCAGTGCAGATAAGCCATCACCGACTGGCACAAATTCTCCGCCTTGGCCTTCATCGACAGGGACAGAGACGCAGCAGATATATGACCAAGTGGAGGGACATCAGTATCGGTCTCGAGTTCCGTCTGGACCTTATAGGGGGTGCCCTTTTTCTTCTTTTTTGTTTTCTCCGAATGTTCGCCTGCGGTTGCTGTTGTGGGCTTAGTGTCACCGCTATCCGAGCTCTTCCTTTTTCGTTTCTCCTTCCGTTTCGCTCTCCTCCTCCTGCTCGACATGTCTTCGGAGTCCGAGCTTTCAATGTCCATTTCGACCACTGTGTCAGCCGAGGAGCTGAGTAGATAGGGACAGGTATTATTATGTATATGAGTCGGGGGGTTGCCCCGGCTGCGCCGTGCCTCGAACATTCGGTTCATACCGGCTTCTCACAATATACAGGCGATGGAGTGGCAGTCGCACAGTTTAGCGAGGACACGCCGACGACGGGGGGGATCCAACCCGATCATGTACGGCGTGCTCATCCCGCATATTACTGCGCGCTGCTCCGTAGTCCATCGTAACGCCTTTGCCAGATGTTATGGCTCTACTTTCTCGTTGCTGCCATGTGGAGGGGCCGCAACGTCGATGCCAACTGCCACCTCGAGTCCAACCCTATCCAGGAGCTCCTTGCTTGTTACAAGCAGGAGGGGCTTGCATCCCGGCCCGAGGGACCGAGACCCATACAGAGTCTCGGCCAGCTGGTCGATCCATGATGTCTCGGTAGGGGTATTCTTTTGCCCCTAGTCCGTGACTTCTCGCGTTCGAATAGCCTTCGACTTAAGTACGTCTCGAGCGAATTTCCGGAAACTCCTGAACAGTTGTTCTGTTACCAGGACAGCTTCTCGCACCGGCCACTGTTGGCCTTTAGCGATGGCTTCCTGGCGCAGGAGCTCCCGCGCTTGATCGTACCGAGGACACACGTACAAGATATGGTTCGGTGTTTCCACTTCACCGCACTCGCAGTGTTCATCCTCTACTAACGTGAAGGCTTTGAGTTTCGCACGGAAATCTCCGTGTCCACTCAGGAACTGAGACACATAGTGATCAGGGATCACCCAGCGCGCAGAGAGTCGGTCTGATACATCGCTGAAGTATTCGAAGGTGACCCTTCCCTTCTGCGATGACGACCATCTCCGTTGCCACACTGCCAGAGCGGTCCGTCTTACCGCGGCTAATGCCTCGCGCGGACTCACGACTCCGTTTGCCAAATCGGCATGACTTATTCGACATGTCTCATACTCTACATCAAGTAGCTTTCGTATCTTATAGGCGCATACTCGCTCTGCCATCACCAGGTCCATCGGAACCGCACCGGCGATCACGGAGACCGCGTCGGTGGATATCGTTCGATAGGCCTTGGTGCAGCCAAGCAGTGCTCTCCTCTGCGCCCTTATGAGAAGGGTTCTCAATTTAGGGGTGAGAAGGTCTGCCCAGCCTGCAGCAGCGTACGCCATGATTGGAACAAACAGGCCGTTGTACATAATACGCATGGCCCGATGTCCCAATCCCCAGTTCGATCGAGCAATCTTTGTCAACGAACTAATCGTTTTCATCGACTTAGCACTCACATACTCGACGTGGGACTTAACTCCCAGTCGTTTGTCGAAGTATACACCAAGGTACCTTATGGTATCCTTCATGGCGATACTTTTTCCTTCAATCTTCACCACACGTGGCCTCTCCCGATGGAGGTAGCCTTTCAAGAGTATCATCTCGGTCTTGGGAGCAGACAGCGATAACTTTTGCGATTTACACCACGCAGATATCGTGTCCGCTACCCTTTGTCCTTGAGCTGGACTTCCTTCCTCGAGCTGCCTGACACAAGCACGAGTAGGTCGTCCGCATAGGCTATGGCCTCGCATGCGAATCATGTCAAAGACGAGATTCCATAGGCTCGGACCGAGAATCGATCCCTGTGGACAGCCTTTAGTGACGTCTTTCCGCACTTCCCCGTGATCGGACTTTAGCGTCACCACACGGTTGCGGAAATAGTCAACTATCAGCCTATAAAGATTGCGCGGACAGCCTCGCTTCCTCAACTCGTTGAGGATGCTCGGCCACCATAAATTGTCAAAAGCTCCCGAGATATCGAAGGCGAGCGCCATGACATACTTGTCTTCGCAGCCGGACACCAGACTCCTGAGCTTTACCACGGCATCTTCCGTGGATCGCCCCGGTCTAAATCCGTATTGCCGGTCAGACGCATGTTCATGGTTCAGGAACAAATCAGCTAACCGCTTAGCGATTAGCTTCTCAAGGACTTTGCCTACTACGGATAGTAGGCAAATAGGTCGGTAGGACTTCACCTCCGTCTCCGGTTTGCCGTGCCCTTTCAGAATGGTTCTGATAGAGCCGACTTTCCACCTGGAGGGGAAGACCCCATACTCAAGACAGCTGTTATAGAGCCGAAGCAACTCGACACGGAGTATTCCGGCGGAGTATTTCAATACTTCCGGCTCTATTCTGTCCAGGCCTGGGCACTTGCGTCGCTTAAGACTTTTCACCGCCTCTTCAAGCTCCCAATGAGTGAAGACAGGATCGTCCTCAGTCATCGGCTCGGTAGCGGCTTCCAGTCTAAGCTGCGCCTGCTCCGGAGTGTCGCTCACGGACGAATCGTCCGGAACTAACGCCTCCAGCAGCGCTGACGCAGTGGATTCCCAGTCCATCGTGTGCCCTTCGCTCGTGCGAATGTTAGAGACCGCTGTCTCAACATTCAGCTTGTCCCTGGCGATCTTGTAAACAAGTCCCCAGGGTTCCTTGTTCCCTTGCTCGGTAACAAAGTCTTTCCAACTCTGATACCTCGCAACTCTCACGGCAGCCGAGTACGCCTTTCTCTGCACGAGATACTCAGCTCTTCGGTCCGCCTTCTCCTCCTCCGAACAACTCGGGTTTTGGAAGGCGCGTCTACATCTGTTGACGCGCTTCTTCTGTCTCGTCAATTCAGGTGTCCACCAAGGGACTGACTTGGAGTGCCACTGCTTGGTTCGCATAGAGGATTCGCACGCTTGGACAATCGATCTCTCGAATTCCTGTGCTAGTTGTTCCACCTCCTCGCGACCATTCGGTCGGAGGGTTAAACTCCTCTTGCTCTCCAGCAGCGCTCGATCGAATTTCTGCATGTTCGCACTATCCAGGTGGAACCGCCCTTCACGGTGCCGGTTTCCAACCGTGGCTGCGAACTGCAACGAAAATTGTATGACTCGGTGGTCGCTGGATGTCAAGTCCTTTTGGACTTTCCATCCTCGCACTTTGTCGGACATGTCGGGTGTCGCAAGTGTGACATCGATATAGGACTCTCCGGAAGAACTGGAGTACGTAGGTATACTACCAGTCTCGTTCAACACAACCAAGCCGTGCCGGGCCACAAACTCTTCGAGTTTTCGGCCTCTCGCGTCCGTCGTTGCACTGCCCCACAAAGGGGACTTGGCGTTGACGTCCGCTGCGATCACGACTCGGCCATGGCTAAGTGCCGCAAGAACTCTCTCCAGTCGAGCCAGACTTGGTTCAATTTCTTCCGAGAATTGAAAGTACTGGCTGACTAGGTGAAAAACACCAAAATTGCCATTAACGCACGCGCAGGAGAGATGTGTATCGCACAGGTGTGCTAACTTGGTCACGGTCAAGTCCCGACTCGTGACAGCTATAGCTGCCATCGGCCGGTCCCCTTCCGCAACCAGCTTCGTCGTCCGCTGCAGCCCAGGCATTTTGCCTTCCCAGCTGTACAGCTCTTGAGCTAATAAAACATCGACTCCTTTTGCGTGCAGCAAAGATCTGATTTCATCGGTAACGATCCGAGCGCGCTGCATGTTATGCTGCACGACTCGAATCGACCTCTGAGACCGTCGTCTGTCTTCGGTGCTCTCAACCATAATCGGTTCGAGCTAGGACTTGCTGTAGCGCGGCCTGATAGGACGCGCACAGCTTGTCTCTGGACTTATGCCCGTGCGGCTTGCCACGCTCTTTGCAGTTAGAGCATACCGGCTGTCCACTCTTCTTGCTGCACGTGGCAAAGGTATGCCCCTTTTCGGCGCAGTGACCGCAGACATCGTCTTTATTCTTGCAACGTTTGGCCGTATGGCCAAACTTCTGGCACTTGGAACACCGGGTAACAGTGACGTAGTCCTGTACACGACAAGCTGACCACCCCACGTAAACCCGGCCTTCCCCACTTTTCAGCCGCTGGCGAACCTGCGGACTGACGTCTATGACCCAGTTGGTCGCCTCCCTGCCCTTAGGACCGGCTTGGTAACCGACCTTCAGGTTAGAGGCAAACTCTTTCTGGGTCATCTCGGTGAGGTTTTGCTTCCACAGATTGGAAGCAACCTCTTCTCTCGCCATGCCTTTCGGAACATCGTACACTATAAGTGACGGGTTCCGTTTGGCTGGCGTAGAGACCGAGAGTCCTTTATCTTTCAGCCCCTTACTCCCCGTAAAGGCTTGAAGATCCTCCTTGCGCTCGGTCTCGACTACGATGCCACCGGAGTGGATGAGTCGTACTGACCTCACGCGGATCTTCTCCTTCGCGGGTTTCACTAGAGCAAGAACAGTCCGCTTAGTCGCTTCGCTGCTCTGCTCTTTGCCTTTCGGCGGAAAGATCCTTACCACATGTTGTGGTGGTCTTACCGCGTCCGGGGAGACCTTTCGGCACTCGACCTTTACTGCTTGAGCATAGGTCGAGTGAGCACGCTGTCCAACTATACCGGTCGCTTTGGACCGCTGGGGGGCGGTCCGCGACTCGGTCGCTACGCTCTCTCCAGACGGTCTAGCTTTATCTGCCCTGACCGCTGCAAGCTGTCCTTCGAGGAAGCTATTCCGGTGAATAAGCTCCTGGACCAGCTCGTTGAGCGCGTTAGCGTGTTGCAGGATCGCGGCTGAGGCGTCTTTTGTGATCCTCGATTTCTCGAGGGCACAACACCTCGTTATTGCCGCGACCTGCTTGAAGCTCTCGCCTCTTACGAGATCGAGAGCCCGTACTCTGGGCCCGGAAACCGCCTCCACCGGTTTCCCTCCCAGTCGCTTGCTCCCCGCTTTGGTTGGTGCCACCTCAGCGGAGCGCTTGTCCTTTTTAGAAGAAGGGACAATCCCTGCCTTCTCTTGGCGGAGTTTGCTCTCTGGGTTTTTATCCCCTGAAAGCGCTTTGCCTTTCTCAGAGGCCAGGTTAATAACCTGCCTCTGGTCCTTAGAGCTCTCCCCGGACTGAGAAGAGCTCACCTTCTTCGATTTTGGGGCCGGCTTGCTCTTCGGTTTCCCGACTGGAGCTAATGCCTTCCCCTTTTGTGCATCGCACCTCTCGAGGGACACGCTAGGCTGGCTAACAGTTAGCTCATCCTCGGTCCTCTCCTGTTTAACGGACACAGGAGCGGCTCCGCTGGTTCCAGCTTCTGCCACTCCTGCTGCGACGGCTTCATGCTCGGCTTCGCCTCGCACTGGTCCCGTCGACTTGACGCGCGTTCTGTTTTTATTTCTCGTATCCATGGAAATAATACTCGCTTCGTTCCGCTGCGTGCACCAGCCTCCTCGGACCCTCAAATGGAACCGTGGAACCGAATGTCCCACTAGGTTAGTGCATCACCCAGAATATAGTCAGCAGATATAATTGGTGGCCGACTACTCAACCACCATCCGCATCCTCACCCGACGGAATTCCACTTCGACGAAGTCTTAGTGGAGCTTCCAAGCCGATTGACTAGGCACAGGGCTACTTTTCTCGCCTAGCCGCCCATCTAGTCGAAGCGGAGGCCAAAGGTACGTGTTGGGCGACGTCACCCCCGCAGAGGTGGGCCCCCTCAGATCCCAGGATCCTCTTTTCCGACGACAAGGGTCGCCACGCACGGCAAACACGTGGGAGACGTGGACTTTGAGTGGTTGTCTCCTCCACTCCACTGCGCTTCGTTTTGTTCGCTTGACTCCGAAGAGCCTGCCATCCAGCGGGACCACGTGGAGGCTCAAGCGCAGCTAGGACACATAGTGTCCCTTTACAGCTTCGGCCTCTCCGGGGAATAAAGAGCCCATCCCTTCGCAAGTCGTTACAGACGTGCATATTTTCTAAGTACCAGCGGCGTATTGCTTTGAGAACGGGTGCAAAAACACAAGACACATCCAATGGATGCACCCGAACTCGCCTTCCTCATACGCCATCGCTGCCCTCTCAGCGATTTGGCTGGTACGCTGGTACGTCCGGTCTTATACATACCAGCAACGATCCGAGCAAAAGCTGGTCGTTCTCACTTTCGGTCATAGCCGCCAGGCACCACGGCAGCTCAGTGAGTATATGCATCGTCCGTAGGACTGCAAGAGGCGCTCTTCTCAACCCATAAGAAGGCCCTCAGCTGTCCCCGCCAGTAGATAGGGACAGAGGGAATCTCGTTAATCCATTCATGCGCGTCACTAATTAGATGACGAGGCATTTGGCTATTCTCTGTACGGTACTACTGGAAGAGCAGCCGTATACTTCCGAGGTTTTACCCCCTCGTTGGGTATATAAAAATCTGTACAAAAATCCCGGGAATGGATTAACTTCTATCCGAGGCCTACTTTCTAGGCCGCTGCCAAAGGACCTGCCTCGGCACTTGGAAAAATTAGTAACGGGGACCCTTTCGGGAGGCGAACTTGGTCTTGCACCATTGGTGCGCGTCCAGGGAAAACCGCGAGGAGGTGTCGCCCCGGATTCTATGTCCGTGCCCATAGAATCCGCCCCGCGCCTCACTGTACAATAGTATCAGCAGAGACTCGCACCGCTTGGTGTAAAAGGCCAAGCGGGCTGAAATTCGTTCAGCTGGCAGCTGCTTTGTCATTTGGCCATAGGCCTTCAATAAATAATCTTAGCTTGTGCCGTGTCAGTCTTAAAATTTCTCTCGACCGAAGTCGCGTCCAGTAATAAATAGGACGATCACTACACGTAAAGCAAAATAAATAAATAGAATAAAATGTATAACGATTATCGTCAATCGTAGTCAATAAAAGTGTTCGCGATTTCTATCGACGAACGGAGGGCAATCATCGCTACTGTAATTATGTTGCCCTTTGTAAACCCTAGAGTCTTCAGGTTTCTAACCGTTCCTGCCGGTATTGCGCCTCTGCAGCCTACTACCACTGGTAGTATTTCCGCTGTTTTACAATTCAATTTCACTCTTAAGTGTTCCGCGGTTTCTCTGTATTTATCAATTTTGTCCTTTCGAGCCTTCCGGAGATTTTCTTTATCCTCGTAGCGGACTGTCACGTCCACTACTAGGAGTTTGCCTTCTTGGTCTTTAATAACCAAATCAGGCTTTCTTAATTCTCCTTCAACGTTAACTGTAGGCTCTCTGAAAACCGTGGAACCTCTTGGCGCCTTTTTCTCAATCATATTCACGATCTCATCGTGTCTATGAATCCGTGCTGGCTTCGTGTGAATGCAGTTACCTAGCACGTGCCCTAGGGTTTCGGCTTGGACTTTACACTTTCGGCACATTGGATCGATGTCCCTCCTGGCTCTTCTCAATGCTACTCTTGTACCGAAAGTGTTAGTCCTCAGTTTAAGAGCGTCTAAGTAGCGCGATGGCTTTAATAATTCCGGTTGGAATAGCCACGCGTTGCCATGTTTATCATCGAAAAATTCATATACACCATGGCCTTGTGAGACGAGTAGTCCCCATTCTTCGTGGCACTTTCTCTTTAGTCTGCAACGTGCGGATTCCAGCTCCTCCTCCGTTGCCGGCCACTGGAGGCCTACCGATCTTGCATACTTAGTTAAAACATCCTCCTGTTTTCGGTAGGCCTCTACCACCGCCTCATCCTCGCTATCTCTCATTCGGAGGCCATTCCGGAGTTTTGCGATACGTACAATATCCGCAATCCTCTGAATTCCTAGGCCTCCGTTCCTCTTTCCTGTATATATTAATCCGTCTGCGGTAGACGGATGGAGATGCAGGATCTTCTTAATTAGCTGTTTAACCTCCTGGTCTATTTCTTCCAGGAGGTTAAGCGGTGGTGGGCTCGCAACCAGCATATGTATATACTTGGGCAGCAGATGCACTCTAATTAAATTAACTTTCTGGTGAGGCTTAAGCCCCATCCTGTTTATGTTCTCTGCTGCCCTAAGTATGTTCTGAGCTTCCACACGTTCTAGTCCCGACCAAGGTTTCATGTTTATGCCTAAGTATTTTATTGCGTCTTCAGGCTGTGACGCAGGCAAGTATTGATCCCCTATTTTGATTTCGGGGTCTTTCAAATGCCACGTTTTATTTTTGCGGACGATCTGAAAAGTCGCGCATTTATCTGCCTGTATGCTCATGCCCAGGCTGTTTAGGTATTCCTTTAATTTTCTAATTTGCCTTGCCGCCTCCTCTTCGGATTTGGCTATTAGAACCAGATCGTCCACAAAGGCAAGAATGGAGACTATCTCGTCTCCAATCTTAATGCCCTCCGTCGTCTCGTCAATACAATCTATAATGGGGTCAATAATAGTATTAAACAGCAGCGGCGATAGTGGATCGCCCTGCTTTACCCCTCTGTTTAGTCTTATTTTGACATTCGTGTTCTCCTCCTTTGTCCTTATCTCCGTCCAGCAGTCATCGTACATTTTCTCAATGTAGTTTGCTACTGCTGGCGGAAGGCCCTTTATTTTCAGCCCATCTCCCACAGCCTTATGGGGGACCGTATCAAATGCTTTGGAGATGTCGACGACCGTGACGACTCCTCCTGTTTTCTCTTTCATTTCCTTTACTACTTTGTCTAGGATGGAGATGTTATATTTACATCCATCCTCCATAGTGAATTCTTTTTGCCTTCTGCTATTCCTTATTACTTTCCGCAGTCTAATATCAATCATGGCGGAGTAGATTCTACCCAGTAGTGAACCGATTGTGATCGGGCGCCAGTTTTTGACGTCTTTCGTGTCTTTACCCGCTTTAGGTATTAGAGTGGTTCGGTTCCTTTTCCATTGTTCTGGGTATGTTTGGAATAGCATTAGGACATTAAAGAGTTTCCATAATATATGGAGTAATCCCGGCTTCCTTAAATGAGCCTTCTTCACGCCGTCGACACCTGCGGCTGTGTCATTTTTAATTTTCCTCATTTTCTCAATAATTTCTTGCATGGAGATGGGCTTCCAACATTCTTCTAGTGGAGAGACCGTACTCGGGCCCCCTCCGAGTTTTGGTATACCTGTGGTGGGTCCACTAGTTCCCCACAGGTTACCATAGAGCTCTTCTATGTCGGCTCTTTCAGGAAGATCAATTTGCTTCCTCCTTTCAATAGTCTCTCCCGCGACCGCCATATCAATCAACTTTCTAGGGCATTTCTTATACAACTCTTGGTACCGAGCGTATCTGTACTTAAGATAGCGGGTGCGGTCGCTTTCTCTTACTCTGTTCCCGCTATCAACTCTTCTGACGCTGTCTTTTGCCCTTATGTCATCTTTCAATTTATCCATGATAGCGTCTATGATACGCTCGGTGTCTAGGGGCTCCAGCGCCTCCTTATCGGCCAACTCCATGATCATTTCCTCAATTGCCTTTAGTTCATGATCATCGCTTAATGGGAGGGCCTTTATGGCCGTTTTAAACGGCTCTTTCCAGACGTTGGTTTGCACCGTAGCTTCTTCCTCCGTCTGTTCTTCTGTTGCCGATTCGTAAGACGAGCTCGAGCTCGAGTCTTCTTCCTCGACAACTATTTCTGCCCTCCGAGTGGGTATTAATCCCATGAGCCTCCTTTTCTCGCCGATTTGTTTGGCGGTTTTCGTAGTGATGAACTTGCCAATCCGTGCATTTGGCTGTGTCATATTCTTGTATAATTCATTGAGTCTGATGAGTTCTTGCTTCTCCTCCGTTGTCCAGACCGAGGCTCTATTGACTGGACGGTCTGGAGTCGCTTCCCTCATCCTTCTCACGTTCCTCACTACAGGATGTCGGTGTCGTTCGTGCTGCGAGAGCCCGATTTGCGACTTAAAGGCGCTTCCGCAGGTAGGGCACTTGAAATTGTATCCTTCTTGTTCTGGTGCCCTCCCCTTACATTTCGGGATGTGGCACCTGCATCCGTGGACCTTTCCAAACACTTTGCCGCACTGTGCGCATCTCCATCCTACTTTATTTCGTTTGTGTTGTAGGTCCACGTGCTTCACAAAGTCCCCTACCTCTAGAAACTGCCTATCTCGGCCCCCGCAGAACCGACATTTTATTTGCCCACTCAGGGGCAGATCCACATACATATCAAACTCATCTCCGGGGACATTGCCAGATCCGTTACCGGTGGCCCTCCTTGTCATAGCGGACAAGTCCGCCGTAGAGGTCCCAGGGCCGGGGTCCTCTACGTCCGAGGCATCACTTATCGTTGTGCTTGCCATGTTTGTGTTATATTTTAAAATCCTCTCCTTTTCTCAATCACGTTCATATCCTTTATTCATTATCCGTTTGCCTGCCATGTCGTCATAGGTGTCCAATCCATTAAGGCAGAGGGGCCTAGTACTGACAGACCCGCTCCTTCCTTCATCGCCTGCTTTTACTTCTTCTGGCCTTCTCGACCCGCACTATGTGCATACAATTCCTCCTTTCGTCGTCAAATGTTAAAATATTCGTCTATTTTGGGCACTTATGTACCCGCGCATATCTGTCAGCATAGGCCCCTCTGCCCCGCCACTACCGATTTAGTTACCACGTCATATCAGTGGTATCCAGCGGGGCCCCGAGGAGGCACTGCGTAGTGACTTGGGAGCGAGAGGCTATGTGTTCGCATCATCTCCCCAGAGTAACTATCAAATCCACCATTGACTCGTCACATTGGAAAGCCGAACGAGTTGCCTTGAGCTGTGCGGTGATGCCAGTGTGCGAGGGGAGAAAGTAGCCTGCGGCTAGGGCTCCGTCAGGTCTTCGGACTTTGTCGCTCTCAGCAGCGTATTGCTTTACGCCGCCAAGTACCAACGACGTATCGCTCCACGAGGGCGGCGTGTTGCCTTGCTCCAATAGCTAGGAAGCACACACGCCCGCGTGTTGCTTTACGGCGCAGAGTACCGGCGGCGTATCGTTTTGAAAGGGGTTACAGCAAAAAACTGCACCCCTTGAAAAAGCCTTAAATGGCAAACAATTCGATTGACGCGGTGCACTGTACGTCGTACACAACACGCCAATCGAATATTCATCCGGTCCGCCGGCGGATGTTATTACTACTCACCACTCGCACTGGTGTTCTCTATGCTGGTCATCAGCAGCTGTTATGGCGAACAAATGGTCCCTTGGTGGATTAACTCTTCATCTCGGATACTAGACCGGGCAAGCCCGGTCCGACACCTCAGCGATGAGAGTTCTCACCTCTCTCCGG
>OW121704.1:28854822-28857322 GCA_933228785.1 Lasioglossum pauxillum | reverse complement strand
CCCACTTAGGGCTGCACTCTCAAGCAACCCGACTCTAAGGAGAGGTCCTCCCGAAACGCGTACCAGTCGCTACGGGCCTGGCACCCTCTACGGGTAAATGGCCCCATTCAAGATGGACTTGGACGCGGTTCGACGTCTCGGGATAAATTGACCCTCCTGAACACTACATTTCCCAACGGCAGAACCGCGGGATTCAGTGCTGGGCTAATTCCTGTTCGCTCGCCGCTACTAAGGAAATCCTTGTTAGTTTCTTTTCCTCCGCTTAGTAATATGCTTAAATTCAGCGGGTAATCTCGCCTACTCTGAGGTCGTCGTACGTGATACAAAATTTTGTGTTTCGCCGAAAGAGCGTAAAAGTAGTACTCGCGAAAACGTACAAAGCACAAAAAAAAAGAAAAAAAAAAGAAAACGAAACAACACTACACGACAGAAGAGAAAGGTAACAAAACCGATATATATATGCCTTATGCGTCACACCAAAGTGTCTTTTTATATCTTTCTTCATATTATTATCGTCGATCGGAAACTCTCGCTAGACGATCTGGCCGGTTAACTTTAACGTCCGTCGAAAAGAACTTCCGGGGACTGGACGACCGACAACAGATCGCGCGGTTTCGCACGAATCGACAATGAAGCAAAGAAAAGACATGGGACGACCGACATAAAGGTTTTCATTGATATACCCTTTTCTCTCCGCGGTGCTGTTCCGTGCGTGAACACAAAAGTGTGTCTTGGCGTCGTGTGACAATCAAGTTCGAAATAAGCCTCGCCAATAGAGGAGTATATATATTATAAAAGAAAATAATACATATAACCCGGTGGGATTTCTTATAAATCTCTATAATTTTTACCAAAAACGAGGGGGTACAGAAACGTTGCGCACGAAACGATGTATCATCGATCAAACACAACCAAAGAGACACGAGAGAAAGAGAGAGAGAGAGATCTTAAGACGCACTTAGGCCGTCATCAATACGATTCAACGCGAACGTGGCTATGAAATGGCAATCGCACAGATTAGCGAGGACACGTCGACGACGGGGAATAATTCCAACCCGATCAAGTACGACGTGCTCATCCCGCACATTGCTGAGCGTTGCTCGGCTGTCCATCGATCATCAAAGCGTTCGGTAGATCGAGAGATCTCTCTCTTTTTTTCTCTTCCCTCCGAAGACTCCGAAAGGTTATATAATGTGTTTATCGAAATCGCCGGCAACGACGACCCTCCGCCGCCATATGGCAATTATAACGTAGAGTTAAGAAACTCGTCCACGCACAGGCATATTCTCTCCCTGGGGCTTAACATTGCCACACCACACACACTCTGTGTGCCACACAATATTCTTTCTTTCTTTTAATATTTGTGTGTCCATCTCTGTAGTCTCTCGAGACTCTCGGTAAATATACCGCCTCTTTCGTATACGCATCATTTCAGGCGACGTCGGGAGCGCGTTAATGTTCATGAGTGGAAACGCTTCTTTCCGCAAGGCGAATCGTTTCGCAGAGAGGGTGAGAGATTTGGAGATCCTCGTCGAAGCGGTGCCTACGGGCGGTCGTATTTTCAATACGACTCACGACACCGTAAAACACTCACGCAAGTCCGAACGTAAGAAATACCAATCCCTACTTCGCCTCTCGTGGAAACTATATATATGTATTTAAGACGCAATGCAAAAATTGGCAATTTTCACAGAACCGCGACAAACGCCGACGAAACGCCCATCATTCGCTCGTACGTAGCAATCTTTGCAACCCGACTCAGAAACGCTCTTTAGCGCCCTCCAAAAATATTTGGAGAGGTAAGCGACGGCGGGGACTTACAAGAGCAGCGCAAGCAGTATTTGGTTACGTAAACGACCCTCAGCCAGGCGTGGTCCAGGAATTGTATCCGTGGACCGCAATGTGCGTTCGAAATGTCGATGTTCATGTGTCCTGCAGTTCACACGTTGACGCGCAATTAGCTGCGTTCTTCATCGACCCACGAGCCAAGTGATCCACCGTTCAGGGTAATCGTATATATTTTTGATTTACAAATCAATATATGTTATATGTCTCTTGTTCTGCGGTTCGTAAGAACGCATTGTACCTGAAAGCTCCAACCAGCGCGCGAAGGAGATTCAGGCGTCGTTTTAAGGACGACACTTTCGTCGTCCGTAGAAACGGAAAAAAAAACCGTCATAGTACGCGGGCGAGACTGCACACGTATCTGACGGCCGGGCGAACAGTACATTAAAAAACCGTTAAACGTGGAAAACGCGGAGAGGAATATTCTGAAAACGACGGGGATCGTAGACAACCCGATACTGGATCCAGAGAAACAATTCCTCTCCTCTTCACTTATTACATTTGGAAGATGTGAGAACGGAGGACTTCACGGCCGGCTCTGGCAGCGGTCATTCGTCCCAAACTCTCGTGGTGCGCACTATTGGGCCACACGCACGGAATAGGGTGTCAAGACTCACGACTGCTTTAAAAGCGAGCTTCACGAGCCGGTCCACTT
>OW121704.1:28847322-28849822 GCA_933228785.1 Lasioglossum pauxillum | reverse complement strand
TTTGAACAATAAATATCAAGTATGAAAGCGCTGGAATGAGTATTTCTCGTATAAATTGAGAATAATGTCCGGGCGTGTCGATTAGTCGGCCGCTCGGTCGAATCGTTCGACGAGCCGGGGCGCGTCGGTTCGGCGCGCGGCGGAGCTCGAGCGTAATATTTCTAAGTCCGACGGCCAAGAGTGAACTCTCTTCCCAGCCGTCCCGGACGACTTTAGTCGTTATATACGCGTACAATACCGCGTTCTATCAATATTTCTCGAGTTTCAAAAATGTCGGACTCGTATTGCTCCATTTATTGAGAAATAATGCTCCGACCGCCAAGAGTAAACTTATCTTTCCGGCGTTCTCGGACACGAATAAATATCAGAACATTGTGTAATAAAGCGTTTGAACAATAAATATCAAGTATGAAAGCGCTGGAATGAGTATTTCTCGTATAAATTGAGAATAATGTCCGGGCGTGTCGATTAGTCGGCCGCTCGGTCGAATCGTTCGACGAGCCGGGGCGCGTCGGTTCGGCGCGCGGCGGAGCTCGAGCGTAATATTTCTAAGTCCGACGGCCAAGAGTGAACTCTCTTCCCAGCCGTCCCGGACGACTTTAGTCGTTATATACGCGTACAATACCGCGTTCTATCAATATTTCTCGAGTTTCAAAAATGTCGGACTCGTATTGCTCCATTTATTGAGAAATAATGCTCCGACCACCAAGAGTAAACTTATCTTTCCGGCGTTCTCGGACACGTATAAATATCAGAACATTGTGTAATAAAGCGTTTGAACAATAAATATCAAGTATGAAAGCGCTGGAATGAGTATTTCTCGTATAAATTGAGAATAATGTCCGGGCGTGTCGATTAGTCGGCCGCTCGGTCGAATCGTTCGACGAGCCGGGGCGCGTCGGTTCGGCGCGCGGCGGAGCTCGAGCGTAATATTTCTAAGTCCGACGGCCAAGAGTGAACTCTCTTCCCAGCCGTCCCGGACGACTTTAGTCGTTATATACGCGTACAATTCCGCGTTCTATCAATATTTCTCGAGTTTCAAAAATGTCGGACTCGTATTGCTCCATTTATTGAGAAATAATGCTCCGACCGCCAAGAGTAAACTTATCTATCCGGCGTTCTCGGACACGTATAAACATCAGAACATTGTGTAATAAAGCGTTTGAACAATAAATATCAAGTATGAAAGCGCTGGAATGAGTATTTCTCGTATAAATTGAGAATAATGTCCGGGCGTGTCGATTAGTCGGCCGCTCGGTCGAATCGTTCGACGAGCCGGGGCGCGTCGGTTCGGCGCGCGGCGGAGCTCGAGCGTAATATTTCTAAGTCCGACGGCCAAGAGTGAACTCTCTTCCCAGCCGTCCCGGACGACTTTAGTCGTTATATACGCGTACAATACCGCGTTCTATCAATATTTCTCGAGTTTCAAAAATGTCGGAC
The DNA here is from genome assembly GCA_933228785.1 of Lasioglossum pauxillum. Lineage (NCBI taxonomy): Eukaryota > Metazoa > Arthropoda > Insecta > Hymenoptera > Halictidae > Lasioglossum > Lasioglossum pauxillum. Next base: position 28,848,382 of record OW121704.1, on the reverse strand, counting down.
TCGTATTGCTCCATTTATTGAGAAATAATGCTCCGACCGCCAAGAGTAAACTTATCTTTCCGGCGTTCTCGGACACGTATAAATATCAGAACATTGTGTAATAAAGCGTTTGAACAATAAATATCAAGTATGAAAGCGCCAGCTGTTTATGGAGTTATTGAGAAATAATTTACCGAGTTATATTTCGTCGTGTACTAGTCGTGTTCTATCGGTCGTGAGGGTAAACGGCGGGCGTCAGTTTTGGTTCTGTACTGTTAGTTACATCCTCCCCGAATATGTTTGCGATGCGCGTGTTTGGATTAACGAGATTCCCTCACGTTCGATATTTTTTTTTTCGTTCGAACCATGTCTGTGGATTTGTCCGGTTATTGGGATGCACGTTTTGACCATTTAATTGTCAATAAAAGAACATGTATTTGTTTGATATAATACAATATGTTAATGCTGTATTATTCGTATCTTCTTAATAAAATAGAAAGTTTATATTTTAATTTTTTAGGTTTAAATCACATGTATTATTTTCATGTAGCATTCGTATGGGATAATTTGTTATTTCAGTCACATTGTTGTAATAATATATGGTATATGCTGCTGGAACTCCGGCAATACGCTGCTAGAAGATGAAGCAGCACAGCGCTACAACATGAAGCTACACGCCGCTGGAACTCTGGAAATGGGCCACTGTAACTGAAAGCAGTACGCCGCTGTGGATAGAACAAATACGCTGCTGTAGATAGAAGCAATACGCCGCTGTAACTGAAACCAATACGGTGCTGTAGATAGAAGCAATACGCCGCTGTATCTGAAAGCAACACGCCGCTGCGAAGTGAAAGCAATACGCCGCTGCAGACGGAAGGAATACGCCGCTACAGACGAAAGCAATACGCCGCTGGAACTTTGAAATTCTTCGCGTATACAGACAGACACTTGGATAAGCCAAGCCTTCCTCTGCCAGGTTCGCGGCATTAACAATAAATAAATAAATAATAAATAAATATCGCGTGTTATTAATTATGTCCCGTTATATTTGCGTTTCTCAAGTGAAATTCAAATGATTCTA
>OW121704.1:28827322-28842322 GCA_933228785.1 Lasioglossum pauxillum | reverse complement strand
GACTTCGGATATGCTTCCTCGCCAACGATGGGCATACGCATAGCATAAATTTTATATCTACTTTTAGCGAGGCGGCTCCACTGTTCAAGTAGAGCGGGCAATGGAAAAATCCAGCAGTGCCACCGAGCGTATACAGTGGACGAGTTCTTTGGCCGCATGCGTTTGTGGGAGGATATGGTATTCCTCGCCCAAACGCCTGCGCTCACGGGGAACCACGGGAAGGCGAACTCGCTGCGTGCCGCTCGCACGCACACCCTGACCCTTTAGGGCGATGGAAGTGAAGGAGAGAGGAGGGTTGGATTCCTTTAAGAGGAGGTAGAACATTGCTGTTCTTTGGTGGAGGCCCGGCGCGGCAGCGGATCCGCAAGTTTTCTCGCGGTGCTGTCGTGCCCTCCCGAGCACTACGGTATAGCTCGATAGGGCGCTCCGGTTTGTCCAAGTTCCACTTTGTTCTTGGTCATTTATTTTTGTCCACGCGTACGGTTTCCGTTACACTTATTTTATTCTGTTACACTTTACACTTTTCACTTTTCTGTCTCTACTCCAGAAGTCCCTTTATCCACAGGGTTTCGCGGCAGTAATCTTCGAGGAGGGAAGAGGCCTCTGGAGACGATACGAGATGATGCGCCGCTTCTGGCCATCTCCAATCGCCGGTGGGGACTATGTCCCGTAGAGCCTCCCTCTGCGGGTCGAAGATCGGGCACTCGAGGAGGAAGTGTCCGACTGTGTCCTCCTCGCTCCCGCAGGCGCAGCTACTGCTGGCGAGGACTCCGTACTTGTGGAGCCGTGCGTTGAATTTCCCGTGTCCTGTGAGCACCTGCGTGGTGTAGGAGCTCGGTCTCATCCATTTTGCTGCCATTCGCTCGTCGACGTCGTTGAAGAAGGCGTATGTCGTGCGGCCTTTGTGAGAGGTTGCCCACTTGGCCTGCCACATCCTTTCTGCTTCGACCTGCAACAGATTATTTGCATCGTCGTTCCCCGCGCGTACGACGATGCTCCCGAACCTGGCGTCCGTTCCGTTCTTCGTCTTGAAGAGTGCCCTACGCTGCTCTAGCAAGATGTCGACCGGGACCGCGCCGGCCACAACGTACACGCTGTCCCACGATGACCAGCGATATGCGCCAGTCACCGCAACGAGAGCGCGACGCTGCATGCCCCTGAGCACTGCCAGTTCTCTCTCTCCGCACAAGTCTGACCAACCGGCGGCAGCGTACGTCGCCACCGGCAGGAAGACTCCGCGGTATATTGCGGAGAGAGCCCTGAATCTGAGTCCCCATCGGCTTCTCGCGAGCTTCCCGAATTTCGCGAAGAGCGACCCGACCTTGTCGCGTAGGTATCGGCAGTGGGATCGGACACCCATGCCACTATCGAAGTGGACGCCTAGGTATCGCACGGCGGACTTGAACGCGATGGTGGTTTGCCCTATTTGGATGGTCGGTGGCCTATTCGCAAGGTTCGCCTTGTGCGGCATAACTGCCTTTCGCTTCCTATCCGGACGCGAGCCTCCTCTGCTTCCTAACAACTTCTGCTCGATGTAGCCGCTCTTAAGCACGATTGCTTCTGTTTTGCGGGCTGACAGTTCGAGCTTCGCGGATTTGCACCAGTTCAATATCTGGTCTACGACTTGTTGTCCCTTGATTTCTAATTCCCTCCTGCTGTTTCCGGTTATTACTACTATAAGGTCGTCCGCGTACGCGATGAATTTACCCGGGATCAAGGCTTCTAGTAGCCTCAGGAGTTCATCAAACATAAGATTCCAGCACGCCGGTGCGAGGACAGAGCCCTGAGGGCATCCTCTAGTGGCGCACTTGGAAATCTTTTCTTCTCCTGCCGCGATGCTTACCCTGCGGTTGTCGAAGTAATTCGCGATCACTTCGAAGACATTCCGCGGGCAGCCTCGCTCCCTTAGACTTTGAAGTACTAAGGGCCACCAAACGTTATCGAACGCGCCCGAAATGTCGAAGAGCAGCCCCACCGCATATCGATCCTCGGTAGCATCGACTATGCGGCGCAGCTCAGCAATCGCGAGCTCTGTCGACTTGTTAGGCATAAAGCCATACTGCCGCTCGGAAATCTGGCTCGGTGCCATCGCGGTCTGATCTAGTCTCCTCTTAAGGAGTTTCTCAAAAAGTTTCCCTACAACAGAGAGGAGGCAAATCGGTCGGTATGATTTCGGGTCCTTCACGTCTTTCCCTTCGCCTTTCAGGAGGACTCTAAGTGAACCTTCCTTCCAGATCGAGGGGAAGACGCCCCACTGAAGGCACCCGTTGAAGAGCCGTACCAGTTGGTCGGGGATGACTGTGGCCGCTGCCTTCAGCACCCCGACTTCGATGCAATCAAGCCCCGGTGCTTTATTATTTTTAAATGTCCTAACCGCGTCGATGACTTCCTCTTTAACGAACGGGGAAGCGTCTTCCGTGCTTGGCGCGATTCGTGCACTTTCCCTAATTGTACGCTGCTCGGGCGTATCCTCTTCTACGCGGTCTTCGGGGACGTGTGCTTCCAGCAGCAGTTTGGCTGTTTCTACCGCGCTGGTCGTATGACCATTTCCACGCCGGAGGGTGCTAAGCACACTCTGAACTTGGAGTTTCTTCGCCTGGAGTTTGTATACGGTACCCCAGGGCTCCTCGTTCCCGTGCGACGTTACGAACTTCTGCCAGCTCTCGAGCTTCGCCTTCTTCACCTCCCTGCTGTATTTACGCACTGAGGAGCGGTAAGTCAGCTTCTTCTGGGGGCGAGCGAGCTCGTCTCTTTCTTGCTGGAAGGCACGTCTCCGCTGGTGTGCGGCCTTCTTGAGCTCCGTGAGCTCTTTCGTCCACCACGGGTTGGACTTCCTAAACTTACGTTTACGTGGCATCGACGCTGTGCAGGCATCAGTTATGACGACTGCAAGCGTTTCTGCCATCCTCTCGACCCCTTCCGCCGATTCCAGTTCGAGGGGCGCCAGTCTCGATCGGGAGAGATCGGCCAAGCGCTCCCCGAATTTCGCCCAGTTGGCTTTGCGCGTGTTGAACCTGTCGTTGGCTGCATTCCGTCCTGTTGATGATGATGATGATGTCTTCTTTGGTGCCCTAATCCTGATGTCCACGGCTCTGTGGTCGCTTGTCGTCCAGTCGTCCCTGACGTTCCATCCGCGGATGAGCCCGGCCATTGATGGTGACGCCAATGTCACGTCGATGTAGGAAGATCCCCTCGGTGTCCAGAAGGTCGGTGGCTGCTCGACGTCGTTTATAACTTGCATGTTGAACGCTGCTATGAGGGCTTCCAACTGGGCTCCTCTGTCGTCGGCGTTCTGTGGGCCCCAGAGAGGTGATCGCGCGTTCGCGTCTACTGAAACTAATACTCTCTTCCCCCTCAGCGAACTTAATACCATTTCGAGGTGTCTGAGGTGCTTCTCGATCTCGTCGCAGTGCTGAAAGTAACACGATACGACGTAGAACGAGCAGCCGGGTGCCAGCACCTCCGCACACGCGCAGTGGGAGTTGCTGAGCTGCGAGACGAAAACAGCATCGAAGTGAGGGTTGCAGACGGCCACGGCAGCCCACGGGGACTGTGTCTGGTAGGCCGCAATCCTCACTCCGGCTCCTAAGCTACAGATAGTGCTGCCCGCTCCCTGCTTCCTGACGTACATTTCCTGCAGTAACAGGACGTCAAGTCGCTTTTCGGCTACAAGCTGGCGCACTTCTCCGCTAACTACTTCTGAACGTCGCATGTTCAGCTGCATTATCCTAATTCCCGTGTACGCGTTCGCGGTCGCGGGCTCCGAAAGCCTTTCTCCTTGTCGTACGTTCGAGTGGGTATTGGGGACGCAGGTCGAAGGCGGAGACGAAGCGCTTGCGGGCACAGAAGCCCTGGTCAACGCGAGCACGGACGCGGTTTCGCACGCGGTCGCGGGGCTGTTCGCGGAGCTAATCGCGGAGCTAATGTTCAGTTCCCTTCCCGGGTGATTTTGGACGGCCTGAAGACCGGAACCTCGTTGGGTCTGCACCACCGTCGGCGCGGAGAGGGGGGAAGCGCGGTGAGGAGGATTCGCGAGGCAAGCGGCCACAGTCATCGAGCGCGTTGTACGACGGCTCCGCGTCTCGACTGATGGTGCGACCGTGTGTGTCCCTCGTTGTCCTCTGATCTCCGACGGGCGAAGTGTTGCCGGCCGAGATCTTCTCACCGCTTCCATGTTAGTCTCCCCCGGCCCAGCTCCCACCCGGAGATCCGAATGGGGAGCGAGTTTACCTCCGGAGTTTTTTGCGCTTGAGGAGACCATCATGTTTGTATTTTTGGCGCGGCTGGATTGTTAGACCCCCAGTGCCCGGGTCGGCTGGAACAGTAAAAGAAAATAGGTTAGTGCACGGAGGGATCATCCTGTCGGAACGGCCAGATTGTAATTGTTCTATGTAAGTTTGACCTATGCCTGACTCACGATGGAGCTCGGGACCGCGGTCGCAACGTGACTCTCGCAGGGGTTCCGGGCCTCGGTCGGCAGTGGCTCGTTTCCGACAGGGTACCAGCACGTTGGGTGGGACGGCCCAGCGGCTGGGGAAATGGGAGACAAGGATTTATAGTGGTTGTCTCCTCCACTCTTGAGTGCTCTGTTAGGGCGTCACCACGGCATCCACCTTCGTATTATTATAGTAATTGTTATTATAGTGACAACGGCGCCTACGCTTGCATGTTTGTCGGCTATCTTCCAGCGGCGTATTGCTTTCCTTAATTTGACTGGGTCCCCAGCGGCGTATTGCTTATGGTAACGTTATTTAAAGTTCCGGCGGCGTATTGCCTCTGGTGACCCTCTTTTCGAGTTCCAGCGGCGTATTGCCACTGACTCTACAGGCTTATCGAGGGAAAACATCGCCCCGGTTGATCTTTCTGCCGTTTGCTTTGGCACTACACAATGCAGAATCTGCAAAACTGCTCAAAGCAAAATAGGAATCGATAGGTACCAGCGGCATATTGCCCCTATAGTACCCATCGACTCCTTTAAGTGCTGGCGGCGTATTGCTTCCAGCACCTGAATGTTAGACGAGTGTCGTAGTTCCGTCTATTTCGAATTGCTCGCAAGTTCCGATTGCCCTCTTTATCGGACTGCGAGGGCAGATTCTGCAAAAGTGCTCAAAGCAAAATAAGAACCGATAAGTACCAGCGGCATATTGCCCCTGTAGTACCCATCGATTCTTCCAAGTGCTGGCGGCGTATTACCTCCAGCACTTGAGTATTAGACGAGTGTCGTAGTTCCGTCTATTTCGAATTACTCGCTAGTTCCGCTTGCCCTCTTCGTCGGACTGCGAGTGTCTCCGACTGTTAGCTAAGTTCCTTTCATCGGAGACTTTGTAGCTGTTTATTAGCTACGTTATTCATGCAAGCGGTTACACGCTCGCGTAGAGTCGTGTCTTTGCCGTCGCGTGCCATCCTCACGCGCCAGCTAGGCGTCGCCCTACCAGCACGTGCCTGTTCACGTGCTGGCGGCGCGGTGCGCTCATATCATCACGCCCCGCTTGTCACTCCTCTACCCTCATCTCAGCTTGTGGCATTGGACACTCGGTTCCGAGGCATAGGTTCCGGTGGAAATGCCGGAGGCTTCGCTCACGTTAGAGCTCTCTCTACCAGAGCCACGGTGATCACGTAGGAATCACTCACGTAAGAGCTCTCTCGTTACCAGAGCCACGGTGACCACATGGGACTCACTCACGTAAGAGCTCTCTCCTTACCAGAGCCACGGTGATCACATAGGACTCACTCACGTAAGAGCTCTCTCCTTACCAGAGCCACGGTGGTCGCATAGGACTCACTCACGTAAGAGCTCTCTCCTTACCAGAGCCACGGTGATCACATAGGACTCACTCACGTAAGAGCTCTCTCCTTACCAGAGCCACGGTGGTCGCATAGGACTCACTCACGTAAGAGCTCTTTCTTGGATTATTCCCTCCGTACCATACTCCTTTGCTGCTAGCGGCATCCGTTGCCCTACAAATAGGGATTGGGTAGCTCACGACAAGCAGCTTTATGGGTAAACGCCGTGTGGTCTATCGTTTACCCGGGGAGCCGCGGTGATCGAAATCACTCACGCTGGAGCTCCCTCGTTCCATACCAGAGCCCACATTCGTCACCCGAGGGTGTCCAGGTCCTTCCACGTGGAGGAGGAGGTTGGTGCACCAGGGAATAGAACCCTGGACCTTCTAGGACCCAGTAGATAGGGACAGAGGGAATCTCGTTAATCCATTCATGCGCGTCACTAATTAGATGACGAGGCATTTGGCTACCCTGCGTCAACGTCTTGATCACTCAAAACGGACGTACTTTCCGGGACTATCCCCGGTGGTAAAAACTTAACACTTACAACTAACCAACGATTAACAGATTTTTTTTACTTCTCCCTTTTTCCTTTCTTATTTTTTATTTATTTACATTATTCTTCCGTAATCCATGAACTCGTTTGCCATCTCGGTGGAGCTACGTATGGCTATCATGGACATCGTGACAGCTTCTTTCAACCTTAAGCCCAGCTTCTTTAGAGCTCCTAATGTGGCCGTTGGTATGGCTCCTCTGGACCCTATCACGATCGGCATTACACTTGCTTTTGATACCCCCAGTTGCCGTATTACATGGGGTACCAGCTCTTGGTATTTAGCACGCTTATCATCATCAGCCTTGCTCAAGCAGTTCCCCTTCTCGAAACGAACCGTTACGTCTACGACATACGCCTCTTCCTCATTCATTTTAATGACGAGGTCCGGCCTTAAGGTTCCTGTCTTCGATTGGAAGGACTGCTCCACGCAAACCATGTGATTGGCTGCTAACTTGTTGGCTATTAGGTCTCGTATTTCATTATGCCTTTGAATTCTTTTAGGCTTTGTTGCGCAACATTCGCCCAGTATGTGGCCTAAGGTCTCCTGCGGCCCTCTGCATCTCCTGCACTTGGTATCGAATTGCGGCTGTCCCTTTGCCACAAATTGTTTCATACACACTCTTGTTGGGTATGTGTTAGTTCTTAATTTGATTGCATCGGCTATTCTGGAGTGTTTAAACAAATCGTTCCGTGTCAGCCATGCGTTACTCACCCTGTGCAGGTATTCATTGGCACCCTGTCCCTGTACTTTCAGTTGCGCCCACTGTCCGATGTATCCGTTTTTCAACCTTCCCTTACAGCTGTCTAGATCATCCAACGTGATTGGCCAGTTGACTCCCAGTGATTTTACATATTGTTTGAGTCTCGGCTCGATTTTCTCATATGTGATAGCAAGCCCTGTAATGGGGTCCTTTGAGTCTTTCGCCTTTTTGGCATTTTTTAAGACCGCTATCATGACCATATCCTCGATATTTACGAGACCCAGTCCACCGAGTCGTTTTGGCACATACATGAAGGGTGTGTTCGTTTTTTCGCTAATATGGAGCATCACCTTGACCTCCTGTCTCACCAGTCTGTTAATCTTCTTCAAGGTGTTTTGGGACGGAGGATTCATTATCAGACCATAGGTGTATCGAGGTAGCAAGTACATCGTAAGCAATTCCAGCTTTTGCATGGGTTTTAATGGGACCCTCTTTAGCCTCATCATCAGTTCTTCGAAGGCATCGCACTCAAAACTCTCTATCAAGCCCTTCCATGGAGTAATTTTGGTGCCAAGGTATCTAATGGCTTCGCCCACCTGTGCTGTTGGTACTTTGACTCCATTGATGTTTATCTCTGGGTCCCTTACGAGCCAGCTTTTGTTTGCTCGCACAAATTCCATTGCCGTGCACTTGCTGACGGAGAGCTCCATGCCCATCGCTCCCAGATATTCAACCAGCATCTGCATCTGTTTTCTCGCCGTCTCTTTATTTGCACCTATTAGAACTAGGTCGTCGGCAAAGGCCATTGCTGTTAAATTTCGCCCTTCGATTTTGATGCCCTCCGTGTGGGCCTGCAGACGCTCGATGATTGGCTCGATGCACAGGTTGAATATTAGGGGGGATAAGGGGTCACCCTGTTTCACACCCCTTTTGAGAGTGATGGGTATCCCACCTTCCTTCGTCATTATGGATGTTTCGCAGTTGTTATACATGCTCGCTACGTAGGCGGCAACTTCTGGATGCACACCTTTCCTCTTTAGGGCTGGTATTATTGCTCCATGCGGCACGGTGTCAAACGCCTTGGCTACGTCTTCAATACCTAGCACCCCGCCGTTCTCTTTGAGTATTTTAAGAGCGGAGCTCAGGATCCGAACGTTGGCGAAACATCCATTTTCGTGTTTGAAGCCCTTCTGCCTGTCGGATTGCTCTATTGTTCGCCGTAGGCGTCTGTCAACCAAAGCGGAGAATACTCTGCTCAACATAGAGCTTATCGTTATGGGACGCCAGTTCTTAATGTCGCCTGGGTCCTTGCCAACTTTAGGTATTAGCGTTGTTCGATTCTTCCGCCATTGGTTGGGGTAGTATTTTGACATCAGGAGGATGTTGAAGAATTTGGCCAGGACCTTACTGATTCCTTTCCCTTTGAGATCTCCTTTGGTAATCCCATCCGGACCTGGGGCACTTTTGTTGTTTATGTGCTTGATCTTTTCCTCAATTTCACCTGCGCAAATTGGTGTTAGAACGTCCTCTATGTTCGTCGGAGAACTGTGCCGTTCATCGAACGGTAGCGCTTCTTTGGGTCCTTCCATCCCCCATAGTCTCTCGTAGAGTTCCGCAGTTTGGGCTTCATCAGGCAAGCTAAGTCGCCGAAGCAGGGACATATCGTTGGAGGCTATTATATTAGCCAGTTTTTTTGGCTCATTATTGAATAGCTCCTGGCAGCGAGCATACTCAAACCTCCGTCTTTCACTCCTGCTCGGCTGCTTCCCATTCTTGTTTTTCCTTCCATGGAATCGTCGGTTGTTTGTGACTCCACCTCCATTTGGCTTCTTGCCCCTCCCTTTGCGTGGCTTTTCCTCTTTTTGCGGGCAGCATAGTTGTTTTTCTATTTCCTGGTATAATGTTTCTATTTGGGTCGTATCCACCGGCCATGCAGATGCTATCTCATTTGCTTTTATATGCCAATTGGTCCAAGCCTGCGGCGGTATCCCATCTAGCAGTATAAACTGTTTCAGGTTTTCGCGCCAGGTTTCCACACCCTCCAACGGGACGACGGATGTTTCCGTCGCATCGTCCGAGGCGGAGGTGACAGTGACTAAGCTGGTGTCAAGTGATGAAGATGGCGCGAATTCAGGATCACTCGGTGACTCGTGAGCCTGCGCAAGCTCGACCAAGGATGTGGGTGCATCAAACTCTTCTGCTGGATCAGATTGCTCCTCCTCGATGGCATCGCATGTCGAGGTGGATACGTTGGTCTCTGGTCGTGATCTGTTCATAGCCAGTTGTTTTCTTTTGTCGCTAACTTGTTTGTTGGTCTTATTTGACAGTTGCTGCGCTATTAGAACATTTATATTCCACCTGCCGGCGTAGGTCTCATTGAGTGAAACAAGTTTTCTCACTTCCTCTTCCGACCATACAGTGCTGGGTGCCCCCTTTGGCTTTGGCGTATTACTAGCAGCAGTGGTTCTCTTCTCATTTCTCACGACAGGATGTCTGTGTCGCTCGTGCTGCGATAGACCGCTTTTTGTTGGGAAACTCATATCGCAGGCTGCGCATCTGTGATTATACTCAGCTCTTTCGCCCTTACACCATGGCATGTGGCAGCTAAGACGATGTAGCTTCCCGAATGTTTTCCCACACTTTCTGCATGACCAGATGATTTTGGCGGACAGATGTTCTTCCTGGATATGTTTGTTCAACTCCGTTGGTTTCAAAAATATAAAGTTTCTACCTCGCCGCAGGCATGTTGGACAAGGACTTGGTCCCTCGAATGGAGCGACTTCTCTCTCCTCAGTCACTTCTTTGAACATTTCACTGTTATTACGGTCGCAGGATGACGACGCATGAGGGCCCGCACTCACACCCCTACCATCCGCCGGCACTGGAGGGTCCGAAACCTCCTGATGCACTATGTTTCTGTTCCTTTTTCCTGTACTTTCCATATTTTATATTGGTGTGGTTTTTAAGGAGTTTAGCCGTCCTTAGGGCATGACTGCCGGATGTTCGGGCGATTTTACGGCACGAGACCGTACGTTGTTCACATAGAGTGAAATCAGGGATTGGTGTTAGTCCCTGTTGGTACTAGCCTCAATAGGCAAGCCTATGGCTAGTGGCTGCACGCCGTTTAGCCGTAGCCGATGCCTCCGCGAGTAGTACTAGACTACACGGGCACATCAACCACGTTGACCAGCGGGTACCTCGAGGAGGTAGGTCGTGCAACTTGGATGGTGAGAGGCTAAGGGCCCGAAGGCCTGTATTGCGCATCACCATCCCGTGTAACCATGGCTCTCGACAACGTCTACGTCGCCCCGTCGGCGCCACTTGATGACATGTGGCTCCCGTTTCCTCCACACCTCCACGAGGTGGGAGCTGGGCAACGTCCAACTGGAGGAAGGCGCCGATCGAGCGACCCGGACGCTTAAGAGAGTCATAGTTACTCCCGCCGTTTACCCGCGCTTTTTTGAATTTCTTCACGTTGACATTCAGAGCACTGGGCAGAAATCACATTGCGTCAACACCCGTGGGGGCCATCGCAATGCTTTGTTTTAATTAGACAGTCGGATTCCCCTAGTCCGTGCCAGTTCTGAGCTGAGCGTTGAATGGCGGCCGAAGAGGACGATCGTTCTAGACGAAAGCCTCGCAGCAAGGAAGATCCGCGGGAGGCCAAGGCACGGGACCGAGCTCGGATTCCCATCAATGTCAGCCAGACCCGCTTCCCGACCAAGCCCGACACGCCCCGCTCCTCAGAGCCAATCCTTATTCCGAAGTTACGGATCCAATTTGCCGACTTCCCTTACCTACATTAATCTATCGACTAGAGGCTCTTTACCTTGGAGACCTGCTGCGGATATGGGTACGAACCGGCGCGACACCTCCACGTGGCCCTCTCCTGGATTTTCAAGGTCCGAGGGGAAGATCCGGACACCGCCGCAACTGCGGTGCTCTTCGCGTTCCAAACCCTATCTCCCTGCTAGAGGTTTCCAGGGAACTCGAACGCTTATACAGAAAAGAAAACTCTCCCCGGATCTCCCGACGGCGTCTCCAGGTCATTTTGGGTTACCCCGACGAACACTCTTACGAGGGCCCGAATGGTAAGCGGTTCCGCTGCCGGGTTCCGGAATAGAAACCGGATTCCCTTTCGCCCGATGGGTGTGTGTTTCTTTATCAATATTATGATATTTGCTCTCTCTCTCTCTCTCTTAGGACACCTCATCTACATAGGATTTCTCTTAGGGCTTAGGATCGACTGACTCGTGTGCAACGGCTGTTCACACGAAACCCTTCTCCACGTCAGTCCTCCAGGGCCTCGCTGGAGTATTTGCTACTACCACCAAGATCTGCACCGACGGCGGCTCCAGGCAGGCTCACGCCCAGACCCTTCTGCGCACACCGCCGCGACCCTCCTACTCGTCAGAGCTTCATGGAAGACGCGCCTTTAAAAAAAGCTAACGTCAACCTCACTTGCCGCTGACGGCGGAGTATAGGCGCGACGCTTCAGCGCCATCCATTTTCAGGGCTAGTTGCTTCGGCAGGTGAGTTGTTACACACTCCTTAGCGGATTCCGACTTCCATGGCCACCGTCCTGCTGTCTTAAGCAACCAACGCCTTTCATGGTATCCCATAAGCGTCGACTTAGGCGCCTTAACTCTGCGTTTGGTTCATCCCACAGCGCCAGTTCTGCTTACCAAAATTGGCCCACTTGGCACTCTGATCCAATATAATCTCGTGGCTTCATTGATCCAAGCAAGCCAGAGATCTCACCCATTTAAAGTTTGAGAATAGGTTGAGGTCGTTTCGGCCCCAAGGCCTCTAATCATTCGCTTTACCAGATGAGACTCGCACACGTTCATCAAAAGAGAACGAGCGAGTGCCAGCTATCCTGAGGGAAACTTCGGAGGGAACCAGCTACTAGATGGTTCGATTAGTCTTTCGCCCCTATACCCAGTTCCGACGATCGATTTGCACGTCAGAATCGCTACGGACCTCCATCAGGGTTTCCCCTGACTTCGTCCTGACCAGGCATAGTTCACCGTCTTTCGGGTCCCAACGTGTACGCTCTGGGTGCGCCTCTTCTCGCAATGAGAACGAGACGCCCCGGGAGTGCGAGGCCGCATCGTAACGCGGCCCATCCTCCCTTGGTCGACGCTGAGGTACGACCTTCACTTTCATTGCGCCTTTAGGTTTACATGTCCCAATGACTCGCGCACATGTTAGACTCCTTGGTCCGTGTTTCAAGACGGGTCCTGAGAGTACCCAAAGCAGTAGCGTCGCTGACCGGTAATTCAAAGCTTGGCCAGTCCGAGGACACCGCCTGCTAACAGCTGGTTAGGCCCGGAGCCGGCACTAGGTCCGTACCATCCGGGTGACAAACTAACCGAGCTTGCGGCGGGCCTGACGCACACACATTCGAAAATGGATTGGTTGCGGCCCGATACCGTCAGAGTACCGTCACGCAGCCGGCCAGGTGATCGAGCGTCTGCCGTGTGCGCACGAAGGCGACACGACAGGCAACAACTCGAGCCGTAGACCGACACGCAACGGGTCGCGACGTTCTACTAAGGGAGAAGTGCACGACTACGCGACCGGAACATTTGCCGAAGATGGTGTACCCTCGCACTGGAACCACCGAAGTGGCCCATTGCGGGCTATCTGCGCACCAACGGAAGCCAGCCTCGTCGACGATGAATCTCCCCATTCGATCTTTTGGGTTTCTCAGGTTTACCCCTGAACGGTTTCACGTACTCTTGAACTCTCTCTTCAAAGTTCTTTTCAACTTTCCCTCACGGTACTTGTTCGCTATCGGTCTCGTGGTCATATTTAGCCTTAGATGGAGTTTACCACCCACTTAGGGCTGCACTCTCAAGCAACCCGACTCTAAGGAGAGGTCCTCCCGAAACGCGTACCAGTCGCTACGGGCCTGGCACCCTCTACGGGTAAATGGCCCCATTCAAGATGGACTTGGACGCGGTTCGACGTCTCGGGATAAATTGACCCTCCTGAACACTACATTTCCCAACGGCAGAACCGCGGGATTCAGTGCTGGGCTAATTCCTGTTCGCTCGCCGCTACTAAGGAAATCCTTGTTAGTTTCTTTTCCTCCGCTTAGTAATATGCTTAAATTCAGCGGGTAATCTCGCCTACTCTGAGGTCGTCGTACGTGATACAAAATTTTGTGTTTCGCCGAAAGAGCGTAAAAATAGTACTCGCGAAAACGTACAAAGCACAAAAAAAAAGAAAAAAAAAAGAAAACGAAACAACACTACACGACAGAAGAGAAAGGTAACAAAACCGATATATATATATGCCTTACGCGCCACACCAAAGTGTCTTTTTATATCTTTCTTCATATTATTATCGTCGATCGGAAACTCTCGCTAGACGATCTGGCCGGTTAACTTTAACGTCCGTCGAAAAGAACTTCCGGGGACTGGACGACCGACAACAGATCGCGCGGTTTCGCACGAATCGACAATGAAGCAAAGAAAAGACATGGGACGACCGACATAAAGGTTTTCATTGATATACCCTTTTCTCTCCGCGGTGCTGTTCCGTGCGTGAACACAAAAGTGTGTCTTGGCGTCGTGTGACAATCAAGTTCGAAATAAGCCTCGCCAATAGAGGAGTATATATATTATAAAAGAAAATAATACATATAACCCGGTGGGATTTCTTATAAATCTCTATAATTTTTACCAAAAACGAGGGGGTACAGAAACGTTGCGCACGAAACGATGTATCATCGATCAAACACAACCAAAGAGACACGAGAGAAAGAGAGAGAGAGAGAGATCTTAAGACGCACTTAGGCCGTCATCAATACGATTCAACGCGAACGTGGCGATGAAATGGCAATCGCACAGATTAGCGAGGACACGTCGACGACGGGGAATAATTCCAACCCGATCAAGTACGACGTGCTCATCCCGCACATTGCTGAGCGTTGCTCGGCTGTCCATCGATCATCAAAGCGTTCGGTAGATCGAGAGATCTCTCTCTTTTTTTCTCTTCCCTCCGAAGACTCCGAAAAAGGTTATATAATGTGTTTATCGAAATCGCCGGCAACGACGACCCTCCGCCGCCATATGGCAATTATAACGTAGAGTTAAGAAACTCGTCCACGCACAGGCATATTCTCTCCCTGGGGCTTAACATTGTCACACCACACACACACTCTGTGTGCCACACAGTATTCTTTCTTTCTTTTAATATTTGTGTGTCCATCTCTGTAGTCTCTCGAGACTCTCGGTAAATATACCGCCTCTTTCGTATACGCATCATTTCAGGCGACGTCGGGAGCGCGTTAATGTTCATGAGTGGAAACGCTTCTTTCCGCAAGGCGAATCGTTTCGCAGAGAGGGTGAGAGATTTGGAGATCCTCGTCGAAGCGGTGCCTACGGGCGGTCGTATTTTCAATACGACTCACGACACCGTAAAACACTCACGCAAGTCCGAACGTAAGAAATACCAATCCCTACTTCGCCTCTCGTGGAAACTATATGTATGTATTTAAGACGCAATGCAAAAATTGGCAATTTTCACAGAACCGCGACAAACGCCGACGAAACGCCCATCATTCGCTCGTACGTAGCAATCTTTGCAACCCGACTCAGAAACGCTCTTTAGCGCCCTCCAAAAATATTTGGAGAGGTAAGCGACGGCGGGGACTTACAAGAGCAGCGCAAGCAGTATTTGGTTACGTAAACGACCCTCAGCCAGGCGTGGTCCAGGAATTGTATCCGTGGACCGCAATGTGCGTTCGAAATGTCGATGTTCATGTGTCCTGCAGTTCACACGTTGACGCGCAATTAGCTGCGTTCTTCATCGACCCACGAGCCAAGTGATCCACCGTTCAGGGTAATCGTATATATTTTTGATTTACAAATCAATATATGTTATATGTCTCTTGTTCTGCGGTTCGTAAGAACGCATTGTACCTGGAAGCTCCAACCAGCGCGCGAA
>OW121704.1:28804822-28822322 GCA_933228785.1 Lasioglossum pauxillum | reverse complement strand
AGAAAGACAATTTCAAACTCTAATTGCCAACACTCTAGATGGAAAAGAAGCTTGGGAGATTTTAAAAGCTAATTTTGAACCAACATCACGTGCACGCCTAGCCGGTCTTATAGACGAATTTTATGATCTAAAATTCAATCAAAATGAAGAGACGATAGGAATATTTTGTCGAAGAGTAAATGCGAAAAAGCTATTGGTCAAAGATGCAGGGTTTGAAATTCCAGAAATACTCACATGTTTTCAATTAATAAGGAAATTACCTGTCGAATATGATAATCTAGTACAAACTATTTACAGACTAGACGATAAAGATTTTACATTCGAAGGAATAGAGAAGCAGCTGATTAACGAAGAAGGAAGAATTAAACAGAAGAGGAAAGATGAAGGGCTAGACACTGTAATAAATGCATATCAGACTGGAATAGGAAAAGAAATGAGAAACTTCAGAAGAGAAAACAAAAATCAAAATATGCAATTTGGAAATGATAGAAATGTAACGACGAAAGAAGGTAAGATACCTCAGTTACATGAAAGCAAAAGAAATCAACAATGCAGGTACTGTAAAAAGCCTGGACATTTGATGGAGGACTGCTACACATTAAGAAGAAGACAACAAAATAATACAAAAGGAAATTATAGCGGAGGAAGAAGAGCCTTTTACACTGAAAGTATCATGGAGATACAAGGTAATAGTGATCATGAAGCGCAAGCCGTAGATATTTCAGAAAAACCTCTGGATGAATGGTTAATTGACAGTGCAGCTACGTCACATTTTTGCAAGGAAAAGAATTGGTTCAGAAATTTCAAAGAACTACCACCTACTGATATTTTGGTAGGAGATAAAAACGCTAAATCACAAGTACTAGGGAAAGGAGATATTATATTTTATGCCAAAGATAGAGACAAGTTTACAGAAATAAAACTGAAAGATGTTCTATATGCACCAAATATGAGAAGAAATTTGATAAGTGGATCATGCATGGACATAGCAGGATTTCACATAAGTTGGAAAAATAACAAGATGGTAGTGTACACAGAAGAAAAGGAGTACTATTTTACAGTTTATCGAAAAGAGAAACTTTACGTATTATATGGAAGACCTGAGAGAAGAAAGGATGAAACATACATGTCCGGAAGATATCCAATAGATAAGATTAATATGAATACGATGCACAGAAGATTATGTCATATAAATAAAAACATTATTAACTACATGGAAAAGAAGAATATTGTAAAAGGTATCGAAAAGTTGAATGGAGACACGGATATGTGCAATATATGTCAAATGGCAAAGGCAACAAGGTCATCGTTCAAATCAGTATCAGGGATAATGTCCAACGAAATACTGGAAAGAGTGTACATGGATGTATGGGGACCATCTCCAGTAACATCACTGGGCGGATGTAGATATTTTTTATCAATAATAGACGATTGCTCCAGAAAGGTATTCATTTACACAATGAAGAATAAATCTGATGTCTTCACATATTTTAAGCAATTTGTAGCTCGAGTTGAAAGACAACATGACAAGAAATTAAAAATTATCAGAACGGATAATGGGAAAGAATTTTGTCACTCAGAATTCGATATATTTTTGAGACAGAAAGGACATCCACGTATACACCAGAACAAAATGGAGTTGCGGAGAGATTCAACAGGACAGCAATGGAAGGAGTAAGAGCAATGTTACAAGATAGTGGTTTGAAAGAAAATTTCTGGGCTGAAGCATTGCATGCTTTTGTTCACGTGAAAAACAGATGCGTGCACAAGTCATTAAAAGACGTTACACCAGACGAGAGATGGTGGGGTTACAAACCGTCGATAAGCCACTTACGAATTTTTGGATCATTGGCATACGTTCACATACCGAACGCAAGAAGAAGTAAGCTACAGGCGAAGGCAGATCTCGGAATTATTGTGGGATACGCATTAAAAACTAAAGGATATAGAATATGGTTACCAAAGACCAGAAGTATAGTAGAAACGGTACATGTAAAAATTGACGAAAGCAAAAATGGAGTCGAAATGTTATTTGGAAAAGGAAGATTAAACGCGGATCGTAATATTATTATAAGTGACGAAGAATCAGTGTGGGACGATGATACCCATGAGGGAGAAAGAAAAGCAACGAACATTAAAGAAGAGCGAAAGGAAAAAATGCCAAACGAAGCATGGAAGTATGTTGATGTTTCTGAGTGGGGAAGAGTTGAGAGGAAAAGGAAAGAAAGAGCAAAAGAAGAAAGAATCGACGTGTACTACTGTCCACCCGGAAACAACACCAGATTAAGATCACTAGAGGATGTCGAAAAATATTGTGCAACAAATAAAATGAAATTCGATCCAAAGCATTTTTCTTTTGAGCCAAAAGCTGATGATCGAAACGGGGAAGAAGATAAGAAGGAAATTCATCTGAGCAAGTGGGAGACTCAAGATGATTCATTAGACTATATTTTTCAAGATGAAGTGTACTCGGCAGAAATCCCGAGGAATTTTGAGGAAGCACAAGAACATCCCGAGAGAGAGCAATGGGAAGAAGCCATGCAGAACGAGATGAAGATAATGAAAGATAGAGAAGTATGGACATTAACAGAGTTACCGCCAAATCAAAAAGTAATCGGAAATAGATGGTTCTACACAATAAAAACCGATACCAAGAGTGACACGAAGAGATATAAAGCTAGATTGGTAGCTCAAGGCTTTAACCAGAGATATGGGATTGATTATACTGAAATATTCTCACCAGTTGTAAGTTTTTCATTACTTAGATTTTTCTTTATTTTATTGGTATCCACATTATCATGGTGTCATACACAATTAGATGTAAAGTCGGCGTATTTGTATGGAAATTTAAAAGAAAGAATATATATGAGACAGCCGAAAGGATTCGAGGTAGACGGAAATGAAAATAAAGTTTGTTTATTACAAAAAGCAATTTATGGTTTACATCAAAGTGGTAGAGAATGGAACACTGAATTCGAGAATATTCTAAAGTCATTGGGATTTAATAAGTTATTGAGGTGTAATTGCGTATATAGTTTAAATAATGAAGCATTCTTATTACTATATGTTGATGATATTGTATTGTTTGCCAAAGATGAAACATTAATTCAAGGAATTGTAGCACAGATAAAGTCAAAGGTAGACATTAAGGAGCTTGGTGAGGTAAAATACATATTAGGTGTAAATTTTTAAAAAGATAAGACTGACTATTACCTGCACCAACGAAGCTATATTGAGAAATTGATGGATAGATTTAAGGAATTACCTAAAACACTTGTCAAATTGCCATTGAAAATAGGTAGTTTACCACCCAAGGAGGGACACGAGTTACTTGAAAACGATTTAATGAAAAAGTTTCCTTACAGATCACTAATAGGATGTTTATCGTTCTTGGCTGATAGAAGCAGGCCAGATATAGCTTTCTCAGTAAATTTAATGTCGCAGTACTGTAATCGTTATAATTTTCAGCATTGGAAGATGGTTGTTGACATAATTAACTACGTTTTTAATACCAAGGAATATAAATTAAATTTGTCAAGTATCAAAAACACAGGTCTGATGTCCTATTCGGATGCGAACTGGGGGTGCGATCTCATGCAAAGGCACTCAACAAGCGGATATATCATGTATTTCAACAATGTCCCGTTTATGTGGAAATCAAACAAACAAAAATGTATAGCCCTAAGCTCAATGGAATCCGAGTTTATTGCGTTAACAGAGAGCGTAAAAGATCTAGTTTGGTTCTCCGATATTTTAAAAGAATTAGAGATATACTCGAATATTGAAAAGCCGATCCAATATTGTGATAACCAATCCGCCATATATTTCAGTAGAAATAGCATAGAGAATTTAAAAACTAAACATATTGATATTAAATTACAATTTATAAGAGACTGGATAAGTAAGGAAAGGTTCGAGTTGAGGTTTATACCGAGTAAATCAAATATGGCGGATTTCTTAACTAAGCCTCTATTGCAGAATAAACACAACTATTTTACGGATCAGATATTTTGTAAATAATGCTGCAAACGACTGTGGGGCCGTATGTGAGTGGTTGCATTCGTTTGCTGCATTATGGGACGTTTTTTAATTTTCGGCGCGTTTTTGTGGATGGATCGGAGATGTCGGGAGTTGCCGGGAATTGTCGGCTCTCGTCGCTGTCTTTGTTCTGAGGAACCATTTTTCTTCGATGCGCGCGTTACTTCGTCCAAGTCGTCGTGGTAGAATGTTACGGCGAAAATGATTGTCGTTCTTCATTTTATTAAGAGATTTGTTAAAGTAAATTATCCTTTTATTTCGTTATATTACTGATCGCGATGATCATACATATATATATATTTTGTTTAGTGTTCAAATAAATTATTTAGTTCGGTCTTCTCACGACCATTACCAGATTACCGTGCGTATTATTTTTGAACATAACCCCAACAATTAATATATGACGTTTCTCTGCAAACATTTAGTTTGACTTCTAATCTAAGTTTTAGTTTCTCTCAAACTTCTTTCCCTAACTATCCCAAATTTTTCGCTCGGATAGTAAAGTTGATGCTCAGTTAGTGCGGGTATACACAATATCAGTGAATACAAGTCACCAACCTCCTCGATGGGAGGCTCGCCACATAAGGGCCATTCGGTCTAAGACACCGACCCGTGGCAATGCTGTGTAGAGAAAAGTTCGATTACCAAAAGCACGGTACGAGACAGTCGAGACCGAAGTCTCGAGGCGCCGTGAGAGCTGCTTCTCGACCGAGATGGTAGAATAACCCCAAGCGCGCGCTGAACCGCCCGACTCGCCGAACCGTCGAGTCTCTTAAAGATACCGAACGGCCGGCAAGGACGCCGGCGCCGCGCGGTGAATAGCACGCGCGCTTATGGGCGCAAACCGCCGCGGCAACAGCCCATCCGGCGGGGCTGTTGGGACTTGGAAAAATTTTTGCATGGAAAATTTTTTTGTACAATACAATAAATTTTTATATTTCCAGGATATTTAACACAAAATATTCAACTTTTCATATACTATCACGGCACTTTGAACATTTTACAAGTCCAACCTCCAAGAGTAAACTTTTTTGCTAGCGTTCCCAGACAATTATAAATATTAGATCATTGTATAATAATGCATTTTAACAACAAATGTCAAATATGAAAGCTCTAGGACGAATATTTATCGAACAAATTAAGAATAATGACCGAGCGCATTACTCCCAACTCCGACCGCCAAGAGTAAACTTATCTATCCGGCGTTCTCGGACACGTATAAACATCAGAACATTGTGTAATAAAGCGTTTGAACAATAAATATCAAGTATGAAAGCGCTGGAATGAATATTTCTCGTATAAATTGAGAATAATGTCCGGGCGTGTCGATTAGTCGGCCGCTCGGTCGAATCGTTCGACGAGCCGGGGCGCGTCGGTTCGGCGCGCGGCGGAGCTCGAGCGTAATGTTTCTAAGTCCGACGGCCAAGAGTGAACTCTCTTCCCAGCCGTCCCGGACGACTTTAGTCGTTATATACGCGTACAATACCGCGTTCTATCAATATTTCTCGAGTTTCAAAAATGTCGGACTCGTATTGCTCCATTTATTGAGAAATAATGCTCCGACCGCCAAGAGTAAACTTATCTTTCCGGCGTTCTCGGACACGTATAAACATCAGAACATTGTGTAATAAAGCGTTTGAACAATAAATATCAAGTATGAAAGCGCTGGAATGAATATTTCTCGTATAAATTGAGAATAATGTCCGGGCGTGTCGATTAGTCGGCCGCTCGGTCGAATCGTTCGACGAGCCGGGGCGCGTCGGTTCGGCGCGCGGCGGAGCTCGAGCGTAATATTTCTAAGTCCGACGGCCAAGAGTGAACTCTCTTCCCAGCCGTCCCGGACGACTTTAGTCGTTATATACGCGTACAATACCGCGTTCTATCAATATTTCTCGAGTTTCAAAAATATCGGACTCGTATTGCTCCATTTATTGAGAAATAATGCTCCGACCGCCAAGAGTAAACTTATCTTTCCGGCGTTCTCGGACACGTATAAATATCAGAACATTGTGTAATAAAGCGTTTGAACAATAAATATCAAGTATGAAAGCGCTGGAATGAGTATTTCTCGTATAAATTGAGAATAATGTCCGGGCGTGTCGATTAGCCGGCCGCTCGGTCGAATCGTTCGACGAGCCGGGGCGCGTCGGTTCGGCGCGCGGCGGAGCTCGAGCGTAATATTTCTAAGTCCGACGGCCAAGAGTGAACTCTCTTCCCAGCCGTCCCGGACGACTTTAGTCGTTATATACGCGTACAATACCGCGTTCTATCAATATTTCTCAAGTTTCAAAAATGTCGGACTCGTATTGCTCCATTTATTGAGAAATAATGCTCCGACCGCCAAGAGTAAACTTATCTTTCCGGCGTTCTCGGACACGTATAAACATCAGAACATTGTGTAATAAAGCGTTTGAACAATAAATATCAAGTATGAAAGCGCTGGAATGAATATTTCTCGTATAAATTGAGAATAATGTCCGGGCGTGTCGATTAGTCGGCCGCTCGGTCGAATCGTTCGACGAGCCGGGGCGCGTCGGTTCGGCGCGCGGCGGAGCTCGAGCGTAATATTTCTAAGTCCGACGGTCAAGAGTGAACTCTCTTCCCAGCCGTCCCGGACGACTTTAGTCGTTATATACGCGTACAATACCGCGTTCTATCAATATTTCTCGAGTTTCAAAAATATCGGACTCGTATTGCTCCATTTATTGAGAATTAATGCTCCGACCGCCAAGAGTAAACTTATCTTTCCGGCGTTCTCGGACACGTATAAACATCAGAACATTGTGTAATAAAGCGTTTGAACAATAAATATCAAGTATGAAAGCGCTGGAATGAGTATTTCTCGTATAAAGTGAGAATAATGTCCGGGCGTGTCGATTAGCCGGCCGCTCGGTCGAATCGTTCGACGAGCCGGGGCGCATCGGTTCGGCGCGCGGCGGAGCTCGAGCGTAATATTTCTAAGTCCGACGGCCAAGAGTGAACTCTCTTCCCAGCCGTCCCGGACGACTTTAGTCGTTATATACGCGTACAATACCGCGTTCTATCAATATTTCTCGAGTTTCAAAAATGTCGGACTCGTATTGCTCCATTTATTGAGAAATAATGCTCCGACCGCCAAGAGTAAACTTATCTTTCCGGCGTTCTCGGACACGTATAAACATCAGAACATTGTGTAATAAAGCGTTTGAACAATAAATATCAAGTATGAAAGCGCTGGAATGAATATTTCTCGTATAAATTGAGAATAATGTCCGGGCGTGTCGATTAGTCGGCCGCTCGGTCGAATCGTTCGACGAGCCGGGGCGCGTCGGTTCGGCGCGCGGCGGAGCTCGAGCGTAATATTTCTAAGTCCGACGGCCAAGAGTGAACTCTCTTCCCAGCCGTCCCGGACGACTTTAGTCGTTATATACGCGTACAATACCGCGTTCTATCAATATTTCTCGAGTTTCAAAAATATCGGACTCGTATTGCTCCATTTATTGAGAAATAATGCTCCGACCGCCAAGAGTAAACTTATCTTTCCGGCGTTCTCGGACACGTATAAGCATCAGAACATTGTGTAATAAAGCGTTTGAACAATAAATATCAAGTATGAAAGCGCTGGAATGAGTATTTCTCGTATAAATTGAGAATAATGTCCGGGCGTGTCGATTAGTCGGCCGCTCGGTCGAATCGTTCGACGAGCCGGGGCGCGTCGGTTCGTCGCGCGGCGGAGCTCGAGCGTAATATTTCTAAGTCCGACGGCCAAGAGTGAACTCTCTTCCCAGCCGTCCCGGACGACTTTAGTCGTTATATACGCGTACAATACCGCGTTCTATCAATATTTCTCGAGTTTCAAAAATATCGGACTCGTATTGCTCCATTTATTGAGAAATAATGCTCCGACCGCCAAGAGTAAACTTATCTTTCCGGCGTTCTCGGACACGTATAAACATCAGAACATTGTGTAATAAAGCGTTTGAACAATAAATATCAAGTATGAAAGCGCTGGAATGAATATTTCTCGTATAAATTGAGAATAATGTCCGGGCGTGTCGATTAGTCGGCCGCTCGGTCGAATCGTTCGACGAGCCGGGGCGCGTCGGTTCGGCGCGCGGCGGAGCTCGAGCGTAATATTTCTAAGTCCGACGGTCAAGAGTGAACTCTCTTCCCAGCCGTCCCGGACGACTTTAGTCGTTATATACGCGTACAATACCGCGTTCTATCAATATTTCTCGAGTTTCAAAAATATCGGACTCGTATTGCTCCATTTATTGAGAATTAATGCTCCGACCGCCAAGAGTAAACTTATCTTTCCGGCGTTCTCGGACACGTATAAACATCAGAACATTGTGTAATAAAGCGTTTGAACAATAAATATCAAGTATGAAAGCGCTGGAATGAGTATTTCTCGTATAAATTGAGAATAATGTCCGGGCGTGTCGATTAGTCGGCCGCTCGGTCGAATCGTTCGACGAGCCGGGGCGCGTCGGTTCGGCGCGCGGCGGAGCTCGAGCGTAATATTTCTAAGTCCGACGGCCAAGAGTGAACTCTCTTCCCAGCCGTCCCGGACGACTTTAGTCGTTATATACGCGTACAATACCGCGTTCTATCAATATTTCTCGAGTTTCAAAAATATCGGACTCGTATTGCTCCATTTATTGAGAAATAATGCTCCGACCGCCAAGAGTAAACTTATCTTTCCGGCGTTCTCGGACACGTATAAACATCAGAACATTGTGTAATAAAGCGTTTGAACAATAAATATCAAGTATGAAAGCGCTGGAATGAGTATTTCTCGTATAAATTGAGAATAATGTCCGGGCGTGTCGATTAGTCGGCCGCTCGGTCGAATCGTTCGACGAGCCGGGGCGCGTCGGTTCGGCGCGCGGCGGAGCTCGAGCGTAATATTTCTAATTCCGACGGCCAAGAGTGAACTCTCTTCCCAGCCGTCCCGGACGACTTTAGTCGTTATATACGCGTACAATACCGCGTTCTATCAATATTTCTCGAGTTTCAAAAATATCGGACTCGTATTGCTCCATTTATTGAGAAATAATGCTCCGACCGCCAAGAGTAAACTTATCTTTCCGGCGTTCTCGGACACGTATAAACATCAGAACATTGTGTAATAAAGCGTTTGAACAATAAATATCAAGTATGAAAGCGCTGGAATGAGTATTTCTCGTATAAATTGAGAATAATGTCCGGGCGTGTCGATTAGCCGGCCGCTCGGTCGAATCGTTCGACGAGCCGGGGCGCGTCGGTTCGTCGCGCGGCGGAGCTCGAGCGTAATATTTCTAAGTCCGACGGCCAAGAGTGAACTCTCTTCCCAGCCGTCCCGGACGACTTTAGTCGTTATATACGCGTACAATACCGCGTTCTATCAATATTTCTCGAGTTTCAAAAATGTCGGACTCGTATTGCTCCATTTATTGAGAAATAATGCTCCGACCGCCAAGAGTAAACTTATCTTTCCGGCGTTCTCGGACACGTATAAACATCAGAACATTGTGTAATAAAGCGTTTGAACAATAAATATCAAGTATGAAAGCGCTGGAATGAATATTTCTCGTATAAATTGAGAATAATGTCCGGGCGTGTCGATTAGTCGGCCGCTCGGTCGAATCGTTCGACGAGCCGGGGCGCGTCGGTTCGGCGCGCGGCGGAGCTCGAGCGTAATATTTCTAAGTCCGACGGCCAAGAGTGAACTCTCTTCCCAGCCGTCCCGGACGACTTTAGTCGTTATATACGCGTACAATACCGCGTTCTATCAATATTTCTCGAGTTTCAAAAATATCGGACTCGTATTGCTCCATTTATTGAGAAATAATGCTCCGACCGCCAAGAGTAAACTTATCTTTCCGGCGTTCTCGGACACGTATAAACATCAGAACATTGTGTAATAAAGCGTTTGAACAATAAATATCAAGTATGAAAGCGCTGGAATGAGTATTTCTCGTATAAATTGAGAATAATGTCCGGGCGTGTCGATTAGCCGGCCGCTCGGTCGAATCGTTCGACGAGCCGGGGCGCGTCGGTTCGGCGCGCGGCGGAGCTCGAGCGTAATATTTCTAAGTCCGACGGCCAAGAGTGAACTCTCTTCCCAGCCGTCCCGGACGACTTTAGTCGTTATATACGCGTACAATACCGCGTTCTATCAATATTTCTCGAGTTTCAAAAATATCGGACTCGTATTGCTCCATTTATTGAGAAATAATGCTCCGACCGCCAAGAGTAAACTTATCTTTCCGGCGTTCTCGGACACGTATAAACATCAGAACATTGTGTAATAAAGCGTTTGAACAATAAATATCAAGTATGAAAGCGCTGGAATGAGTATTTCTCGTATAAATTGAGAATAATGTCCGGGCGTGTCGATTAGCCGGCCGCTCGGTCGAATCGTTCGACGAGCCGGGGCGCGTCGGTTCGTCGCGCGGCGGAGCTCGAGCGTAATATTTCTAAGTCCGACGGCCAAGAGTGAACTCTCTTCCCAGCCGTCCCGGACGACTTTAGTCGTTATATACGCGTACAATACCGCGTTCTATCAATATTTCTCGAGTTTCAAAAATGTCGGACTCGTATTGCTCCATTTATTGAGAAATAATGCTCCGACCGCCAAGAGTAAACTTATCTTTCCGGCGTTCTCGGACACGTATAAACATCAGAACATTGTGTAATAAAGCGTTTGAACAATAAATATCAAGTATGAAAGCGCTGGAATGAATATTTCTCGTATAAATTGAGAATAATGTCCGGGCGTGTCGATTAGTCGGCCGCTCGGTCGAATCGTTCGACGAGCCGGGGCGCGTCGGTTCGGCGCGCGGCGGAGCTCGAGCGTAATATTTCTAAGTCCGACGGCCAAGAGTGAACTCTCTTCCCAGCCGTCCCGGACGACTTTAGTCGTTATATACGCGTACAATACCGCGTTCTATCAATATTTCTCGAGTTTCAAAAATATCGGACTCGTATTGCTCCATTTATTGAGAAATAATGCTCCGACCGCCAAGAGTAAACTTATCTTTCCGGCGTTCTCGGACACGTATAAACATCAGAACATTGTGTAATAAAGCGTTTGAACAATAAATATCAAGTATGAAAGCGCTGGAATGAGTATTTCTCGTATAAATTGAGAATAATGTCCGGGCGTGTCGATTAGTCGGCCGCTCGGTCGAATCGTTCGACGAGCCGGGGCGCGTCGGTTCGGCGCGCGGCGGAGCTCGAGCGTAATATTTCTAAGTCCGACGGCCAAGAGTGAACTCTCTTCCCAGCCGTCCCGGACGACTTTAGTCGTTATATACGCGTACAATACCGCGTTCTATCAATATTTCTCGAGTTTCAAAAATATCGGACTCGTATTGCTCCATTTATTGAGAAATAATGCTCCGACCGCCAAGAGTAAACTTATCTTTCCGGCGTTCTCGGACACGTATAAACATCAGAACATTGTGTAATAAAGCGTTTGAACAATAAATATCAAGTATGAAAGCGCTGGAATGAGTATTTCTCGTATAAATTGAGAATAATGTCCGGGCGTGTCGATTAGCCGGCCGCTCGGTCGAATCGTTCGACGAGCCGGGGCGCGTCGGTTCGTCGCGCGGCGGAGCTCGAGCGTAATATTTCTAAGTCCGACGGCCAAGAGTGAACTCTCTTCCCAGCCGTCCCGGACGACTTTAGTCGTTATATACGCGTACAATACCGCGTTCTATCAATATTTCTCGAGTTTCAAAAATGTCGGACTCGTATTGCTCCATTTATTGAGAAATAATGCTCCGACCGCCAAGAGTAAACTTATCTTTCCGGCGTTCTCGGACACGTATAAACATCAGAACATTGTGTAATAAAGCGTTTGAACAATAAATATCAAGTATGAAAGCGCTGGAATGAATATTTCTCGTATAAATTGAGAATAATGTCCGGGCGTGTCGATTAGTCGGCCGCTCGGTCGAATCGTTCGACGAGCCGGGGCGCGTCGGTTCGGCGCGCGGCGGAGCTCGAGCGTAATATTTCTAAGTCCGACGGCCAAGAGTGAACTCTCTTCCCAGCCGTCCCGGACGACTTTAGTCGTTATATACGCGTACAATACCGCGTTCTATCAATATTTCTCGAGTTTCAAAAATATCGGACTCGTATTGCTCCATTTATTGAGAAATAATGCTCCGACCGCCAAGAGTAAACTTATCTTTCCGGCGTTCTCGGACACGTATAAACATCAGAACATTGTGTAATAAAGCGTTTGAACAATAAATATCAAGTATGAAAGCGCTGGAATGAGTATTTCTCGTATAAATTGAGAATAATGTCCGGGCGTGTCGATTAGTCGGCCGCTCGGTCGAATCGTTCGACGAGCCGGGGCGCGTCGGTTCGGCGCGCGGCGGAGCTCGAGCGTAATATTTCTAAGTCCGACGGCCAAGAGTGAACTCTCTTCCCAGCCGTCCCGGACGACTTTAGTCGTTATATACGCGTACAATACCGCGTTCTATCAATATTTCTCGAGTTTCAAAAATGTCGGACTCGTATTGCTCCATTTATTGAGAAATAATGCTCCGACCGCCAAGAGTAAACTTATCTTTCCGGCGTTCTCGGACACGTATAAACATCAGAACATTGTGTAATAAAGCGTTTGAACAATAAATATCAAGTATGAAAGCGCTGGAATGAGTATTTCTCGTATAAATTGAGAATAATGTCCGGGCGTGTCGATTAGCCGGCCGCTCGGTCGAATCGTTCGACGAGCCGGGGCGCATCGGTTCGGCGCGCGGCGGAGCTCGAGCGTAATATTTCTAAGTCCGACGGCCAAGAGTGAACTCTCTTCCCAGCCGTCCCGGACGACTTTAGTCGTTATATACGCGTACAATACCGCGTTCTATCAATATTTCTCGAGTTTCAAAAATGTCGGACTCGTATTGCTCCATTTATTGAGAAATAATGCTCCGACCGCCAAGAGTAAACTTATCTTTCCGGCGTTCTCGGACACGTATAAACATCAGAACATTGTGTAATAAAGCGTTTGAACAATAAATATCAAGTATGAAAGCGCTGGAATGAATATTTCTCGTATAAATTGAGAATAATGTCCGGGCGTGTCGATTAGTCGGCCGCTCGGTCGAATCGTTCGACGAGCCGGGGCGCGTCGGTTCGGCGCGCGGCGGAGCTCGAGCGTAATATTTCTAAGTCCGACGGCCAAGAGTGAACTCTCTTCCCAGCCGTCCCGGACGACTTTAGTCGTTATATACGCGTACAATACCGCGTTCTATCAATATTTCTCGAGTTTCAAAAATATCGGACTCGTATTGCTCCATTTATTGAGAAATAATGCTCCGACCGCCAAGAGTAAACTTATCTTTCCGGCGTTCTCGGACACGTATAAGCATCAGAACATTGTGTAATAAAGCGTTTGAACAATAAATATCAAGTATGAAAGCGCTGGAATGAGTATTTCTCGTATAAATTGAGAATAATGTCCGGGCGTGTCGATTAGCCGGCCGCTCGGTCGAATCGTTCGACGAGCCGGGGCGCGTCGGTTCGTCGCGCGGCGGAGCTCGAGCGTAATATTTCTAAGTCCGACGGCCAAGAGTGAACTCTCTTCCCAGCCGTCCCGGACGACTTTAGTCGTTATATACGCGTACAATACCGCGTTCTATCAATATTTCTCGAGTTTCAAAAATATCGGACTCGTATTGCTCCATTTATTGAGAAATAATGCTCCGACCGCCAAGAGTAAACTTATCTTTCCGGCGTTCTCGGACACGTATAAACATCAGAACATTGTGTAATAAAGCGTTTGAACAATAAATATCAAGTATGAAAGCGCTGGAATGAATATTTCTCGTATAAATTGAGAATAATGTCCGGGCGTGTCGATTAGTCGGCCGCTCGGTCGAATCGTTCGACGAGCCGGGGCGCGTCGGTTCGGCGCGCGGCGGAGCTCGAGCGTAATATTTCTAAGTCCGACGGTCAAGAGTGAACTCTCTTCCCAGCCGTCCCGGACGACTTTAGTCGTTATATACGCGTACAATACCGCGTTCTATCAATATTTCTCGAGTTTCAAAAATATCGGACTCGTATTGCTCCATTTATTGAGAATTAATGCTCCGACCGCCAAGAGTAAACTTATCTTTCCGGCGTTCTCGGACACGTATAAACATCAGAACATTGTGTAATAAAGCGTTTGAACAATAAATATCAAGTATGAAAGCGCTGGAATGAGTATTTCTCGTATAAAGTGAGAATAATGTCCGGGCGTGTCGATTAGCCGGCCGCTCGGTCGAATCGTTCGACGAGCCGGGGCGCATCGGTTCGGCGCGCGGCGGAGCTCGAGCGTAATATTTCTAAGTCCGACGGCCAAGAGTGAACTCTCTTCCCAGCCGTCCCGGACGACTTTAGTCGTTATATACGCGTACAATACCGCGTTCTATCAATATTTCTCGAGTTTCAAAAATGTCGGACTCGTATTGCTCCATTTATTGAGAAATAATGCTCCGACCGCCAAGAGTAAACTTATCTTTCCGGCGTTCTCGGACACGTATAAACATCAGAACATTGTGTAATAAAGCGTTTGAACAATAAATATCAAGTATGAAAGCGCTGGAATGAATATTTCTCGTATAAATTGAGAATAATGTCCGGGCGTGTCGATTAGTCGGCCGCTCGGTCGAATCGTTCGACGAGCCGGGGCGCGTCGGTTCGGCGCGCGGCGGAGCTCGAGCGTAATATTTCTAAGTCCGACGGCCAAGAGTGAACTCTCTTCCCAGCCGTCCCGGACGACTTTAGTCGTTATATACGCGTACAATACCGCGTTCTATCAATATTTCTCGAGTTTCAAAAATATCGGACTCGTATTGCTCCATTTATTGAGAAATAATGCTCCGACCGCCAAGAGTAAACTTATCTTTCCGGCGTTCTCGGACACGTATAAACATCAGAACATTGTGTAATAAAGCGTTTGAACAATAAATATCAAGTATGAAAGCGCTGGAATGAGTATTTCTCGTATAAATTGAGAATAATGTCCGGGCGTGTCGATTAGTCGGCCGCTCGGTCGAATCGTTCGACGAGCCGGGGCGCGTCGGTTCGGCGCGCGGCGGAGCTCGAGCGTAATATTTCTAAGTCCGACGGCCAAGAGTGAACTCTCTTCCCAGCCGTCCCGGACGACTTTAGTCGTTATATACGCGTACAATACCGCGTTCTATCAATATTTCTCGAGTTTCAAAAATATCGGACTCGTATTGCTCCATTTATTGAGAAATAATGCTCCGACCGCCAAGAGTAAACTTATCTTTCCGGCGTTCTCGGACACGTATAAACATCAGAACATTGTGTAATAAAGCGTTTGAACAATAAATATCAAGTATGAAAGCGCTGGAATGAGTATTTCTCGTATAAATTGAGAATAATGTCCGGGCGTGTCGATTAGCCGGCCGCTCGGTCGAATCGTTCGACGAGCCGGGGCGCGTCGGTTCGTCGCGCGGCGGAGCTCGAGCGTAATATTTCTAAGTCCGACGGCCAAGAGTGAACTCTCTTCCCAGCCGTCCCGGACGACTTTAGTCGTTATATACGCGTACAATACCGCGTTCTATCAATATTTCTCGAGTTTCAAAAATGTCGGACTCGTATTGCTCCATTTATTGAGAAATAATGCTCCGACCGCCAAGAGTAAACTTATCTTTCCGGCGTTCTCGGACACGTATAAACATCAGAACATTGTGTAATAAAGCGTTTGAACAATAAATATCAAGTATGAAAGCGCTGGAATGAATATTTCTCGTATAAATTGAGAATAATGTCCGGGCGTGTCGATTAGTCGGCCGCTCGGTCGAATCGTTCGACGAGCCGGGGCGCGTCGGTTCGTCGCGCGGCGGAGCTCGAGCGTAATATTTCTAAGTCCGACGGCCAAGAGTGAACTCTCTTCCCAGCCGTCCCGGACGACTTTAGTCGTTATATACGCGTACAATACCGCGTTCTATCAATATTTCTCGAGTTTCAAAAATGTCGGACTCGTATTGCTCCATTTATTGAGAAATAATGCTCCGACCGCCAAGAGTAAACTTATCTTTCCGGCGTTCTCGGACACGTATAAACATCAGAACATTGTGTAATAAAGCGTTTGAACAATAAATATCAAGTATGAAAGCGCTGGAATGAATATTTCTCGTATAAATTGAGAATAATGTCCGGGCGTGTCGATTAGTCGGCCGCTCGGTCGAATCGTTCGACGAGCCGGGGCGCGTCGGTTCGGCGCGCGGCGGAGCTCGAGCGTAATATTTCTAAGTCCGACGGCCAAGAGTGAACTCTCTTCCCAGCCGTCCCGGACGACTTTAGTCGTTATATACGCGTACAATACCGCGTTCTATCAATATTTCTCGAGTTTCAAAAATATCGGACTCGTATTGCTCCATTTATTGAGAAATAATGCTCCGACCGCCAAGAGTAAACTTATCTTTCCGGCGTTCTCGGACACGTATAAACATCAGAACATTGTGTAATAAAGCGTTTGAACGATAAATATCAAGTATGAAAGCGCTGGAATGAGTATTTCTCGTATAAATTGAGAATAATGTCCGGGCGTGTCGATTAGTCGGCCGCTCGGTCGAATCGTTCGACGAGCCGGGGCGCGTCGGTTCGGCGCGCGGCGGAGCTCGAGCGTAATATTTCTAAGTCCGACGGCCAAGAGTGAACTCTCTTCCCAGCCGTCCCGGACGACTTTAGTCGTTATATACGCGTACAATACCGCGTTCTATCAATATTTCTCGAGTTTCAAAAATGTCGGACTCGTATTGCTCCATTTATTGAGAAATAATGCTCCGACCGCCAAGAGTAAACTTATCTTTCCGGCGTTCTCGGACACGTATAAACATCAGAACATTGTGTAATAAAGCGTTTGAACAATAAATATCAAGTATGAAAGCGCTGGAATGACTATTTCTCGTATAAATTGAGAATAATGTCCGGGCGTGTCGATTAGTCGGCCGCTCGGTCGAATCGTTCGACGAGCCGGGGCGCGTCGGTTCGGCGCGCGGCGGAGCTCGAGCGTAATATTTCTAAGTCCGACGGCCAAGAGTGAACTCTCTTCCCAGCCGTCCCGGACGACTTTAGTCGTTATATACGCGTACAATACCGCGTTCTATCAATATTTCTCGAGTTTCAAAAATATCGGACTCGTATTGCTCCATTTATTGAGAAATAATGCTCCGACCGCCAAGAGTAAACTTATCTTTCCGGCGTTCTCGGACACGTATAAACATCAGAACATTGTGTAATAAAGCGTTTGAACGATAAATATCAAGTATGAAAGCGCTGGAATGAGTATTTCTCGTATAAATTGAGAATAATGTCCGGGCGTGTCGATTAGTCGGCCGCTCGGTCGAATCGTTCGACGAGCCGGGGCGCGTCGGTTCGGCGCGCGGCGGAGCTCGAGCGTAATATTTCTAAGTCCGACGGCCAAGAGTGAACTCTCTTCCCAGCCGTCCCGGACGACTTTAGT
>OW121704.1:28777322-28799822 GCA_933228785.1 Lasioglossum pauxillum | reverse complement strand
GTGGCCTGTCAAGAGCTGGGTGACGTAGAAGTTTAATTTAATCCATTTTTGGTCTGTCAGAGTGTGGGTGTTGCTAAAGAATTCGTGGGTGATTCTGCCAGTGGCAGATTCATCCCACTCTTTCTGCCAGGTGGTAAGTGTCTGGTCTCTTATTGTGTCGAGTCGGTGCGCTAATTCGTCAGAGGATATGCCTGTTTGTCTTGGGGTGAATTGTAGGTCTCCTATGGTAACGGGTTGATTGTTCTTGAGGTGAAAGGTTGCTTTGCGTTCTTTGATTAAGAGGTCGATGGGGATGGCTCCGGCAATAACAGTTAGGGCGTCGGTGGGTGCAGTACGGTAGGCACGTGTGGTGCGGATGAGAACGTGTCTCTGAGAGTGTCGTAGCTTTTTGATGTGCCATTTGTTGAGTTTGTCTGCCCAGCTTGCAGCTGCGTAGCAGATAATTGGGATGTACAGTCCTTTGTATAGTTTCTTCATACTGTTGCAGTTTAAACCCCAATGGGTTTTGGCGATTCTGGACAGTTGGTAGAAGACCTTTTTACTTTTGTTTGTAATGTGGTTTATATGCGGGGTGATGTTGAAGCGGGGACCAAAGTGAACACCTAGGTACCGGATTGATGTTGGCATTTTTATTGTGCTTGTTCCTACTCTAATTGTGGGGGGTCTGTTGACGTCAAGGAAGCCTTTTGTCAGGAGGATTTCCGACTTTGACTTTGAGAGCTCTAATTTGTTCCTGGTGCACCAAGCTGATATGATGTCTGTTATGATTTTCGATTTGACTTCTAGTTCCTTTCTAGAATTGCCAGAGACTGGGACGGCGAGGTCGTCTGCATAGGCTGTTGCTTCGTAGCCACAGCGGTGTATTATGTTCAACAGATCATCAAATAAGAGATTCCAGAGATAGGGGGATAGTGGGCTGCCTTGAGGGCAGCCTTTGGTGACAGGCTTTGAGATTTCATTATTGTTGCAGATGATTTTTACGGATCGGTTGGAGAGGTAGTCTTGTAAGAGTCTGTAGAGGTTGCTGGGACATCGTCTGAGTTTTAGTTGTTGAAGGATTGCAGGCCACCAGACATTGTCAAAGGCACCGCTTATATCGAAGAGGAGGACGATGGCATATTTTTCTGGTCTATCTTCAACTGATTTGCGTAGTTGGAGGATTGCATGTTCGGTGGAGAGTCCAGTTTTGAAGCCATGCTGGGATTTGGAAGCTAGAGGGTGACTGTTGAAGAGGTTGGAGAGATTGTTGGCAATCAGTCTTTCGAGGGTTTTGCTGATAATCGGCAGAAGGCAGATAGGTCTGTATGATTTTAGGTCTGTTCTGGGTTTGTCCTCACCCTTGAGAAGGACTCTAATGATTCCGGTCTTCCAGGAGCTTGGGAATTTCCCGTGGGCGAGACAACTATTGAATAGGGTAGTAATTTCTTTGTATAGGTGGCGCCATGCTTGTTTCAGGATGACAGCTTCCATCAGATCGTGGCCTGGGGCTTTGTTGTTTTTGAGACTGTTGATTGTGCGCTGTATTTCTTCTATTGTGAAAGGGGGGGCGTTAGGTGTGTCGGGGATAGCGTTGGTATTAAATCGGATGTTGCTGTGGAGGGTGGTTTCTGTCTCCATGTTGTCATCGGGGATTAGGGAGTGGAGGAGGATCCTACTCGTTTCTTCCCAAGAGATCGTTTGGGTTCCTGCGATTGAGATACTCTCGCGAGCTTCTTCTGGACGGATCTTTTTGACTATTGATTTGTAAGGGATTCCCCATGGGTCTGCGTTGCCCTGCTTAGTGACGAAATCTCTCCAGCTCTGGAGTTTCATTTTTCGGATAGTGGCTGTATACTTATTCCTAGCTTGCCTATATTTTGTTTTGAGCGCGTCTTTGTAGGTGGGATTGTTCTCTGTCTGGTACATTCTTTTGGAGTGCCGAACTTCTGTTCTGAGGGAGGTGAGTTGTGGAGTCCACCATGGGACGGACCGTGGGAATCTGGTTTTTTTCGGGATTGCTGTGTTTGATGCTGAGGTGATTATGTTTTGTATGGTTTGGCTGAGGGTTTCTGGGTCGACTTCGTACGGATCCTTCATTGAAGGGAGGTGTTTTATTCGGAGAGATGAGATAGACTTCTCGAATTTTTCCCAATTTGCTCTTTTGATATTGTATCTCGAGTGTGTATTGTTGAGGACGATAGGCTGAGGAGAGTTAATGTTGAAGGTGATAAAGTTGTGGTCGCTGGTGGTACTGTCTGCGTGTACTTTCCAGGATGAGATTAGTTTGAAAGAACTGTTTGAAGCGAGGGTTAGATCGATGTTTGACTGACTGTGGGCGTTATTGAAAGTGGGTGTATCAGAATATTCGTTGATTATATGCAACTGGAATTGAGCGATGAAATCCTCCATCGCATCTCCCCTCTCATCGTTGGAATGGTTGTACCAAAGAGTAGATTTGGAATTACTATCTATTGTGATTATTAGATTATGGTTACCTAATGTTTGGAGGATAGTTTCTAGATGGTGGAGGTACGGTTGTATGCTGTCACTACATTGGAAGTACATGTTAACTAGGAAGAATTTTAGGTTTTGGACTGAGATCTCAATGCAGACACAGTGGGTATTGCAGAGGTTTTCTACCTTAAGGATAGTTAATAACGGGTTTCTTATTATTATTGCAGCTTTGATCTGTTCAGGGCCTGGGAGGTTAGAAAATCTTTTCCTATCCACGACTGTTTTAGAGGTTGCGCCGAAGTTGTTGAGGGCGTTTCGAAACGAGTAGGGTTCCTGGATTGCGAGAATGTCAATTCTTTCCTCGGAAGCACTAACTTTGAGTTCTTCTAGAACTGATTTGGAGTTTTGGGCATTTATTTGAGCTATACGGATGTGCGAGGATGGAAATTGGTTGGGTCTACTTCCCATAGTCTATTTTGGAAAGATAGTTTTGAGTTGCGTGTTGGAAGGCGGGGCATTCTCTGGAACGGGAGGAATGGTCGTGGGGTTTGCCGAAACGTTGGCAGTTTACGCACGACGGCTTCTGGGATTTCGAGGGGCAATTTTTAAAGGAGTGTCCATCCTGGGCACAGTGGCCGCAGGTGTCCACAGAGGCTCTGCAGTGCTTTGATACGTGGCCGAAACTTTGGCACTTGTAGCATCTGCTTACTGCGGTGAAGTCTTGTATAAAGCAGGAGTGCCAGTGCATGAAAACGCGACCTCCTTTCTTGAAAATATCGCGAGCTAACGGGGAAACTTCAACTACCCAGTTTGCGGTGTCGTAGCTCTTGTCACCTGTTTTGAAGAGCAATTTTATGTGTTCTGGGGATTTGCCGTTTTTTAGACTGCTGAGGTTTTGTTCTTGGATTGCTGCGATAATGGTTTCCTCTTTTACATCATTGGGTACTCCATGAATTATCATACGCGGTTTCTTTTTCGCGGGGAGCTCTACTTTGAGGCCGGCCTTTGCTAAGTTTGTGTTGTTTATTACAGAGATTAAGTCGTCCTTGGTGTGAGTTTCGATTAGAACACCGTTTTTGCCTATTTTCCGGAAATTGCGGATTTGTAGTCTTTCTTTAATCGGGGCGACGGAGGAGATGATTTTCTGTTTGGTTTCGTCACTGTTTGAGATGTTACTGTTCTCTTCGGGGTATACCGTGATTATGTTGCGTGGGGGTTTGATGGCTTGCTGGGGTATGACGCTAGATTTGACTTTAACTTTTTCGGCATAACTTAATTGGGGCTGTTTTGTAGACTCAATTTGGGTTTTCATGTCTGAGATAGCCGAGACGGCTCCGTTTATAGTAGCGGTAATTTGATTAAGTTTCTCTTCTAAGCACGTGTTTTTATGTGTTCTGGATTTCAGGGCCTTGTTTTCATCCTGTAGGGCTTTAACTGCTTTATTTACTTGTCTTAGGTTCTTGAAGATGAGTTTTTTGGCTTGCTGGGTGGCGTCATTGTCGGGTTCGTCATTGATGGGATTGTCATTGTCAAGTAGGCTGCAAAAATTTTCGATACTTTCCTTAAGGGACGCGATGAGTTCTGCCGCTGGATTCTCTTGGTCATCATCAGAGACTATTGCGGTATTGTATGGGTGGACTTGGATTCTCTGGTTCCATGCCATGCGTTGTGACTTGGTTCCTGTTACGACGTCATCATTTCCCTCGTGGCTTCTTTTACAGGATTCAGGTTGGCAGTCCATCATGGTTTGGGCTTGATTCATCCTCGTCCAATGGAAGCTCTACCAATTCGGCCAATGGGAGCAGACCTTGAACAGCCAATGGCAGTTCTCCTCGTATCGCTAATCGCAGAGCGGTATTTGGACACTCGTCGGCCAATCAGCGATCGCGACGGCGACGGCGGCGCCGCCGGTTGGGATCGTCGCGCAACAACCGACGCCACGCACAGAGAGGTTAGAATTCACGACAGATATTTAAGATGTTCGTATTTTCTATTTCACTGCGCGGATTTTATTACTTAATATCTTAAAATGGTCGTCACCACCGGCACTATACGCTTATGTGTAGTACTTTACTCTACTGTTACTCGGTACCACTTTTTTGCAATGGGAGATACGGAGCACGATGCGACGTGACTGAGGCACTCGGCGGCCATCTTGGAAGTCAGTAGATAGGGACATTCCAAGATTTTGGTTTTACGTGTGGTTCCTACCCCAAAGGTCCACCCGCACGGCCCCCATGGGCGAGGGATTGGGATACGCCCAATCAGCGCGTCCCCCCCATAGGGAAGGAACTACCAGAGTACTCGTCAGCTGTAGGGCCTCTGCTGGAGCTGGTCGGTGATTTTGTACGGCTTTTAGGGCCTGAGAGCAGGCATCTGGTGGTGCCGAGCGACTTCCCACGCTCTACCGGCTGAGCAGGTCGGTACCCGAGCTGTTGGGACGCAGCTCACCCGCCGGAGCCCTCGAAAGGCTCCTTGCCAGCATTTGGCTTTCAACCACTGCCCCCACGATGGTCCGTCCCATGACCGGGCTGGGGAATCACCCCAGGGGCACCCGGTCCCCGTGGTACCAGTTTAGGTCTACTGGTGGGACCTTTCATAGCCGAGGCTACTCCCAGTTTAAGAGCCTACACTCTCGGCACTGGTGGGCCAGCGCCTCGGGTACGTGGAGACGCTACTCTCCAAAGGCCCTTACAGGAATCAGCCGTCAGGATCCGGTAAACCGTATCCAGGCGGCCCTTCAGCCTGCAGGAATCCCCCCTGCGTCTCTACACACCAGGCATCATTCATCTTCATTCATTCTCTCTCTCATCTTTACCCTACGCCTCGCAAACATATCTCTCGCCATCATACAGAAACATTCATACGTTGCCTTACTCCCCAGTACTCTACTCACATCCACACTTCCATCAGCATTTACACTCACGCCACAATCTCTTAAATTACGCAAATCCTCATACCAGACACATTCAACCAACACATGTTTCCAATCCTCATATCCTTCGCCACATCCACACATTCTAGTATCGCTCAAGCCTCGTTTATACAAGAAATCATTCAAACTTCCATGTCCGGTCATGAGAAAACACGCATACAAACCAGGCTCAAAATTAAAATTCTTCCACGCAAAATCCACATTCGTAACATACATATAAGTTATCCGTCCATTCCTACTTTCATGCCATCTTTGCTGCCATACTTGATTCATTTTACCATCCATATATCCTTCCGCTTCTTTCCTTGTCATACCATCCATTGCTCTTTCATTCATAACTTCATTTACACCTATACTCACATCGTGCATCCATCGCCACATCATCCCTCTTCTTCTGCATTCCAGGTCCCATGGGAGCGAGCCCATGAGGACCTGCATCGCATCCGTCGAAACTGTTCTACATACATTCAGACAAGCATACAGAACTAAACGCTGACATCTATTCAATAAATCCCTTGCATACTGATACTTCATAGTATCACACCAAACACTCGCTCCATACATCACACACGCTTCAAACAATCCTCTATACAAAATTCTCACAGCCCGTTTACGCATGCCCCACTCTCGCCTCAATACTCTACTCATTTGTCCCACTACCCCAGTAATCTTATTCCTCAAATATTCCAAGTGCACTCTAAAATACATTCGCTCACTCATCCATATACCCAGATACTTCACACTCTCTACTCGTTTCATTGCAATAGTTCCCATTCGCACATTCGGACTTCTAGACATTGCTAGTTTTCCTTTCAGCATCATCATAACACTCTTATTTTCAGACACACTCACTCCAACCTTTCTACCCCATTGGCTCACTATTTCCATCCATTCTGATCCCTTTCTCTCCAACTCCACACGACTACGCCCTTCCACAATTAGCACTAGATCATCCGCATACGCTATACATTTACATCCTAAAGTTTGCAGTTGCCACAACAACTCGTCCATCATAAGAATCCATATGAAAGGACCACATATCGATCCTTGGGGACATCCACGCTCCACCCGCTTCCATACTATCTCATTCACTCCAGTCATACACACCCATCGGTCCTTAAAATAATCCATCCATAAGCCAACCTCTTCACAACCAATCTCCCTCAATTTATCTATTACCTTACACCATTCCAAGTTATCAAACGCACCTTTAAAATCCACAAATAAACCCAACACATATTTATGTTCACTCATACCAACGTACTCTTTCATTTTGCACCAAGCAGTTTCTGTCGATCGTTCCGCTCTAAAACCATGCTGTGCCTCATTCATTCTTCCATTCAACTTAAGTTCTAACCTTTTCACCATCATTCGCTCCAATATTTTCCCCATCACTGACAGCAAACTTATAGGCCTATATGAACCGGGATCCGACCTCACTTTCTCCGGAGACTTCAACAAGACTATTATTCTCGCTTTCTTCCACTCACTCGGAAAGGTATTCGTCTTCAAACACGCATCGTACATTCTCTTCAGCCATTCTGGAATCGCACACCATACTCTCTTCATTATCTCCACATTCACCCCATCCAATCCCGGTGCCTTCCCCATCTTCATTCCCTCGACCGCGTTCCTCACTTCATGCATATCAAAGCACTTATCATTCACTACATTTCCTTCCTCACCAATCATATCATTTTCCACATTCATTTCCGTGGCCGGAAAGAGATGGCCCAACAGAGCATTCACACTCTCACTCCAAGTATTCGTCATTCTTCCATTCACATTCAAGTAGATAGGGACAA
Organism: Lasioglossum pauxillum; assembly: GCA_933228785.1. NCBI lineage: Eukaryota > Metazoa > Arthropoda > Insecta > Hymenoptera > Halictidae > Lasioglossum > Lasioglossum pauxillum. Next base: position 28,792,649 of record OW121704.1, on the reverse strand, counting down.
TGTCTACGCTTTGTTCCAAGACGGTACCTTAGCCGGTAGGCCAACCCGCCTCCCCCTTGTTCCTAAAGGCGTTCAGAACTCGGGGATTGGGATCGTTTTGATGCACGATCAACACACCTCGACTTAGGCCGAGTACCAGTTCAGTGTGCAATTAGCAGTTGCACACCGCTACTGGTTGAGCACGGTCTTCTAGCTAACCGATTTTTACCCTTGACAGTCCGGGCCAGACACCACTGCCACCTCGAAGCCAACGCCTATTGTTGGGGGGCGGTCGACGGAAACCTATTTGGCCAATCGCCGACCACCGGGCTCCCCAACCCCGAGGTACCGATTTATGGACTCGGGTGGTCCATTTCGAGGGGAGACTGCGCGCCGCGCTGTCGACTCGCGACCAGACGGTCGAGCGACGAGAGCGCGGGGGTCGCAAACCACCCCCCATTTTGGTTCTGTAAAACCGCTTAGCCTGAGCCATGCAAATTGCTGAAATGGGGCATGCAAGTTTTATATTAGTAGGGCCGGCGTTGTGTAATGGAGCGCGTCGAGGGGAGGGGTGGAGGAAATTTAAAGGGGGTTCAGCTCAGTCAAGCGGGACTGGCTGTATTTCTTTCTGCTGCAGAACTTTCCGGGCAAAGGTATTGAACTGCTTGCACAGTTCATTACTCACGAGAGTTGGTAAAGGAGGGGGCCACGGGAGCCCTAAACCGTTGGCAGCCAGTTGTAAGGGCGCTCTCGTCGCTGCGTGGAGCCTGCAGTGAAGAAGGACGTGGGTGGAAGACTCATTTCCGTCACCGCAGGCGCATTCCGGAGATATTGCTAAACCAAATTGGTGTAGCTTCTCGCGGAAATTACCGTGGCCTGTGAGGAACTGAGCCGTGTAATGGGTTATTGGGACATTGCTTCCGGATCGTTCGGCCAGATTCGGGAAGAACTGAAAGGTTGTTCTACCGTGGGCCGAGGAGATCCATCTGCTTTGCCAGCTATTAAGGGTATGATCGCGAAGGGCTTTACGGGTTTCTTGTTTATGGCGATCCGGATCGTCGTGGTAGGCGGGGTCGAAAGTTATTTCTCGGTACGTGAAGGGAAGGTCTTTTCTAACGAGGAACCGGTATCGTTTCTCTGTCAGGTACAGATCTATTGGGATTTGGTTGGCGAGAATGCAGAGTGCATCGGTGGAAGTGGTACGATACGCAGCGCATACTCTGAGGAGAGCAGTGCGCTGCGCGCTTATTAGAGTGGAGAGGTGCTTCTGGTTGAGCTTGTGGGCCCAACCAATCGCACCGTAGGTGATAGTTGGGATAAAGATGCCTTTATATAGAGTAGATCGGGCTCGGAAGTCGTATCCCCACTTGGAACCGGTCAGGCCAGAGACGCAGCCGAACCTCGCCCTCGCGTGGGTCGTTATATAGGTTACGTGCTCGGATACACTTAGCGAGTGACCGTACACAATGCCCAGATATTTCAGACTTTCAGCGAAGCGAAGCCGGGCGTTTTCTATTGATATTACGGGAGGTCTACGGAGATCTAGGGTACCCCTGACACGAAGCATCGCAGTTTTGTGCGGGGATAGGGATAGTTTGCATTGCAAGCACCATGCCTGTATCACGCCGGCAACCCTTGCGGCCGTCCTTTCGATGGAAACTCGGGAATTCCCTTCGACGACGACCAACAGGTCATCGGCGTAAGCCACGACATGGATGCCTTCTATTGCCGCGAGTTCACGTAAGAGGGAATCAAAAAGTATGATCCAGATGAAGGGACCGAGGACCGAACCCTGCGGGCATCCTTTGGTGACGGTTTTGAGAACTGTGATGTGTTCGGATGAAAGGATTACCTTCCGGTCTCTGAAGTAATCTAGAATGACGTTATAGACGTTACTGGGGCATCCGCGTTTGCGTAACTCGGCTGTGACAGCGGGCCACCACACGTTATCGAAAGCTCCCTTGATGTCAAACGAGAGTACGATCGCGTGCTTGGCGTTAGAGGAGTTTACGATCTCTTGCAATTTGTGAAGGGCATCGTCCGTTCCCTTACGGTGCTTGAAGCCATATTGCGATTCAGAGGCATATGTTGGTGAATATATTATGTCCTTGAGACCGGCCACGATAAGCTTCTCCATGACCTTTCCAAGCACGGGAAGAAGGCATATTGGTCGATATGATGTCGGCATAGTCTCAGGCTTGTCAGGTGCCTTGAGGATGGCCCTGATTTTACCTGTTTTCCACGAGGAGGAGAATAGACCGTACTTAAGGGAACCGTTAAAAATTTTGAGGAATATGTCTGGGGTTAGGCTGAAGGCCATTTTAAGAGCAGGTACTTCGATGCCGTCGGGTCCCGGTGAACGGTTGTTCCCGAGCATTCCGATAATCCGGCTTAGTTCGGCAAGATTAAATTCCGGCGCGTCAGCTGTGTCCGTTGCGAGGTCGTAATCGCGGCGCGTAATAATGTGCGACTCATTGTCGGGTGCTGAGTCATCGGGACTGAGGGCGGCAAGCAGCGCGTTTGCACTTTCTTGCCAACTATTGGTGTGACGGTCGTGGAGGAGAATCGAAGATTGTAGCGGGGGTGGAATGTTCTTCCCGAAGATTGCCCTATACGGGACGGACCAGTGATTTTCGAGGCCCACGCGAGTAACGAATTCTCTCCAGCCGCTCCTGGCGGAGCTGCGGAAGAGTCTACGATACTCCTTGTGAGCCTTTGAGTAGGCGCGGCGTTTTTCTTCCCTTAAGTCGGGGTTCTTCTCGCGTTGGAAGGCACGTCGGAGTCGGCTTGCTACTCTCTTATGTCGCGTTAGTTCAGGCGTCCACCCAGGAACGGCTCTTACGTGCCATTTTTTCCTGGGGATGGACAGCGACGATGCACTCAGGATGGTATTTTCGAGGTGGACAATGGCGCTTTGAACATCTTCGCGGCATGTGAAGTTTAATGGAGGAGCGTTTTCGGGGAGAATCCGAAGGTATTCAGTTTTGAATCTGTCCCAGTCGGCTCTGTGGCAAGCGAATCTGCCCTGAAGGGGATATGTGTGCGGGTTTCCGGCGGGAGATGTATTGCTTATTTCGACTATAATGACGTTGTAGTCGCTGGATGTTTTGCCGTCCAGTACTTTCCAGGAGTAAGAGAGATGATCTGTTTCCGCGGTTCTAAGTGTAACATCTATATTGGACACGCCGCTGTGGTTACTAAAAGTCGGGGGTTGTCCAGGAGTGTTCATAATCCTGAGATTATTCTGTGTGAGAAATGGCTCTAGAATACGTCCGCGTTTATGGGTACGATACCTGTAACTTTTTTGGTGAAAGCAGGGCAGAAAATCCCACAGAGGGGACCTGGCGTTCGTGTCGATGGCCAGGATGGTTGGCTTACCGTGGAGGGTATCAAGGACTTTTTGGATGGACGCGATTCCGGTTTCTATTGGGTCAGCGTACTGGAAGTAGCTGCTGACCAGATATAGTTGGCCAAAGTGGCCTGTGAGTTCAGCTGTGACTGTATGTGAGTCGGAAAGATGGGCAAGTTTAAGAATCGTATAGGTAGAACCCTTAACGATTATTGCGGCTTGACAATTTTGACCTGGCGGGGCACTGCTAATGACTATGTTTTGGGATCCTAATCCGGTAATCCTTCCGGCCACGTTATATGGTTCTTGCGCGAGAATAACATCGACTTCTCCGGAGTTTAACATCCGAGATATCTCGGACGTCACTAACCGGGATCGCCGCATATTAATCTGCGCGATTTTCAATGTCGGAATGCACTCTGCGGTGTGGGAGGTTATTGGAACGGTTGGTGGTGAGGGTGGGGACGCAGATGCGGGGCGCGAACCGAATGGCGTGGAGTAACTATTCATGAATAGTTAATCCGGGAGGCCTTTCGAAGAAGGGCGGACGATCGCGAGGGGCAGTTTCTGTTACCTGCCGAGTGGTTATGGGGGAGCTTACGAGCTCGGCAGTTCGCGCATGAGGGGGAGTTGTTCTCCCTGTTGGGGCATTCCTTATTGGAGTGCCCGGTTTTGGCGCAGAAGGCGCATATTACTTCACTGCTTTTGCAGTATTTATCGATGTGGCCGTACTTCTGGCACTTGAAGCAGCGCGTCGCGACTAGGTAGTCTGCTACTCGACAGTTCGAGTAGGAGACGAATATCTTCTCTTTGGGGAGGAGGGTTTCGCGGATGCAGGTAGAGACCTCGACGACCCAGTCGTTACCTTCTTTGTCCTTGCGTCCGACCTTGAAGAGGGGACGCAGCACAGCCTTGTCTGTTGTTGGGGAGGAGTGGATATTTTGGGCTCTAATATGGTCCGCGATTTCCTCGGCTTCGAGCTCTTTGGGGATATCGTAGACGATCATCCTGGGTAGCTCGGGTTTGGGGGACGCGATGTTAAATCCGGCTTTGCGAAGACCTGCGTTCTCTGTGAAGAGCTTAAGGTCTTTCGCATTTGCCGTTTCAATAATGAAACCGCCCTCCCGGGTAGGGCGAATCGAGTTAATCCCAGCTTGGGCTTTGCGCAGGTCGACGTTGTTGAAGATAAGCCGCTTAGTGGCTAGTTTATCACGGTCTATCGGATTAGCAGGGGTAATTACTACCTGGTGTTTCGCCGGCGCGGATTTGGCTGCAGCTATTACCTGCTGCGTGAGACGAGGTTTCGGCGGAGGTAATGTGCCGTTTGGGGCAAGAATTTGCTGGGTGATTGAGGCTGCGCTCACGCTTTGCGCCTGAGGGGGATTTGCAACAGCGCCGGTGCGCTGCTGCGCAGCGCGGTTTCTGCCAGCGATACTGGCGTACGACGTTGCGGGGGCGGCGGAAGACGCGGGGGTTGGGGGAGGGACGCGAGTGGGCTGCACGTGATGCGAAGGCATAGCCTTTAACGCATCAAGGGATCCGGCCAGGAAACGATTTTCCAGGGCCAGGTTCGCGACGATACGGTTGAGATCCGTCACGCGCTCCATTATAGCGGTTGTCTGCGTTTTTCCAACGCGGTTCTTCTCGTCGAGGCAGAAATTGAGGATTTGTGCCGCTAGTGACGAGGCTTCGCGAACACACTGCGCGCTCGAGATTATGTTCGGGGCTTGGGGTTGGGAGGGAACTGCACGAGCAGCAGACGAGGCCAATGCGGTACTTACCGTTGAAGCGGTTTTTCTCGTTCTGCTGTTGTCATCCGAGCTGCTGCTGCTTTCCGAGGAGTCCTCATCTTTGACTTCCATCTCGGTTGTCGGCTGGAGTCGCCTCCGACTTTTCCTTCGTTGCTGCGCTTCTTCTTCTTGCGCTTTTCCTTCTTCCTCTCCAGCTTGGGCTTGATGAAATTCTGGTCGTCCGAGTCACTCATCTTCTTCTTCTGGGGCCGGTGCGCTCCTAGCGCGTTTAGGGTTGCTCACGATGAGGTGAAACAGCTCACTTCTCTCTCGCGAACACTAGGCTAAGCTATTATTAATTATCTAATATTACTTATTGCTATTCTTAATAATTAACTCTTGTGCTCCCGGTCGCTTGTAAAAGTCCACGTTAGCACAGTGTTTATTTAATCGGAAGAATTCAGAAGGAATTCTCGATGTAGCACTCGAAGTTTCGAGGAAAACTGTCACGGCGCGTTGCAGCTGTGGCAGGCTAGCGGCACAAGATGGCGGCGAGCAGGTAGTCGGATTACCTGGGCACGGAGCAGAGGGGACGCACGTCCGTTCGCTTCGAGCGTTCAGGCGAGACTGAGTAGATAGGGACAGAGGGAATCTCGTTAATCCATTCATGCGCGTCACTAATTAGATGACGAGGCATTTGGCTATGATACATATTATATTTAAGTGAATACAACATTAGTCCAGTGTATTTATCGACTAGATAACTAGAGGGCCCGACTGGTAGGCTTTTAGAGGATTGGTTGCAGATGTAACTAATTCTGAATACTAACATAATCTTAAATTCTAAGTGATATTAAACAGAGGTAGCCATGAATTTAAATTTAACTTACGATGGAAGTTGATGTGAAATCGCGGTTAATCATACCTGACCAGGTATGACAAAACAGAGAGAAAGAAAACTGTACAAAAATACAATGAACAAGAATACAATGTACAAGAATACAGAACAAACACAGAATAAGCAACGAGTGAAAATATCAAATCTAAAATATAAAATATAAAATATAAAATATGGCACACACATTCACGAACTCATTCTCACATTCACACCCACTCTACCATTACTAGTTCTCCTCTTTTTCCTAGAACGCCATACGTGTGCCATAAAATATTTGTGAATCGAGGACCCATAACGCAAAACATTACAAACGATGGTTCTTTGGAGGAAATTTGGTAGTTTATAGGTCTGCCAGATGATGTCGTTAGAAGGAGGCCACCCTCCTCTCGCACCGACGACAAATGGAAGAACCTGTGGTCGTTCTTGCAGATTAAATTTTGTTCTCACGTTGTCTAATATTTCGGGTAGACTGTATTTATTGCGCTTGATTTGTGCTGCCTCCAGAAGACTGTTTTTGTGTTCCCAGACTACAGTGGTTTCAATAATGTTGCCTGTTTGTTTAGTTGTGTCAATGACGAGGAGATCAGGAATATATCTATTATCTCTGGTATGTACTCTAGGAGCTTCCTGTATAATATATCCTACCTTTTTGAGATGAGAAGCCAAATCTTGTGAAACTTTATCGTGGCGCTGTATGCGTTGATAGTGTGTAACTGGGCACCACTGTAGTATATGGGACAGAGTCTCTCTCCTACCCACGCACGTCGGATATCTGCACTGTGCATCTACCGCATTTACGTACGGGGCTCCACCCGTAGGTAGAAGACCAAACCGTAATTGGATGGCCCGTATGTAGTCCCGTCCAGTCCAAAAGGGAGGAGGGTCTAAAATCCAACTGTTGGCAGATCGCGAACAAAATAAGAGGCCATTGCCCAGAGCGGACTGCTGTAAGCCGGTGGCCCAATATCGGGCAACGGCAGAGCGGGTAGATGGAAGTCCCTGACATATCACATCCAATTTCCGTATTAGTCGTTTAAAGGTGGGAGTTTGGAAGACCACGTCAAAATCGGGATCACCTTGTGCCCATATCCGCTGTAGCCGGCGGCGATATATTGTTCCGATTTGATGCCGAAGACACGGAATAGATAGACCACCATCGCGAATTTTAGCATATAGAAAGTCAGTGGGTGTAGTGACAGGAAGATGTAAAGTAGCCTTCACGAAACGTCTAATTAGACGATCCATGTGAGATAACTTACCCACTGTGATGTCGGAAGATTGGTTGCAGTGTAGGAGTCTGGGAACAAGATACCGATTCAATAGATGTAATTTTTGCCATGGACGAAGAGCGGCACGGCGCAGGCGCTCCAACAAATCCTCTAGATTGGAAGCCGAGGGGGCGGTCATACCGTGTTGGTTATAGTTGTGACCCAGGTACTTGAGTTGTTCTTGTACCTTCAAAGATGGGATCGCTTTACCGTTAATACTGAAGCGAGACTTTGTTTCAACCGCGACACGTTTGGTGCCAGGGACTCGCGTGAGCTGTAAGGCTCGACATTTGGAAGGGTTAACCTCCATGTGAGTTTTGGCCAGGAATGCATGTAACTTATGGAGATGTTCTTCCATTCCATGTGTGGTATTGCTAAGTAACACGATATCATCAGCAAATAACAGACATCCGATCATCGCCTGACCTAGATTAATGCCATCAGCGGGATCAATGGAGGAGACAAAATCGTCCATAACGATGTTGAAGAGTATCGGGCTGTCCGTATCGCCTTGCCGCACGCCGCGACACATGTTTATTGGCCTACTTTTTTGTCCGTGGCATTCAATGACGGTATCCGCGTCGCTATATGTAGACATTATGTATTCCACGGTATGACTATCAACGCCCTTAGATTTCAAAGCGTTCTCGATCGCAATAGGATGAACTTTGTCAAATGCTTTAGACAAGTCTATTGAGAGTACATAGAGAGGTTTGCCATTATTACGGTGTTCACGTATTACCGTGTCCAAAATGGTGAAGCTGGTCATCACGCCGTCGTTTGGCGTAAATCCTCTCTGTGCATGGTGCCGTTTGACATTTTCCGAGAGTCGGGATGCCAAGATTTTATGTAAAAGACGTGTGAGGAGTGAGGAAATTGTAATCGGACGCCAGTTAGAGACTTTTGAAAGGTCGCCCTTCTTTGGGATAAGAACAGTTCTATTGTGTCTGAGGATAGATGGAGTCCGACACAAACCGAAAACTATATTAAGCAACCCTACTAGGTCAGCCATGTTGGCCTTCCTTAGATCTTCTCTTTTAATACCATCTAGGCCACAAGCTGATTGCTTTAGACGACGGAGCGCAATCTCTGTCTCCGCGAAGGAGATAGGGTAGCTTAGGTCAATAAGATCGCCGGGAGACTGAGGGGCTGGACCAGAATAGTCCGGACAAACCTCAAAGATAGAATTGTACTCCTTCTCGATCTCCTCCATATCAGGGAACTGGATGGCATTAAGTTCCTTGCCATCTAAAATTGCGTGCGCCAATTGAGTAGGGTTACGGGCAAAAAGACGTTGGTAGCTACTAAAGGTCGCTGATCTGACTGCGGCCCGATTACATTTGCGTTTTTTAGTTTTATCTTTACTGAATTTTGACTTTGGCCTAATCTTTTTATTGTGCTTACGTTCTGTATTTTCGGGAGACTGATTCGACACAGCCAGAGTACGGATTATAGAGGAGACCGCGGTATCAATCTCCTCAAAGCTATGATTATTAAATAAATTATGTATAAGGGTCTGAAGATCGGCAGAGCAAGAAGACATTAGTTCTCTAAGGAACGTACGGATCTCTAAATTCCTTATAAGGGCGCACTCATTGGTTTCAGCATCAAGGGAAGCAGTGCTACTGAAAGAAGCTAAAATTGAGGGCTGCGAGAGCATCCTATTCCAAGGGGCTATCATATCAATGCGCTCGAGGCGTAAACGTGGTGAGCGAGTAATTAAACCTGCATGCATGAGGGCTGAAGGCAAAGGCGAAGAAAGAACTGGTGACACCGCATCTAGATTATCATGCATGAAGGATGAAGGCGAAGAGGAAGAGAAAACAGGCGAGACTGGTACATCCGGCCTGGTTTCAGATATTATTGTATGTAAGATGGATTGATATGATGCTTTCAGACGCTGCTTCTTGATGCCTTCGGCGGAACGCCCCGAATGTCGACTAGCCAACCGGCTATTTATTTCTTTCTGCGGTAAACCTGTGGGGAGTTGCGACTCCAATCGGGCAAGTTGCTTTTCCTCCGCCGTAGTCCATTTGGCTCTGGTGGAAGGCGCCCTCTTTTCTGTGAGCTCAACATCACCCGCGTTATATGCCACCGGATGGGAACGTTTAGTATGTTGACGAAGGCCAGCATAAGTTTTACAGCTCATGGGACATTGTTCACAAGAGTAAGTTCCGTCGCTGTTTGGTGGCGGCTGATTACAACGTCGGATATGTTGCTTTCTTTGCGGAAGGGTCCTCGCGGATAAATCTATACAACAAGACGGACACGCTAAATAATCTAAATTTACATCTAAATCCACACATGAACCGACGGAATATCCAGTAGACATCGCCGAGTCGTCAACAGAATAGCAATCGGGGTTCCGAGGCTTCTTTGTATTATTTGGAGCAAAATGAGTGGAGCAAAGCTCCGAGCTTCCAAGGGGAGCTAACCCGTGGAGACTCTGACATAATGTCATGGGCTTTCGCCCGAATTCGCAGAGGCAGCTCTTAGCTTCCCCCCTAAAGGGGTACTAGGCAGCGGGACCCTCGTGCAGGGGGCTGCTTGCTAACTATGACCTTGGATCTTAAGAGAGTCATAGTTACTCCCGCCGTTTACCCGCGCTTTTTTGAATTTCTTCACGTTGACATTCAGAGCACTGGGCAGAAATCACATTGCGTCAACACCCGTGGGGGCCATCGCAATGCTTTGTTTTAATTAGACAGTCGGATTCCCCTAGTCCGTGCCAGTTCTGAGCTGAGCGTTGAATGGCGGCCGAAGAGGACGATCGTTCTAGACGAAAGCCTCGCAGCAAGGAAGATCCGCGGGAGGCCAAGGCACGGGACCGAGCTCGGATTCCCATCAATGTCAGCCAGACCCGCTTCCCGACCAAGCCCGACACGCCCCGCTCCTCAGAGCCAATCCTTATTCCGAAGTTACGGATCCAATTTGCCGACTTCCCTTACCTACATTAATCTATCGACTAGAGGCTCTTTACCTTGGAGACCTGCTGCGGATATGGGTACGAACCGGCGCGACACCTCCACGTGGCCCTCTCCTGGATTTTCAAGGTCCGAGGGGAAGATCCGGACACCGCCGCAACTGCGGTGCTCTTCGCGTTCCAAACCCTATCTCCCTGCTAGAGGTTTCCAGGGAACTCGAACGCTTATACAGAAAAGAAAACTCTCCCCGGATCTCCCGACGGCGTCTCCAGGTCATTTTGGGTTACCCCGACGAACACTCTTACGAGGGCCCGAATGGTAAGCGGTTCCGCTGCCGGGTTCCGGAATAGAAACCGGATTCCCTTTCGCCCGATGGGTGTGTGTTTGTTTATCAATATTATGATATTTGCTCTCTCTCTCTTAGGACACCTCATCTACATAGGATTTCTCTTAGGGCTTAGGATCGACTGACTCGTGTGCAACGGCTGTTCACACGAAACCCTTCTCCACGTCAGTCCTCCAGGGCCTCGCTGGAGTATTTGCTACTACCACCAAGATCTGCACCGACGGCGGCTCCAGGCAGGCTCACGCCCAGACCCTTCTGCGCACACCGCCGCGACCCTCCTACTCGTCAGAGCTTCATGGAAGACGCGCCTTTAAAAAAAGCTAACGTCAACCTCACTTGCCGCTGACGGCGGAGTATAGGCGCGACGCTTCAGCGCCATCCATTTTCAAGGCTAGTTGCTTCGGCAGGTGAGTTGTTACACACTCCTTAGCGGATTCCGACTTCCATGGCCACCGTCCTGCTGTCTTAAGCAACCAACGCCTTTCATGGTATCCCATAAGCGTCGACTTAGGCGCCTTAACTCTGCGTTTGGTTCATCCCACAGCGCCAGTTCTGCTTACCAAAATTGGCCCACTTGGCACTCTGATCCAATACAATCTCGTGGCTTCATTGATCCAAGCAAGCCAGAGATCTCACCCATTTAAAGTTTGAGAATAGGTTGAGGTCGTTTCGGCCCCAAGGCCTCTAATCATTCGCTTTACCAGATGAGACTCGCACACGTTCATCAAAAGAGAACGAGCGAGTGCCAGCTATCCTGAGGGAAACTTCGGAGGGAACCAGCTACTAGATGGTTCGATTAGTCTTTCGCCCCTATACCCAGTTCCGACGATCGATTTGCACGTCAGAATCGCTACGGACCTCCATCAGGGTTTCCCCTGACTTCGTCCTGACCAGGCATAGTTCACCATCTTTCGGGTCCCAACGTGTACGCTCTGGGTGCGCCTCTTCTCGCAATGAGAACGAGACGCCCCGGGAGTGCGAGGCCGCATCGTAACGCGGCCCATCCTCCCTTGGTCGACGCTGAGGTTCGACCTTCACTTTCATTGCGCCTTTAGGTTTACATGTCCCAATGACTCGCGCACATGTTAGACTCCTTGGTCCGTGTTTCAAGACGGGTCCTGAGAGTACCCAAAGCAGTAGCGTCGCTGACCGGTAATTCAAAGCTTGGCCAGTCCGAGGACACCGCCTGCTAACAGCTGGTTAGGCCCGGAGCCGGCACTAGGTCCGTACCATCCGGGTGACAAACTAACCGAGCTTGCGGCGGGCCTGACGCACACACATTCGAAAATGGATTGGTTGCGGCCCGATACCGTCAGAGTACCGTCACGCAGCCGGCCAGGTGATCGAGCGTCTGCCGTGTGCGCACGAAGGCGACACGACAGGCAACAACTCGAGCCGTAGACCGACACGCAACGGGTCGCGACGTTCTACTAAGGGAGAAGTGCACGACTACGCGACCGGAACATTTGCCGAAGATGGTGTACCCTCGCACTGGAACCACCGAAGTGGCCCATTGCGGGCTATCTGCGCACCAACGGAAGCCAGCCTCGTCGACGATGAATCTCCCCATTCGATCTTTTGGGTTTCTCAGGTTTACCCCTGAACGGTTTCACGTACTCTTGAACTCTCTCTTCAAAGTTCTTTTCAACTTTCCCTCACGGTACTTGTTCGCTATCGGTCTCGTGGTCATATTTAGCCTTAGATGGAGTTTACCACCCACTTAGGGCTGCACTCTCAAGCAACCCGACTCTAAGGAGAGGTCCTCCCGAAACGCGTACCAGTCGCTACGGGCCTGGCACCCTCTACGGGTAAATGGCCCCATTCAAGATGGACTTGGACGCGGTTCGACGTCTCGGGATAAATTGACCCTCCTGAACACTACATTTCCCAACGGCAGAACCGCGGGATTCAGTGCTGGGCTAATTCCTGTTCGCTCGCCGCTACTAAGGAAATCCTTGTTAGTTTCTTTTCCTCCGCTTAGTAATATGCTTAAATTCAGCGGGTAATCTCGCCTACTCTGAGGTCGTCCTACGTGATACAAAATTTTGTGTTTCGCCGAAAGAGCGTAAAAGTAGTACTCGCGAAAACGTACAAAGCACAAAAAAAAAGAAAAAAAAAAGAAAACGAAACAACACTACACGACAGAAGAGAAAGGTAACAAAACCGATATATATATGCCTTACGCGCCACACCAAAGTGTCTTTTTATATCTTTCTTCATATTATTATCGTCGATCGGAAACTCTCGCTAGACGATCTGGCCGGTTAACATTAACGTCCGTCGAAAAGAACTTCCGGGGACTGGACGACCGACAACAGATCGCGCGGTTTCGCACGAATCGACAATGAAGCAAAGAAAAGACATGGGACGACCGACATAAAGGTTTTCATTGATATACCCTTTTCTCTCCGCGGTGCTGTTCCGTGCGTGAACACAAAAGTGTGTCTTGGCGTCGTGTGACAATCAAGTTCGAAATAAGCCTCGCCAATAGAGGAGTATATATATTATAAAAGAAAATAATACATATAACCCGGTGGGATTTCTTATAAATCTCTATAATTTTTACCAAAAACGAGGGGGTACAGAAACGTTGCGCACGAAACGATGTATCATCGATCAAACACAACCAAAGAGACACGAGAGAAAGAGAGAGAGAGAGATCTTAAGACGCACTTAGGCCGTCATCAATACGATTCAACGCGAACGTGGCGATGAAATGGCAATCGCACAGATTAGCGAGGACACGTCGACGACGGGGAATAATTCCAACCCGATCAAGTACGACGTGCTCATCCCGCACATTGCTGAGCGTTGCTCGGCTGTCCATCGATCATCAAAGCGTTCGGTAGATCGAGAGATCTCTCTCTTTTTTCTCTTCCCTCCGAAGACTCCGAATGGTTATATAATGTGTTTATCGAAATCGCCGGCAACGACGACCCTCCGCCGCCATATGGCAATTATAACGTAGAGTTAAGAAACTCGTCCACGCACAGGCATATTCTCTCCCTGGGGCTTAACATTGCCACACCACACACACTCTGTGTGCCACACAATATTCTTTCTTTCTTTTAATATTTGTGTGTCCATCTCTGTAGTCTCTCGAGACTCTCGGTAAATATACCGCCTCTTTCGTATACGCATCATTTCAGGCGACGTCGGGAGCGCGTTAATGTTCATGAGTGGAAACGCTTCTTTCCGCAAGGCGAATCGTTTCGCAGAGAGGGTGAGAGATTTGGAGATCCTCGTCGAAGCGGTGCCTACGGGCGGTCGTATTTTCAATACGACTCACGACACCGTAAAACACTCACGCAAGTCCGAACGTAAGAAATACCAATCCCTACTTCGCCTCTCGTGGAAACTATATATATGTATTTAAGACGCAATGCAAAAATTGGCAATTTTCACAGAACCGCGACAAACGCCGACGAAACGCCCATCATTCGCTCGTACGTAGCAATCTTTGCAACCCGACTCAGAAACGCTCTTTAGCGCCCTCCAAAAATATTTGGAGAGGTAAGCGACGGCGGGGACTTACAAGAGCAGCGCAAGCAGTATTTGGTTACGTAAACGACCCTCAGCCAGGCGTGGTCCAGGAATTGTATCCGTGGACCGCAATGTGCGTTCGAAATGTCGATGTTCATGTGTCCTGCAGTTCACACGTTGACGCGCAATTAGCTGCGTTCTCCATCGACCCACGAGCCAAGTGATCCACCGTTCAGGGTAATCGTATATATTTTTGATTTACAAATCAATATATGTTATATGTCTCTTGTTCTGCGGTTCGTAAGAACGCATTGTACCTGAAAGCTCCAACCAGCGCGCGAAGGAGATTCAGGCGTCGTTTTAAGGACGACACTTTCGTCGTCCGTAGAAACGGAAAAAAAACCGTCATAGTACGCGGGCGAGCTGCACACGTATCTGACGGCCGGGCGAACAGTACATTAAAAAACCGTTAAACGTGGAAAACGCGGAGAGGAATATTCTGAAAACGACGGGGATCGTAGACAACCCGATACTGGATCCAGAGAAACAATTCCTCTCCTCTTCACTTATTACATTTGGAAGATGTGAGAACGGAGGACTTCACGGCCGGCTCTGGCAGCGGTCATTCGTCCCAAACTCTCGTGGTGCGCACTATTGGGCCACACGCACGGAATAGGGTGTCAAGACTCACGACTGCTTTAAAAGCGAGCTTCACGAGCCGGTCCACTTCCCGTAAAACACATTTCCATAAAATGTTGTTGTGTGTGCTCGAGGCAACGATAAATTCCGATACAAGCGGACTCACGAGCCGGCTCTGGCCGTAGGCGATCCCCCGGGTTCTCGTCGTCCCAAGCTCGTCTGCGCGCACTATTGGGCCACACAGAGAGTAGGGTGTCGTCGGGAATAATCGCGCATAGGCTTTATGCGAGCATCACGGCCGGTCCTCTCGGAACACCGTTTTTCTTCGGAACGATATTTTATCATATTATTTTATTCGATACACTGCGGCCTCGCGCAGCCGGCTCTGGCAGCGGTCATTCGTCCCAAGCTCTCGTGGTGCGCACTATTGGGCCACACGCACGGAGTAGGGTGTCTGACTCACGACTGCTTTAAATGCGAGGCATCACGGCCGGTCCGCCGCTCTCGAATGTATGTATAATAATAAATTATATATGTTCCGTTGTCAACGAACACCGCGTGCGGAGCAGCAACGTTTCGTGCTCTTGGTTATACGCGAACTCGAGATAAATAGAGAGCGGGACTCGCAACCGGCTCTGGCAGCGGTCATTCGTCCCACGCTCTCGTGGTGCGCACTATTAGGCCACACGCACGGAGTAGGGTGTCAGACTC
>OW121704.1:28764822-28772322 GCA_933228785.1 Lasioglossum pauxillum | reverse complement strand
GGTCGAATCGTTCGACGAGCCGGGGCGCGTCGGTTCGGCGCGCGGCGGAGCTCGAGCGTAATATTTCTAAGTCCGACGGCCAAGAGTGAACTCTCTTCCCAGCCGTCCCGGACGACTTTAGTCGTTATATACGCGTACAATACCGCGTTCTATCAATATTTCTCGAGTTTCAAAAATGTCGGACTCGTATTGCTCCATTTATTGAGAAATAATGCTCCGAACGCCAAGAGTAAACTTATCTTTCCGGCGTTCTCGGACACGTATAAACATCAGAACATTGTGTGATAAAGCGTTTGAACAATAAATATCAAGTATGAAAGCGCTGGAATGAATATTTCTCGTATAAATTGAGAATAATGTCCGGGCGTGTCGATTAGTCGGCCGCTCGGTCGAATCGTTCGACGAGCCGGGGCGCGTCGGTCCGGCGCGCGGCGGAGCTCGAGCGTAATATTTCTAAGTCCGACGGCCAAGAGTGAACTCTCTTCCCAGCCGTCCCGGACGACTTTAGTCGTTATATACGCGTACAATACCGCGTTCTATCAATATTTCTCGAGTTTCAAAAATATCGGACTCGTATTGCTCCATTTATTGAGAAATAATGCTCCGACCGCCAAGAGTAAACTTATCTTTCCGGCGTTCTCGGACACGTATAAACATCAGAACATTGTGTAATAAAGCGTTTGAACAATAAATATCAAGTATGAAAGCGCTGGAATGAGTATTTCTCGTATAAATTGAGAATAATGTCCGGGCGTGTCGATTAGTCGGCCGCTCGGTCGAATCGTTCGACGAGCCGGGGCGCGTCGGTTCGGCGCGCGGCGGAGCTCGAGCGTAATATTTCTAAGTCCGACGGCCAAGAGTGAACTCTCTTCCCAGCCGTCCCGGACGACTTTAGTCGTTATATACGCGTACAATACCGCGTTCTATCAATATTTCTCGAGTTTCAAAAATGTCGGACTCGTATTGCTCCATTTATTGAGAAATAATGCTCCGACCGCCAAGAGTAAACTTATCTTTCCGGCGTTCTCGGACACGTATAAACATCAGAACATTGTGTAATAAAGCGTTTGAACAATAAATATCAAGTATGAAAGCGCTGGAATGAGTATTTCTCGTATAAATTGAGAATAATGTCCGGGCGTGTCGATTAGCCGGCCGCTCGGTCGAATCGTTCGACGAGCCGGGGCGCGTCGGTTCGGCGCGCGGCGGAGCTCGAGCGTAATATTTCTAAGTCCGACGGCCAAGAGTGAACTCTCTTCCCAGCCGTCCCGGACGACTTTAGTCGTTATATACGCGTACAATACCGCGTTCTATCAATATTTCTCGAGTTTCAAAAATGTCGGACTCGTATTGCTCCATTTATTGAGAAATAATGCTCCGAACGCCAAGAGTAAACTTATCTTTCCGGCGTTCTCGGACACGTATAAACATCAGAACATTGTGTGATAAAGCGTTTGAACAATAAATATCAAGTATGAAAGCGCTGGAATGAATATTTCTCGTATAAATTGAGAATAATGTCCGGGCGTGTCGATTAGTCGGCCGCTCGGTCGAATCGTTCGACGAGCCGGGGCGCGTCGGTCCGGCGCGCGGCGGAGCTCGAGCGTAATATTTCTAAGTCCGACGGCCAAGAGTGAACTCTCTTCCCAGCCGTCCCGGACGACTTTAGTCGTTATATACGCGTACAATACCGCGTTCTATCAATATTTCTCGAGTTTCAAAAATATCGGACTCGTATTGCTCCATTTATTGAGAAATAATGCTCCGACCGCCAAGAGTAAACTTATCTTTCCGGCGTTCTCGGACACGTATAAACATCAGAACATTGTGTAATAAAGCGTTTGAACAATAAATATCAAGTATGAAAGCGCTGGAATGAGTATTTCTCGTATAAATTGAGAATAATGTCCGGGCGTGTCGATTAGCCGGCCGCTCGGTCGAATCGTTCGACGAGCCGGCGCGCGTCGGTTCGGCGCGCGGCGGAGCTCGAGCGTAATATTTCTAAGTCCGACGGCCAAGAGTGAACTCTCTTCCCAGCCGTCCCGGACGACTTTAGTCGTCATATACGCGTACAATACCGCGTTCTATCAATATTTCTCGAGTTTCAAAAATATCGGACTCGTATTGCTCCATTTATTGAGAAATAATGCTCCGACCGCCAAGTGTAAACTTATCTTTCCGGCGTTCTCGGACACGTATAAATATCAGAACATTGTGTAATAAAGCGTTTGAACAATAAATATCAAGTATGAAAGCGCTGGAATGAGTATTTCTCGTATAAATTGAGAATAATGTCCGGGCGTGTCGATTAGCCGGCCGCTCGCTCGAATCGTTCGACGAGCCGGGGCGCGTCGGTTCGGCGCGCGGCGGAGCTCGAGCGTAATATTTCTAAGTCCGACGGCCAAGAGTGAACTCTCTTCCCAGCCGTCCCGGACGACTTTAGTCGTTATATACGTGTACAATACCGCGTTCTATCAATATTTCTCGAGTTTCAAAAATGTCGGACTCGTATTGCTCCGTTTATTGAGAAATAATGCTCCGACCGCCAAGAGTAAACTTATCTTTCCGGCGTTCTCGGACACGTATAAACATCAGAACATTGTGTAATAAAGCGTTTGAACAATAAATATCAAGTATGAAAGCGCTGGAATGAATATTTCTCGTATAAATTGAGAATAATGTCCGGGCGTGTCGATTAGTCGGCCGCTCGGTCGAATCGTTCGACGAGCCGGGGCGCGTCGGTTCGGCGCGCGGCGGAGCTCGAGCGTAATATTTCTAAGTCCGACGGCCAAGAGTGAACTCTCTTCCCAGCCGTCCCGGACGACTTTAGTCGTTATATACGCGTACAATACCGCGTTCTATCAATATTTCTCGAGTTTCAAAAATGTCGGACTCGTATTGCTCCATTTATTGAGAAATAATGCTCCGACCGCCAAGAGTAAACTTATCTTTCCGGCGTTCTCGGACACGTATAAACATCAGAACATTGTTGATAAAGCGTTTGAACAATAAATATCAAGTATGAAAGCGCTGGAATGAGTATTTCTCGTATAAATTGAGAATAATGTCCGGGCGTGTCGATTAGCCGGCCGCTCGGTCGAATCGTTCGACGAGCCGGGGCGCGTCGGTCCGGCGCGCGGCGGAGCTCGAGCGTAATATTTCTAAGTCCGACGGCCAAGAGTGAACTCTCTTCCCAGCCGTCCCGGACGACTTTAGTCGTCATATACGCGTACAATACCGCGTTCTATCAATATTTCTCGAGTTTCAAAAATATCGGACTCGTATTGCTCCATTTATTGAGAAATAATGCTCCGACCGCCAAGTGTAAACTTATCTTTCCGGCGTTCTCGGACACGTATAAATATCAGAACATTGTGTAATAAAGCGTTTGAACAATAAATATCAAGTATGAAAGCGCTGGAATGAATATTTCTCGTATAAATTGAGAATAATGTCCGGGCGTGTCGATTAGTTGGCCGCTCGGTCGAATCGTTCGACGAGCCGGGGCGCGTCGGTCCGGCGCGCGGCGGAGCTCGAGCGTAATATTTCTAAGTCCGACGGCCAAGAGTGAACTCTCTTCCCAGCCGTCCCGGACGACTTTAGTCGTTATATACGCGTACAATACCGCGTTCTATCAATATTTCTCGAGTTTCAAAAATATCGGACTCGTATTGCTCCATTTATTGAGAAATAATGCTCCGACCGCCAAGAGTAAACTTATCTTTCCGGCGTTCTCGGACACGTATAAACATCAGAACATTGTGTAATAAAGCGTTTGAACAATAAATATCAAGTATGAAAGCGCTGGAATGAGTATTTCTCGTATAAATTGAGAATAATGTCCGGGCGTGTCGATTAGCCGGCCGCTCGGTCGAATCGTTCGACGAGCCGGCGCGCGTCGGTTCGGCGCGCGGCGGAGCTCGAGCGTAATATTTCTAAGTCCGACGGCCAAGAGTGAACTCTCTTCCCAGCCGTCCCGGACGACTTTAGTCGTCATATACGCGTACAATACCGCGTTCTATCAATATTTCTCGAGTTTCAAAAATGTCGGACTCGTATTGCTCCATTTATTGAGAAATAATGCTCCGACCGCCAAGAGTAAACTTATCTTTCCGGCGTTCTCGGACACGTATAAATATCAGAACATTGTGTAATAAAGCGTTGGAACAATAAATATCAAGTATGAAAGCGCCAGCTGTTTATGGAGTTATTGAGAAATAATTTACCGAGTTATATTTCGTCGTGTACTAGTCGTGTTCTATCGGTCGTGAGGGTAAACGGCGGGCGTCAGTTTTGGTTCTGTACTGTTAGTTACATCCTCCCCGAATATGTTTGCGATGCGCGTGTTTGGATTAACGAGATTCCCTCACGTTCGATATTTTCTTTTTCGTTCGAACCATGTCTGTGGATTTGTGCGGTTATTGGGATGCACGTTTTGACCATTTAATTGTCAATAAAAGAACATGTATTTGTTTGATATAATACAATATGTTAATGCTGTATTATTCGTATCTTCTTAATAAAATAGAAAGTTTATATTTTAATTTTTTAGGTTTAAATCACATGTATTATTTTCATGTAGCATTCGTATGGGATAATTTGTTATTTCAGTCACATTGTTGTAATAATATATGGTATATGCTGCTGGAACTCCGGCAATACGCTGCTAGAAGATGAAGCAGCACAGCGCTACAACATGAAGCTACACGCCGCTGGAACTCTGGAAATGGGCCACTGTAACTGAAAGCAGTACGCCGCTGTGGATAGAACAAATACGCTGCTGTAGATAGAAGCAATACGCCGCTGTAACTGAAACCAATACGGTGCTGTAGATAGAAGCAATACGCCGCTGTATCTGAAAGCAACACGCCGCTGCGAAGTGAAAGCAATACGCCGCTGCAGACGGAAGGAATACGCCGCTACAGACGAAAGCAATACGCCGCTGGAACTTTGAAATTCTTCGCGTATACAGACAGACACTTGGATAAGCCAAGCCTTCCTCTGCCAGGTTCGCGGCATTAACAATAAATAAATAAATAATATATAAATATCGCGTGTTATTAATTATGTCCCGTTATATTTGCGTTTCTCAAGTGAAATTCAAATGATTCTAAATTGCATGACTTTCTCCCGTTCGATCAACTATGATTCTTAGCGTCGAAATGAAAAAAAAAGAAAATTGAAATTCTATCTACTCTTCCGTGTACTAAAAAAAGGAAAGAGAACTGATATACACGAAAATGAGCAAGTCTGAATAATAAATAATTGATTTTTAATTTAGGAAAAAGAAAGTATATTATCCGCCGATAATATCGCATATTATGTTCCCTTACAAAGAATTATATATAATACGTAGAGAGCTTAGCGTGTACAAGTTTCCCGTGCGCGTATCGTGTGGACGAGAAAAATTTCAAAGTACCAGCGGCGTATCGCTTACAAATTTGGCGGCGTATCGCTTTCAAATTTGGCGGCGTATCGGTTTCAAATTTGGCGGCGTATTGGTTTTCGCCCCAGCGGCGTATCGCTCTCAAATTTGGAGGCCTATTATTGGCTTTCTTGAACATGTGTTTCTTCTTTTTTTTTCAAAGTACCAGCGGCGTATCGCTTTCAAATTTGGCGGCGTATTGGTTTCAAATTTGGCGGCGTATTGGTTTTCGCCCCCTTCGCGCGCCGTTCTTTTCAAAGTACCAGCGGCGTATCGCTTTCAAATTTGGCGGCGTATCGGTTTCAAATTTGGCGGCGTATTGGTTTTCGCCCCAGCGGCGTATCGCTCTCAAAGGGTATAGCCGGATAAGATAGTCCAAAATGCCCTTGAGCCGAATTTTATCGATAATGTGCCATTCGATAGAGCACCAAGAAAAACCATACTGTGCAAAGTTTCAACCCTGTATCTCGATCGGGAGGGTAGTTATGGGGTAAAATCGAAAAATCGGTTTTTGGCTTATTTTCCCTAGTTAATGACGTTTAGAAATTCTGAGAAAAATCTGACACATGTCAAGAACCCAAATACATACTTTGCAATTGGTTTCAGATTTTTAAAGTGAAAATCCTGCTTGTAAAAAATCAAAAACCTCAAAAAAATCGAAAAAATGCAGATTTCATATCGAAGTTCTAGAGTGACAACATTTATATTTTTACAGTAGCAGTATATTGTCATAAGTATTGTTCATGAATTTTTTCAGATTTTTTGGTTTGGTGCGCCGTTGTTAAAAAAAAATAAAAACTGATATTTTCGACGTTTTTTCCGCGAAGAACTAAGCTAACCATAAAATTATTACGTTCTATTTGTTCTTGAACATTATTAAAAAATAATTAAACAATGAAATCGGCTTGATTAGTATTTTTACTATGTCAGCGTATTACATCTGAAAGTATTAAACACAATCTCAACAGCTCGGTTGGCTCAGAGCGTTAGGCGCTCGAGTGTTGATCTGCTTATACTAGGTTCGCGCCCGGTATACGTATACACTTTTTTTTACTTGATTAATTCTTTTTTTATGTCTAACTATATAATAATCAATGGCATGTTTGTAGATTTCTTTTAGAAGCAATATCTAAATATTAAAAAAATAATTTTAAGGTAAAATTCGCAAAAAAAATTTTGGAGCAATTGTTAACATCATCAATTTTTAGTTACACATCTTCTTAAATCTGGTAGTATTAAATATTTTCTGCAGTAAATCTATACGTGTCTTCGAGTTTTAAATACTCCGTTATAGAGAAAACGGTTTTGTAAAAGTTTTGTAAAAACGGACAAAGTGTCCGTGTTTTATAATTTTGTACCTTTAGCCCGTCCGTTTACCTTTACCTTTATGTTCACCTTTTCTTTTCTCTACTCGCTTTATGACTCTGTCGATCATCAGTACCAGGTAACGGATTACTAGGGTTGTCGTTACCTGTTAATCGTTTATCGGTCGCGGGTGTAGTTGAGGGCAATGGTACGGTCAAAAAGCTGAACTTTCACCCTCCAGACCCGGATAGGGGAAAACGATACCCCAAAATGTGAAAATTGTTATTCCAAGCAACTCTGGTCATTCTTGGACCGAGCTCCGAACGGTGAAGATTGTAGTGAGTGAATTATTTCTGAGTTCTTTAGTTATTTTCTGAGTGTTATCAGCAGGGCAAGTGAAAGGATATAAATCGTTGATACCAAAACCTCGCGTGTTAGGTGTATTAAATGTAACATTCTAGTTCGGAAATTACGCGGTACAAGAAAACAGATAAATACAGTTATAGAATCACAATGAGGTGGTCTAGAATTTTAAATAAAGAAGTGACTGTTACTCTGCAATAAGTGCCGCCTTTTTACATATAGAAAAGAAATCTACAAACATGCCATTGATTATTATATAGTTAGACATAAAAAAAAGAATTAATCAAGTAAAGAAAAGTGTATACGTATGCCGGGCGCGAACCTGGTATAAGCAGATCAACAGTCGAGCGCCTAACGCTCTGAGCCAACCGAGCTGTTGGGATTGTGTTTGTAACGGTCCTGGTTCC
>OW121704.1:28747322-28759822 GCA_933228785.1 Lasioglossum pauxillum | reverse complement strand
GGCCGTCCTTTCGATGGAGACTCGGGAGTTCCCCTCGACGACGACCAACAGGTCATCGGCGTAAGCCACGACATGGATGCCTTCCATTGCCGCGAGTTCACGTAAGAGGGAATCAAAAAGTATGATCCAGATGAAGGGACCGAGGACCGAACCCTGCGGGCAACCTTTGGTGACGGTTTTGAGGACTGTGATATGTTCGGATGAAAGGATTACCTTCCGGTCTCTAAAGTAATCAAGGATGACGTTATAGATGTTACTGGGGCATCCGCGTTTGCGTAATTCGGCTGTGACAGCGGGCCACCACACGTTATCGAAAGCTCCCTTGATGTCAAAGGAGAGTACGATCGCGTGCTTGGCGTTAGAAGAGTTTACGATCTCTTGCAGTTTGTGAAGGGCATCATCCGTTCCGCTACGATGCTTGAAACCATATTGCGATTCGGAGGCGAATGTTGGGGAATATATTATGTCCTTAATAGCCGCCACGATAAGCTTCTCCATGACCTTTCCAAGCACGGGAAGAAGGCAAATTGGTCGATATGATGTCGGCATAGTCTCAGGCTTATCAGGTGCCTTGAGGATGGCCCTGATTTTACCTGTTTTCCACGAGGAGGAGAATAGACCGTACTTAAGGGAACCGTTAAAAATTTTGAGGAATATGACTGGTGTTAGGCTGAAGGCCATTTTAAGGGCAGGTACTTCGATGCCGTCAGGTCCTGGAGAACGTTTGTTCCCGAGGTTCCTGATAATCCGGCTCAGTTCGGGGAGATTGAATTCCGGCGCGTCAGCTGTGTCCGTTGCGAGGTCGTAATCGCGGCGCGTAATAACGTGCGACTCATTGTCAGGTGCTGAGTCATCAGGACTGAGGGCGGCAAGCAGCGCGTTTGCACTTTCTTGCCAACTATTGGTGTGATGGTCGTGGAGGAGAATCGAAGATTGTAGCGGCGGTGGAATGTTCTTCCCAAAGATTGCTCTGTAGGGGACAGACCAAGGGTTTTCATGGCTCACACGAGTAACGAATTCTCTCCAGCCGCTCCTGGCGGAGCTGCGAAAGACCCGTCGGTACTCCTTGTGAGCCTTTGAGTAGGCGCGGCGTTTTTCTTCCCTTAAGTCGGGGTTTTTCTCGCGTTGAAATGCACGTCGGAGTCGGTTTGCTATTCTTTTATGTCGCGTGAGTTCGGCCGTCCATCCAGGAATGGCTCTGACGTGCCATTTTTTCCTGGGGATGGATAACGTCGATGCGCTCAGGATGGTGTTTTCCAGGTGGATGATGGCGTTTTGGACATCTTCACGGCATGCAAAGTCTAGCGGGGGAGCGTTCTCGGAGAGTGTTCGGAGGTATTCAGACTTGAATTTGTCCCAGTCGGCTTTGTGGCAAGCGAATCTGCCCTGGAGGGGACATGAAAGTGAGTTTTCCGCGCGAGATGGGTTTCTTACTTCAATTAAAATTACGTTGTGGTCGCTGGAAGTCCTGCCGTCCAGGACTTTCCAGGAGAAAGAAAGGTGTTCTGTTTCTGCGGTTCTAAGTGTTACGTCTATGTTGGACACGCCGCTATGGTTACTAAAGGTCGGGGGTTGTCCGGGAGTATTCATAATCGTGAGATTATTCTGCGAGAGAAACGGTTCCAAGATGCGGCCTCGTTTGTGTGTGCGATATCTGAAGCTCTTCTGGTGAAAACATGGTAGAAAATCCCACAGAGGGGACCTAGCGTTCGTGTCGATGGCCAGGATGATTGGCTTACCGTGGAGGGTACTAAGGACTTTTTGTATGGACGCGATTCCGATTTCTATTGGGTCAGCATGCTGAAAGTAGCTACTGACCAGATATAGTTGACCAAAGGGACCTGTAATTTCAGCTGTAACTGTATGCGAGTCAGAAAGGTGTGCGAGTTTAAGAATCGTAAAGGTAGAACCTTTAACGATTATTGCGGCTTGGCAGTTTTGACCTGGAGGGGCGCTGCTAATGACTATGTTCTGGGATCCTAATCCGGTAATCCTTCCAGCGACATTATAAGGTTCTTGCGCGAGAATAACATCGACTTCTCCAGAGTTTAACATCCGAGACATCTCGGATGTCACCAACCGGGATCGCCGCATGTTAATCTGCGCAATTTTCAGCATAGGGATGCACTCTGCGGTGTGGGGAATTGTTGGGCAGGTTGGTGGTGAGGGTGGGGACGCGGATGGGGGGCGCGGACCGGAACGCGTGGAATTACTATTCATGAATAGTTAATCCGGGAGGCCTTTTGAAGAAGGGCGGACGATCGCGAGGGACAGTTTCTATTACCTGCCGAGTGATTATGGGGGAGTTTACGAGCTCGGCAGTTTGCACAGGAGGGATTATTTTCCCTGTTAGGGCAATCTTTGTTGGAATGCCCGGTCTTGGCGCAGAAGGCGCATACTGCTTCACTACTTTTGCAGTATTTGTCGATGTGGCCATACTTTTGGCACTTGAAACACCGCGTCGCGACTAGATAGTCTGCTACTCGGCAGTTCGAGTAGGAGACGAAGATTTTGTCTTTGGTGAGGAGGGTTTCGCGTATGCAACTGGATACTTCGACAACCCAGTCGTTTCCTTCTTTGTCTTTGCGTCCAACTTTGAATAGTGGACGCAACGTGGCTTTATCAGTTACCGGGGAGGAGTGGATGTTCTGAGCTCGGATGTGTTCCGCGATTTCCTGTGCTTCGAGTTCTTTCGGAATGTCGTAGACTATTATTCTGGGCAAATCGGTTTTGGGGGATGCAATATTAAAACCGGCCTTGCGAAGACCTGCGTTCTCGGTGAATAGCTTAAGGTCCTTCGCGTTTGGGGTGTCAATAATAAACCCGCCGTCCCGGGTAGGGCGAACCGAGCTGATCCCTACCTGGGCCTTGCGAAGATCAACATTACCGAAGATAAGCCGCTTAGTGGCTAGGGAATCACGGTCGACCGGATTAGCAGGGGTAATTACTACCTGGTGTTTCGCCGGCGCGGTTTTGGCTGCAGCTATTACTTGCTGTGTGAAACGAGGTTTCGGCGGAGGTAATATGCCGTTTGGGGCAAGAATTTGCTGCGTGATTGAGGCTGCGCTCACGCTTTGCGCCTGAGGGGAATTTGCAACAGCGCCGGTGCGCTGCTGCGCAGCGCGGTTTTTGCCAGCAATACTGGCGTACGACGTTGCGGGGGCGGCGGAGGACGCGGGGGTTGGGGGAGGGACGCGAGTGGGCTGCGCGTGATGCGAAGGCATAGCCTTTAGCGCATCAAGGGATCCGGCCAGGAAACGATTTTCCAGGGCCAGGTTCGCGACGAGACGGTTGAGATCCGTCACACGCTCCATTATCGCGGTTGTCTGCGTTTTTCCAACGCGGTTCTTCTCGTCGAGGCAGAAATTGAGGATTTGTGCCGCTAGTGACGAGGCTTCGCGAACACACTGCGCGCTCGAGATTATGTTCGGGGCTTGGTGTTGGGAACGAGCTGCACGAGCAGCAGAAGAGGCCATTGCGGTACTTACCGTTGAGGCGGTTTTTCTCGTTTTGCTGTTGCTCTCTTCCGAGCTGCTGCTTTCCGTGGAGTCCTCAGCTTTGACTTCCATCTCGGTTGTCGGCTGGTTGTTGCGGGATGCGTCTGAGCTCGGTGGTGCTGTAGGGCCTCTGCTGGAACTGGTCGGTGATTTTGTACGGCTTTCCGTTGCCGTACTGCAACAGTCCGAAGAATCGGCGTCGTTGGGGGGAATACGGAGCCGCAGGCGCTTGGTGTTGTCGGACATAGCGAGTAGATAGGGACAGAGGGAATCTCGTTAATCCATTCATGCGCGTCACTAATTAGATGACGAGGCATTTGGCTACCCTTCGTCGACATTTTAAAACGGACGTACTTTCCGGGCCTATATCCCCGGTGGTTACAAACTTAACAACTTATAACTATATAACTATAAATAATAACAACAATAACAATGGTAAGGGTAGCAATAAAATATTTTAGATTTAATAGATAAAATTGTCATAGATAAAAATGCGTATGAGTGTCTTGTAAATACGATGTCATGTAAGTAAAATAAGATCAAATCGTAAATAGTATAAAATAAAATTGAAATAGGATAAGATGAATTAGAGTAGATTGTTAAATAAATAAATAAGTTCGCTCTGGTTCAGATGTTCCTTCCGTAGTCCATAAATTCATTTGCCATTTCAATGGAACTACGCAGGGCAATCATCGATATCGTGATTCTTTCATTTCTATTTATGCCTAGTTTCTTTAACTCTCTTAATGTAGCCGTTGATATTGCTCCCCTGGACCCCACCACAATTGGCAGCACACTTGCTGTTGTTACCCCAAGCTGCCGTACGACTTGGGGTATTAACCTTAGGTACTTCACCTTCTTTTCATTAGCAGCTATGTTCAAATAGTCACCCCTCTCGAAGCGGACCGTTATGTCTACGACATATGCCTGATTCTCATTCATTTTAACGACGAGGTCTGGCTTTAAGGTACCTGCTTCTGATTGGAAGGACTGCTCTAGGCAGACGGCATGGTTGGCTGCTAATTTATTCGCGATTAAGTCCCTGATTTCGTTGTGCCTCTGAATTCTTTTATTCTTTGTTGCACAACATTCGCCTAGAATGTGACCTAAGGTCTCTTGCGGCCCTCTACATCTCCTGCACGTGGTATCGAAATTTGGTTGTCCATTTGCCACAAACTGCTTCATACATACCCTGGTTGGGTATGTATTTGTTCTCAATTTAATGGCATCCGCTGTTCTTGAATGCTTTAGCATGTCATTCCGTATCAACCATGCATTGCTCTCCTTCTGCAGATATTCGCTGGCACCTTGTCCTTGTACTTTCAATTGTGCCCATTGTTTCACAAAATCATTTTTAATTCTGTTTTTACACAGGTCTAATTCTTCTATTGTGGTTGGCCAGCTCACACCTAGTGCTTTTGCATACTCTTTGAGCCTTGGTTCAATCTTTTCGTATTGGATGGCAAGTCCAGTAATAGGGTCGTTTGACTCTTTCGCTTTTTCAGCATTCTTCAAGACCGCTATTTTAACCATACTTTCGATATTTACAAGGCCTAGTCCTCCTAGTCTTTTTGGCACGTACATAAACGGTGTGTTCGTTTTATGGCTGATATGGAGCATCTGCTTAACCTCTTCTCTCACCAGGCCGTCGATTTTTCTCAAAGTATTTTGGGACGGAGGATTCATTATTAAACCATAGGTGTATCGAGGTAATAGGTACGTCGTGAGTAACTCTAGTTTCTGCATAGGCTTTAATGAAACTCGCTTTAGCCTCACCATCAATTCCTGGAAAGCATCGCATTCAAAATTTTCGATCAGGCCTTTCCATGGGGTGATCTTTGTGCCCAAATATCTGATGGCTTCATCCGCCTGTGCTGATGGTACCTTGACTCCATTTATATTTATTCCTGGGTCCCGTATGAACCAGCTTTTACTTGCACGTACAAACTCCATGGCCGAGCACTTGTTAACGGAGAGCTCCATGCCCATCGCTTCCAGGTACTCAACCAGCATCCGCATTTGTTTCTCGGCCATTTCTTTATTTGCACCCATTAACACTAGGTCGTCGGCAAATCCCATTACTGCTACATTTAGGCCGTCAATTTTGATTCCATCTGTATCGGCTTGTAAACGTTCGATTATTGGTTCAATGCATAGATTAAATATTAAGGGGGATAAGGGGTCCCCTTGTTTAACACCCCTTTTAA
Organism: Lasioglossum pauxillum; assembly: GCA_933228785.1. Classification (NCBI taxonomy): domain Eukaryota; kingdom Metazoa; phylum Arthropoda; class Insecta; order Hymenoptera; family Halictidae; genus Lasioglossum; species Lasioglossum pauxillum. The sequence goes on along the minus strand of OW121704.1, from coordinate 28,754,118 downwards.
GGGTTATGGGTACATTGCCCTCTTTTGTCTTTATGAAAGTTTCGCAATTATTGTACATACTCGCCACATAGGCGGCAATTTCTGGATGTACACCTTTTCGTTCCAGTGCTGGCCTTATTGCTGCATGCGGCACAGTATCGAATGCCTTGGCTACATCCTCAATGCCTAGAACTCCGCCAGTCTCCTTAAGTATTCTAAGTGCAGCGCTCAAAATGCGGACATTTGCGAAACATCCGTTTTCGTGTTTAAAACCTTTTTGCCTATCAGACTGGTCTATTATTCGCCTTAGGCGTCTATCCACTAATGCGGAGAACAATCTGCTCAGCATGGAACTTATTGTTATAGGACGCCAGTTCTTAACGTCGCTTGGGTCCTTCCCCACCTTGGGTATCAGCGTTGTCCGATTCTTCCGCCATTGGTTAGGATAGTATTTACACATCAGGAGGATGTTGAAAAATTTGGCCAAGACCACACTAACTCCATCGCTTTTGAGATCCCGTTTGGTGATCCCATCCGGCCCTGCAGCACTTTTGTTGTTCACATGCTTGATTTTGTCTTCTATTTCACATGCGGAAATTGGTATTAAGACATCCTCTATATCAGTCACATGACTGCTCCTTCCATCGAACGGTAACGCTTCTGTGGGTCCCTCGACCCCCCAAAGTCTTTTATAGAGCTCTACTGTCTGGGCTTTTTCTGGTAAGCTATGCTGCTGTAACAGGGACATGTCGTTGGAGGCTATTATGTCGGCCAATTTTTTTGGCTCATTATTAAACAATTCTTGACAGCGAGCATATCCAAACCTCCGTCTTTCGCTTCGACTCGGCTGTTTAAACTGTTTACTTTTTCTTCCATGATTTCTTCGGTTATTTGTGACATTGCCTCCATTCGGTTTTTCACCTCTTACCCTGGATACATTCTCGTCTTTTTCCAAGCTGCATAGTTGCTTTTCCATTGCTTCGTATAGATGCTCAATCTGGGCCGTATCGACTGGCCACATGGATGCTATCTCATCCATTTTTCTACACCATTCTGTCCAGGCCAGCGGCACATCGTTTCTCAGCAGAACGGCTTCTTTTAACTTTTCTCGCCATGTTCCATGATCCTCTGACGGACCGGTGGATATTTCCGACGATTCATGAGCTGCGGGAGTAGCTGAATTAGAACCACGATATACAGACGGCGGAGACGGTGAAGGTTCAATTGATGTATCAGTCTCTTCCGCTGGCTCAGGCTGTTCTTCCGAATCACTACCAGTTGGGGTAGGATCGTGGGTCTCCGATCGTGGTCGGTTTATGGACAGCTGTCTCCTTTTGTCGCTTATTTGCTTGTTAGTTTTATTCGGCATATGCTGTGCTATTAGGACATTTATATTTCTCATTCCGGCGTAAGTCTCATTGAGTGCCACAAGTTCTCTTACTTCTTCTTCCGACCATACGGAGCTAGGTGCCCCCTTCGGCTTTGGTGTCCTATTGGCGACGGCAGCTCTCGTCTCGTTTCTCACAGTGGGATGCCTGTGCCGCTCGTGCTGTGATAAGCCAATTTTGGTGGGGAAACTCATCTCACAACTGGAGCATCTGTGCTCATGGATGACTTGTTCTCCCTTACACCTTGGGAGGTGACAGCTAAGAGGGTGCAGCTTGTCAAACGTTTTTCCACACCTTCGGCACGACCAGGTGATTCTCGAGGACAGATGTTCTTCCTGTATGTGCTTGTTAAGCTCGGTTGGTCTTATGAATATGAAGATTCTGCCTCTCTTCCGGCATACTGGACAGGGATTTGGTCCTCCGAAAGGAACGACCACTCTCTCTTCCGACTCACTTTGTCTATTACGGTCGCAGGATGACGACGCATGAGGGCCCGCTCTCACACCCCTACCATCCGCCGGCACTGGAGGGTCCGAAACCTCCTGATGCACTAGGTTTATATTTCTATTTTCTGAACTTTCCATATTTAGTATTGGTAATTGTATTAAGGACAATGCCGTCCTTAGGGCATGACTGCCAGATGTTTGGGCAATTTATGTCTTAACGGTACGAAGTCGTACGTTCTTCACCTTGAGTGAAATATGGGATCTGATGTTAGTCCCTGTAGGGTTCGAGCCTTTGCTAATAGGCGAGCCTATTGCTGGTGGCTGCACGCCATTTAGCCGTGGCCGATACCTCCGCAAAAAGTGCTGGACTTTGCGGACGCATCGACCACGTTGACCGGCGGGAACCTCGAGGAGGTAGGTCGTGCAACTTGGATGGTGAGAGGCTAAGGGCCTGAAAGCCTGTATTGCGCATCACCATCCCGTGTAATCGTGGCTCTCGTCAACGTCCGCGCAGCCCAATCAGCGCCACTAGATGAAATGTGGCTCCCGAATCCTCCACACCTCCACGAGGTGGGAGCTGGGCAACGGCCAACTGGAAACAGTTGGACGGCTGAGCTGGAGGAAAGGCGCCGATTGAGCTACCCGGAGGTTAAGAGAGTCATAGTTACTCCCGCCGTTTACCCGCGCTTTTTTGAATTTCTTCACGTTGACATTCAGAGCACTGGGCAGAAATCACATTGCGTCAACACCCGTGGGGGCCATCGCAATGCTTTGTTTTAATTAGACAGTCGGATTCCCCTAGTCCGTGCCAGTTCTGAGCTGAGCGTTGAATGGCGGCCGAAGAGGACGATCGTTCTAGACGAAAGCCTCGCAGCAAGGAAGATCCGCGGGAGGCCAAGGCACGGGACCGAGCTCGGATTCCCATCAATGTGTTCACCTCGCCCAGGCCCGGCACGTCAGCCAGACCCGCTTCCCGACCAAGCCCGACACGCCCCGCTCCTCAGAGCCAATCCTTATTCCGAAGTTACGAATCCAATTTGCCGACTTCCCTTACCTACATTAATCTATCGACTAGAGGCTCTTTACCTTGGAGACCTGCTGCGGATATGGGTACGAACCGGCGCGACACCTCCACGTGGCCCTCTTCTGGATTTTCAAGGTCCGAGGGGAAGATCCGGACACCGCCGCAACTGCGGTGCTCTTCGCGTTCCAAACCCTATCTCCCTGCTAGAGGTTTCCAGGGAACTCGAACGCTTATACAGAAAAGAAAACTCTCCCCGGATCTCCCGACGGCGTCTCCAGGTCATTTTGGGTTACCCCGACGAACACTCTTACGAGGGCCCGAATGGTAAGCGGTTCCGCTGCCGGGTTCCGGAATAGAAACCGGATTCCCTTTCGCCCGATGGGTGTGTGTTTGTTTATCAATATTATGATATTTGCTCTCTCTCTCTTAGGACACCTCATCTACATAGGATTTCTCTTAGGGCTTAGGATCGACTGACTCGTGTGCAACGGCTGTTCACACGAAACCCTTCTCCACGTCAGTCCTCCAGGGCCTCGCTGGAGTATTTGCTACTACCACCAAGATCTGCACCGACGGCGGCTCCAGGCAGGCTCACGCCCAGACCCTTCTGCGCACACCGCCGCGACCCTCCTACTCGTCAGAGCTTCATGGAAGACGCGCCTTTAAAAAAAGCTAACGTCAACCTCACTTGCCGCTGACGGCGGAGTATAGGCGCGACGCTTCAGCGCCATCCATTTTCAGGGCTAGTTGCTTCGGCAGGTGAGTTGTTACACACTCCTTAGCGGATTCCGACTTCCATGGCCACCGTCCTGCTGTCTTAAGCAACCAACGCCTTTCATGGTATCCCATAAGCGTCGACTTAGGCGCCTTAACTCTGCGTTTGGTTCATCCCACAGCGCCAGTTCTGCTTACCAAAATTGGCCCACTTGGCACTCTGATCCAATACAATCTCGTGGCTTCATTGATCCAAGCAAGCCAGAGATCTCACCCATTTAAAGTTTGAGAATAGGTTGAGGTCGTTTCGGCCCCAAGGCCTCTAATCATTCGCTTTACCAGATGAGACTCGCACACGTTCATCAAAAGAGAACGAGCGAGTGCCAGCTATCCTGAGGGAAACTTCGGAGGGAACCAGCTACTAGATGGTTCGATTAGTCTTTCGCCCCTATACCCAGTTCCGACGATCGATTTGCACGTCAGAATCGCTACGGACCTCCATCAGGGTTTCCCCTGACTTCGTCCTGACCAGGCATAGTTCACCATCTTTCGGGTCCCAACGTGTACGCTCTGGGTGCGCCTCTTCTCGCAATGAGAACGAGACGCCCCGGGAGTGCGAGGCCGCATCGTAACGCGGCCCATCCTCCCTTGGTCGACGCTGAGGTACGACCTTCACTTTCATTGCGGCTTTAGGTTTACATGTCCCAATGACTCGCGCACATGTTAGACTCCTTGGTCCGTGTTTCAAGACGGGTCCTGAGAGTACCCAAAGCAGTAGCGTCGCTGACCGGTAATTCAAAGCTTGGCCAGTCCGAGGACACCGCCTGCTAACAGCTGGTTAGGCCCGGAGCCGGCACTAGGTCCGTACCATCCGGGTGACAAACTAACCGAGCTTGCGGCGGGCCTGACGCACACACATTCGAAAATGGATTGGTTGCGGCCCGATACCGTCAGAGTACCGTCACGCAGCCGGCCAGGTGATCGAGCGTCTGCCGTGTGCGCACGAAGGCGACACGACAGGCAACAACTCGAGCCGTAGACCGACACGCAACGGGTCGCGACGTTCTACTAAGGGAGAAGTGCACGACTACGCGACCGGAACATTTGCCGAAGATGGTGTACCCTCGCACTGGAACCACCGAAGTGGCCCATTGCGGGCTATCTGCGCACCAACGGAAGCCAGCCTCGTCGACGATGAATCTCCCCATTCGATCTTTTGGGTTTCTCAGGTTTACCCCTGAACGGTTTCACGTACTCTTGAACTCTCTCTTCAAAGTTCTTTTCAACTTTCCCTCACGGTACTTGTTCGCTATCGGTCTCGTGGTCATATTTAGCCTTAGATGGAGTTTACCACCCACTTAGGGCTGCACTCTCAAGCAACCCGACTCTAAGGAGAGGTCCTCCCGAAACGCGTACCAGTCGCTACGGGCCTGGCACCCTCTACGGGTAAATGGCCCCATTCAAGATGGACTTGGACGCGGTTCGACGTCTCGGGATAAATTGACCCTCCTGAACACTACATTTCCCAACGGCAGAACCGCGGGATTCAGTGCTGGGCTAATTCCTGTTCGCTCGCCGCTACTAAGGAAATCCTTGTTAGTTTCTTTTCCTCCGCTTAGTAATATGCTTAAATTCAGCGGGTAATCTCGCCTACTCTGAGGTCGTCGTACGTGATACAAAATTTTGTGTTTCGCCGAAAGAGCGTAAAAGTAGTACTCGCGAAAACGTACAAAGCACAAAAAAAAAGAAAAAAAAAAGAAAACGAAACAACACTACACGACAGAAGAGAAAGGTAACAAAACCGATATATATATGCCTTACGCGCCACACCAAAGTGTCTTTTTATATCTTTCTTCATATTATTATCGTCGATCGGAAACTCTCGCTAGACGATCTGGCCGGTTAACTTTAACGTCCGTCGAAAAGAACTTCCGGGGACTGGACGACCGACAACAGATCGCGCGGTTTCGCACGAATCGACAATGAAGCAAAGAAAAGACATGGGACGACCGACATAAAGGTTTTCATTGATATACCCTTTTCTCTCCGCGGTGCTGTTCCGTGCGTGAACACAAAAGTGTGTCTTGGCGTCGTGTGACAATCAAGTTCGAAATAAGCCTCGCCAATAGAGGAGTATATATATTATAAAAGAAAATAATACATATAACCCGGTGGGATTTCTTATAAATCTCTATAATTTTTACCAAAAACGAGGAGGTACAGAAACGTTGCGCACGAAACGATGTATCATCGATCAAACACAACCAAAGAGACACGAGAGAAAGAGAGAGAGAGAGAGATCTTAAGACGCACTTAGGCCGTCATCAATACGATTCAACGCGAACGTGGCGATGAAATGGCAATCGCACAGATTAGCGAGGACACGTCGACGACGGGGAATAATTCCAACCCGATCAAGTACGACGTGCTCATCCCGCACATTGCTGAGCGTTGCTCGGCTGTCCATCGATCATCAAAGCGTTCGGTAGATCGAGAGATCTCTCTCTTTTTTTCTCTTCCCTCCGAAGACTCCGAAAGGTTATATAATGTGTTTATCGAAATCGCCGGCAACGACGACCCTCCGCCGCCATATGGCAATTATAACGTAGAGTTAAGAAACTCGTCCACGCACAGGCATATTCTCTCCCTGGGGCTTAACATTGCCACACCACACACACTCTGTGTGCCACACAATATTCTTTCTTTCTTTTAATATTTGTGTGTCCATCTCTGTAGTCTCTCGAGACTCTCGGTAAATATACCGCCTCTTTCGTATACGCATCATTTCAGGCGACGTCGGGAGCGCGTTAATGTTCATGAGTGGAAACGCTTCTTTCCGCAAGGCGAATCGTTTCGCAGAGAGGGTGAGAGATTTGGAGATCCTCGTCGAAGCGGTGCCTACGGGCGGTCGTATTTTCAATACGACTCACGACACCGTAAAACACTCACGCAAGTCCGAACGTAAGAAATACCAATCCCTACTTCGCCTCTCGTGGAAACTATATATATGTATTTAAGACGCAATGCAAAAATTGGCAATTTTCACAGAACCGCGACAAACGCCGACGAAACGCCCATCATTCGCTCGTACGTAGCAATCTTTGCAACCCGACTCAGAAACGCTCTTTAGCGCCCTCCAAAAATATTTGGAGAGGTAAGCGACGGCGGGGACTTACAAGAGCAGCGCAAGCAGTATTTGGTTACGTAAACGACCCTCAGCCAGGCGTGGTCCAGGAATTGTATCC
>OW121704.1:28739822-28742322 GCA_933228785.1 Lasioglossum pauxillum | reverse complement strand
AAGTTGATGCTCAGTTAGTACGAGTATACACAATATCAGTGAATACAAGTCACCAACCTCCTCGATGGGAGGCTCGCCACATAAGGGCCATTCGGTCTTAGACACCGACCCGTGGCAATGCTGTGTAGAGAAAAGTTCGATTACCAAAAGCACGGTACGAGACAGTCGAGACCGAAGTCTCGAGGCGCCGTGAGAGCTGCTTCTCGACCGAGATCGTAGAATAACCCCAAGCGCGCGCTGAACCGCCCGACTCGCCGAACCGTCGAGTCTCTTAAAGATACCGAACGGCCGGCAAGGACGCCGGCGCCGCGCGGTGAATAGCACGCGCGCTTATGGGCGCAAACCGCCGCGGCAACAGCCCATCCGGCGGGGCTGTTGGGACTTGGAAAAATTTTTGCAAGGAAAATTTTTTTGTACAATACAATAAATTTTTATATTTCCAGGATATTTAACACAAAATATTCAACTTTTCATATACTATCACGGCACTTTGAACATTTTACAAGTCCAACCGCCAAGAGTAAACTTTTTTCCTAGCGTTCCCAGACAATTATAAATATTAGATCATTGTATAATAATGCATTTTAACAATAAATATCAAATATGAAAGCTCTAGGACGAATATTTATCGAATAAATTAAGAATAATGACCGGGCGCATTACTTCCAACTCCGACCGTGCGAAATTTTTCAAAGTCCAACCGCCAAGAGTAAACTTTTTTCCTAGCGTTCCCAGACAATTATAAATATCAGATCATTGTATAATAATGCATTTTAACAATAAATATCAAATATGAAAGATCTAGGACGAATATTTATCGAATAAATTAAGAATAATGACCGGGCGCATTACTTCCAACTCCGACCGTGCGAAATTTTTCAAAGTCCAACCGCCAAGAGTAAACTTTTTTCCTAGCGTTCCCAGACAATTATAAATATCAGATCATTGTATAATAATGCATTTTAACAATAAATATCAAATATGAAAGATCTAGGACGAATATTTATCGAATAAATTAAGAATAATGACCGGGCGCATTACTTCCAACTCCGACCGTGCGAAATTTTTCAAAGTCCAACCGCCAAGAGTAAACTTTTTTGCTAGCGTTCCCAGACAATTATAAATAATAGATCATTGTATAATAATGCATTTTAACAATAAATATCAAATATGAAAGCTCTAGGCCGAATATTTATCGAACAAATTAAGAATAATGACCGAGCGCATTACTCCCAACTCCGACCGCCAAGAGTAAACTTATCTTTCCGGCGTTCTCGGACACGTATAAACATCAGAACATTGTGTAATAAAGCGTTTGAACAATAAATATCAAGTATGAAAGCGCTGGAATGAATATTTCTCGTATAAATTGAGAATAATGTCCGGGCGTGTCGATTAGTCGGCCGCTCGGTCGAATCGTTCGACGAGCCGGGGCGCGTCGGTTCGGCGCGCGGCGGAGCTCGAGCGTAATATTTCTAAGTCCGACGGCCAAGAGTGAACTCTCTTCCCAGCCGTCCCGGACGACTTTAGTCGTTATATACGCGTACAATACCGCGTTCTATCAATATTTCTCGAGTTTCAAAAATGTCGGACTCGTATTGCTCCATTTATTGAGAAATAATGCTCCGACCGCCAAGTGTAAACTTATCTTTCCGGCGTTCTCGGACACGTATAAATATCAGAACATTGTGTAATAAAGCGTTTGAACAATAAATATCAAGTATGAAAGCGCTGGAATGAGTATTTCTCGTATAAATTGAGAATAATGTCCGGGCGTGTCGATTAGCCGGCCGCTCGGTCGAATCGTTCGACGAGCCGGGGCGCGTCGGTTCGGCGCGCGGCGGAGCTCGAGCGTAATATTTCTAAGTCCGACGGCCAAGAGTGAACTCTCTTCCCAGCCGTCCCGGACGACTTTAGTCGTTATATACGCGTACAATACCGCGTTCTATCAATATTTCTCGAGTTTCAAAAATGTCGGACTCGTATTGCTCCATTTATTGAGAAATAATGCTCCGACCGCCAAGAGTAAACTTATCTTTCCGGCGTTCTCGGACACGTATAAATATCAGAACATTGTGTAATAAAGCGTTGGAACAATAAATATCAAGTATGAAAGCGCCAGCTGTTTATGGAGTTATTGAGAAATAATTTACCGAGTTATATTTCGTCGTGTACTAGTCGTGTTCTATCGGTCGTGAGGGTAAACGGCGGGCGTCAGTTTTGGTTCTGTACTGTTAGTTACATCCTCCCCGAATATGTTTGCGATGCGCGTGTTTGGATTAACGAGATTCCCTCACGTTCGATATTTTCTTTTTCGTTCGAACCATGTCTGTGGATTTGTGCGGTTATTGGGATGCACGTTTTGACCATTTAATTGTCAATAAAAGAACATGTATTTGTTTGATATAATACAATATGTTAATGCTGTATTATTCGTATCTTCTTAATAAAATAGAAAGTTTATATTTTAATTTTTTAGGTTTAAATCACATGTATTATT
>OW121704.1:28702322-28734822 GCA_933228785.1 Lasioglossum pauxillum | reverse complement strand
GCCTCGAACATTCGGTTCATACCGGCTTCTCACAATATACAGGCGATGGAGTGGCAGTCGCACAGTTAGCGAGGACACGCCGACGACGGGGGGGATCCAACCCGATCATGTACGGCGTGCTCATCCCGCATCTTACTGCGCGCTGCTCCGTAGTCCATCGTAACGCCTTTGCCAGATGTTATGGCTCTACTTTCTCGTTGCTGCCATGTGGAGGGGCCGCAACGTCGATGCCAACTGCCACCTCGAGTCCAACCCTATCCAGGAGCTCCTTGCTTGTTACAAGCAGGAGGGGCTTGCATCCCGGCCCGAGGGACCGAGACCCATACAGAGTCTCGGCCAGCTGGTCGATCCATGATGTCTCGGTAGGGGTATTCTTTTGCCCCTAGTCCGTGACTTCTCGCGTTCGAATAGCCTTCGACTTAAGTACGTCTCGCGCGAATTTCCGGAAACTCCTGAACAGTTGTTCTGTTACCAGGACAGCTTCTCGCACCGGCCACTGTTGGCCTTTAGCGATGGCTTCCTGGCGCAGGAGCTCCCGCGCTTGATCGTACCGAGGACACACGTACAAGATATGGTTCGGTGTTTCCACTTCACCGCACTCGCAGTGTTCATCCTCTACTAATGTGAAGGCTTTGAGTTTCGCACGGAAATCTCCGTGTCCACTCAGGAACTGAGACACATAGTGATCAGGGATCACCCAGCGCGCAGAGAGTCGGTCTGATACATCGCTGAAGTATTCGAAGGTGACCCTTCCCTTCTGCGATGACGACCATCTCCGTTGCCACACTGCCAGAGCGGTCCGTCTTACCGCGGCTAATGCCTCGCGCGGACTCACGACTCCGTTTGCCAAATCGGCATGACTTATTCGACATGTCTCATACTCTACATCAAGTAGTTTTCGTATCTTATAGGCGCATACTCGCTCTGCCATCACCAGGTCCATCGGAACCGCACCGGCGATCACGGAGACCGCGTCGGTGGATATCGTTCGATAGGCCTTGGTGCAGCCAAGCAGTGCTCTCCTCTGCGCCCTTATGAGAAGGGTTCTCAGTTTAGGGGTGAGAAGGTCTGCCCAGCCTGCAGCAGCGTACGCCATGATTGGAACAAACAGGCCGTTGTACATAGTACGCATGGCCCGATGTCCCAATCCCCAGTTCGATCGAGCAATCTTTGTCAACGAACTAATCGTTTTCATCGACTTAGCACTCACATACTCGACGTGGGACTTAACTCCCAGTCGTTTGTCGAAGTATACGCCAAGGTACCTTATGGTATCCTTCATGGCGATACTTTTTCCTTCAATCTTCACCACAGGTGGCCTCTCCCGATGGAGGTAGCCTTTCAAGAGTATCATCTCGGTCTTGGGAGCAGACAGCGATAACTTTTGCGATTTACACCACGCAGATATCGTGTCCGCTACCCTTTGTGCCTTGAGCTGGACTTCCTTCCTCGAGCTGCCTGACACAAGCACGAGTAGGTCGTCCGCATAGGCTATGGCCTCGCATGCGAGGCCGGCGTTCGACAAGAGCCATAGAATCAAGTCAAAGACGAGATTCCATAGGCTCGGACCGAGAATCGATCCCTGTGGACAGCCTTTAGTGACGTCTTTCCGCACTTCCCCGTGATCGGACTTTAGCGTCACCACACGGTTGCGGAAATAGTCAACTATCAGCCTATAAAGATTGCGCGGACAGCCTCGCTTCCTCAACTCGTTGAGGATGCTCGGCCACCATAAATTGTCAAAAGCTCCCGAGATATCGAAGGCGAGCGCCATGACATACTTGTCTTCGCAGCCGGACACCAGACTCCTGAGCTTTACCACGGCATCTTCCGTGGATCGCCCCGGTCTAAATCCGTATTGCCGGTCAGACGCATGTTCATGGTTTAGGAACAAATCAGCTAACCGCTTAGCGATTAGCTTCTCAAGGACTTTGCCTACTACGGATAGTAGGCAAATAGATCGGTAGGACTTCACCTCCGTCTCCGGTTTGCCGTGCCCTTTCAGAATGGTTCTGATAGAGCCGACTTTCCACCTGGAGGGGAAGACCCCATACTCAAGACAGCTGTTATAGAGCCGAAGCAACTCGACACGGAGTATTCCGGCGGAGTATTTCAATACTTCCGGCTCTATTCTGTCCAGGCCTGGGCACTTGCGTCGCTTAAGACTTTTCACCGCTTCTTCAAGCTCCCAATGAGTGAAGACAGGATCGTCCTCAGTCATCGGCTCGGTAGCGGCTTCCAGTCTAAGCTGCGCCTGCTCCGGAGTGTCGCTCACGGACGAATCGTCCGGAACTAACGCCTCCAGCAGCGCTGACGCAGTGGATTCCCAGTCCATCGTGTGCCCTTCGCTCGTGCGAATGTTGGAGACCGCTGTCTCAACATTCAGCTTGTCCCTGGCGATCTTGTAAACAAGTCCCCAGGGTTCCTTGTTCCCTTGCTCGGTAACAAAGTCTTTCCAACTCTTATACCTCGCAACTCTCACGGCGGCCGAGTACGCCTTTCTCTGCACGAGATACTCAGCTCTTCGGTCCGCCTTCTCCTCCTCCGAACAACTCGGGTTTTGGAAGGCGCGTCTACATCTGTTGACGCGCTTCTTCTGTCTCGTCAATTCAGGTGTCCACCAAGGGACTGACTTGGAGTGCCACTGCTTAGTTCGCATAGAGGATTCGCACGCATGGACAATCGATCTCTCGAATTCCTGTGCTAGATGTTCCACCTCCTCGCGACCATTTGGTCGGAGGGTTAAACTCCTCTTGCTCTCCTGCAGCGCTCGATCGAATTTCTGCATGTTCGCACTATCCAGGTGGAACCGCCCTTCACGGTGCCGGTTTCCAACCGTGGCTGCGAACTGCAACGAAAATTGTATGACTCGGTGGTCGCTGGATGTCAAGTCCTTTTGGACTTTCCACCCTCGCACTTTGTCGGACATGTCGGGTGTCGCAAGTGTGACATCGATATAGGACTCTCCGGAAGAACTGGAGTACGTAGGTATACTACCAGTCTCGTTCAACACAACCAAGCCGTGCCGGGCCACAAACTCTTCGAGTTTTCGGCCTCTCGCGTCCGTCGTTGCACTGCCCCACAAAGGGGACTTGGCGTTGACGTCCGCTGCGATCACGACTCGGCTATGGTTAGTAGTAGTAGTAGTAGTAGTAGTAGTCGTGTTTACTGCCGGGGAAGAGCGGTTCGGCCGCCCCTCGCTTCCTTAAGGCACACCGGTTTTTAAACACCAGTTTCACAATTGGCGCTGCCGGCACTCGGCCCTTTAGCGGGTTGCAATTATCCTCGTTTTTCAGTCGTCCCCTCTGTTTTATTCGGCCCGGGCCATTTTCAGAGTCGTCGACTTACTAGACGGGTCGGTCGTCATTGATGAGCGGGCCATGCTACCTAATTTTTTGAGTTTTTGAGCTGTTTTACGGCTCGGTGTGAACGTCGGGCCCCCTCACCTTCGGACCTGCAGGGTGTCTCGCCTGCCCTTTTTGACTCCCCCCCTCTTCACCATATTTTCATGTCGAATGTGTCAAGTTTTGAGCCCGTCCCTACACTGTTTCCGGATAGTCCAGAAACTTACCCATACCCACCCCTAGGGCTATTCCCTTTGCCTGTGCTGTGAGTCTACTGGGAGTACAAAATGCAAAGGACCGCGAATTTGTTTTTTTTTTTACCATTGGGAAGAAGTTATTGTTACTTGGGATCCGATCCGACTTTATCGAAATCTCGACTAGGCCGAGATATCAATTCCATTCGGTCTTCACTTGCCGACCTACTTCGCGAGGGGGTTGAGAGGGAAGGGTTCACCAACTTCACCGAAATCTGTCTCTTGTGAGATTTGATATCAGGTTCATCGGGATCTTCTCTCTTGGGTGGGCTTGACACATCCTAGAAAATATGGCTGATTGTTCGGATGTGACCATCATCCTCGGTTGTTGTCGGTGTTCAGCAATTAGCTCCGTCCACTCGACAATTTCCCTTTAAGGTTTGTTTTACCTTTTGTTTATTTTTTTTTTTTTATTGCACACGTCTGTGCAGGCCGTTTTCTTTCGTAGAGATGTTAGGTTGTATGTGTTTATCCCCAACTGTCTCTTTTTCCTATGTCTCTTCGCTTGCCTTTTTTGAGAAGGCTTTTCTGTGGCTTCAGTCTCCTCTTCAGGGTGGTCAGTCTACGGTCGTGCGACTTCCAGCCATTATTCCGGCTGTTTTGCCAGGGCGGCCTTCTCGTTGCCCGAACTAGATTCTCAGCCTTTCGGAGCCTGATGTATATTCCATTACTGTTAGTTTTTCTGAGTTTTTCTTGTCAGGTTGTTGCCGTTCCATTTTCCGGAACTGAGTTTCTGCTGGTTTAGTTACCTCGTTGTTGGTGCGTGATTCCTTGAGGTTTTAAGTTCCGCTTTTTCTCATACTGGGGTTGAGAAGACGTTTTCCCTTTTTGTATTTTTTTTTTTTTTTTTTTTTTTTTTTTTATGTGGGAGTCCACAGTATTGTGTAGAGATGTTTGATTATATTTAGGTCTTCTAATCAATTACTGTCTCTATTTCCTTTGTCTTTTCGGTTGCCTATTGTGGAAGGCGCTTTCTGCACTTCCTGTCACCTCTTCCGGGTGGTCAGCCTACGGTCATGCTGTTTCGGTCGTGTGCATGGTCGTTGACCAAGCTGACTTTCTCAAGCATGAGCTAGGTTCGCAGCCGTTCGGAGACTGGTGTGTATCTCTTTGGTGGATTTGGTGTTGGTATCCTTTCCTATTTCTATTGATTCGACAGCGTTTGCCTTCTTCTTTTTTTTTTTTTTCCTTTCTCATTGCACCGTTCTGTGTTCCATGTCTGAGATGTAGGAGAGCTTAGCCTCTCCCGTCTTCAGACATAGAGGATCACCAGTGTCTTTTTTTTTTTTTTTTTTTTTTTTTTTTTCCAGTAGCTTTGTTTTTAGAGATGTTTGATCCTTGTGATCGTTACTGTCTCTATTTCCTATGTCTTTTCGGTTGCCTTTTGTGGAAGGCGCTTTCTGCACTTCCTGTCCCCTCTTCCGGGTGGTCAGCCTACGGTCATGCTGTTTCGGTCGTGTGCATGGTCGTTGACCAAGCTGACTTTCTCAAGCATGAGCTAGGTTCGCAGCCGTTCGGAGACTGGTGTGTATCTCTTTGGTGGATTTGGTGTTGGTATCCTTTCCTATTTCTATTGATTCGACAGCGTCTGCCTTCTTCTTTTTTTTTTTTTTTTTTTTCCTTCCTCATTGCACCGTTCTGTGTTCCATGTCTGAGATGTAGGAGAGCTTAGCCTCTCCCGTCTTCAGACATAGAGGATCACCAGTGTCTTTTTTTTTTTTTTTTTTTTTCCAGTAGCTTTGTTTTTAGAGATGTTTGATCCTTGTGATCGTTACTGTCTCTATTTCCTATGTCTTTTCGGTTGCCTTTTGTGGAAGGCGCTTTCTGCACTTCCTGTCCCCTCTTCCGGGTGGTCAGCCTACGGTCATGCTGTTTCGGTCGTGTGCATGGTCGTTGACCAAGCTGACTTTCTCAAGCATGAGCTAGGTTCGCAGCCGTTCGGAGACTGGTGTGTATCTCTTTGGTGGATTTGGTGTTGGTATCCTTTCCTATTTCTATTGATTCGACAGCGTCTGCCTTCTTCTTTTTTTTTTTTTTTTTTTTTTTTTTTTTGTTCCTTTCTCATTGCACCGTTCTGTGTTCCATGTCTGAGATGTAGGAGAGCTTAGTCTCCCTCGTCGTCAGACAGAGTACATCACTAGTGTCTTTTTATTTTATTTATGTTTGTCAATTTACTAATTTATGGTGTTACCAGACTGTACCTTGTAGATATTCCAACAATCATATTTGTACCGTGTTAATCATCCGTAGTACGAATGCAGTGTATTGAATATTCAGTTTCTGTTAATACGCGAGCGTCGGTAATATTGGGCTCGAACCGTCTAGGTTCCTTGCAAGACTTGTACCTTGTAGGTATTTTATTACGTATTTATTACTTATTTCATTCATATTTGTGAGTTGTCAGACATCCGTAGTACGAATGCAGTATATTGAATATTCAGTTTCTGCTAACACGCGAACATCGGTAATATTGAGCACGAACCGTTTAGGTTCCACGGAATTCTAAAAGTTTGCCTTTTCCCTTTGCAGATGGCACTGGCCGAGTTGTGGAAGATACATGTTTAACATAGCAACGGAATTAATTTGAATTTTATTGCGAAGAGTGTCTTATTACTGTCACAAATTATTCAGGAAGATGAAAAATTGTTATAATAAGTGCGTGTTCGCTGATATTTGTATATTAGTTATTATATTAGGGACTGAGGCAAGCTTTTTTCCTAAATAGATCTTGTCACCGACGAGATACTAGTAAAGACTGCCAGCCCCTGTGTTAAACAGCGAGACGGGTAAGTGGGCGCGATGGGCGCGGGGATAACGTAGAGCTTACAGTGAGCTGATATACCACATAGTCAAAAGTTCCACCACCGACGAGATATTCGTCAAGTTGAAGAAGAATGATATAGTAGAATGCTGACATTACCCATTCTGTAATTGCCTTATAATACTATATGTAATTCTCTTATTGCATTCTTATTTCCTTATTATTACCATTGTAATAATTGTTTTACAGTATAATCGATAGTTTATAGATGTAGGAAAAATGAAAGTAATTACTACGTAATATTCTACAAATTTATCGAAATTCAAAAGTAATTTGAACGTTATTGCGTTATATATAAAATAATGATTCATAAAAAATATTCTATTATGTTATGTAATGACAAAACCCAATCGTTCTTATTAAGATCCTTAGTAGGAAACAGAAAATTAATTTTTTTACTTATTTATCCCATACTTGTAATGCTCGACAGAATTGACTGCAATTATTATATAGTAGAGGTAGTAACAATAAGATAAAAGTATTAACTAATTAACTAATTTTCGACGGCTCCTATCCATACAATGTTATTTAGAGGCAGTATTTCGTACGAAGATATCTAACAAAATAATTCTATTTCATTCTATACGAAAATTTCTTGCAACATGACGCTATTTAAAAAGTGCGTGTAACATGATTTTATTAACTTCCCGATTTTATAGGGAAGTTATTGTAATTACCCCGAAAATCGAAAATTGATTTTTTAGCAGATCTTCACGTTTCATGGTCATTGCAGTCATCTTAGACTATTTTCAGCAAAATGTTCGTATGTGTGTGTGTGTGTGCGTATAGCCGTTTCGATGTAATCAAATTTTTCGTTAACGTTTTCAGAAAAAGTAACAACGCGATCAGGATGATGAATGATGCAATCGATGTGCCCCGCTGTAACTTAGAGCTGATTAGATTTTGGTCCATTTTGGTCAAGAAGTTTTTTAGTTTTTTTTAGTTTTTTTCGAAAGAAGTTCATTCAACAATGCAATTTATACGAGAGAACGGAAAGTTTCCACCGAAGAAACAAACGTAATTACACAAAAAATTTTTTTTTCGATTTTTTTAAAATTAGAAAAAAATTTTTTTTTTAAAATCTTTTTTGTACCTTACGATGATGTTTCCGCTTACAATAATCGAAAATTATCCCAAGGCAAGAGTGAGTTAATCATCTCTACTCCCGAGAATACATTTTCAAAGAATATCGATGAAAGTACAAAAAAAAATTTATATTACAATCTTTAAAAAAACAATCAGTTCAAAACGAATTATTAACTGAGATTAAATTGAAAATTAATATGAACTATATGATAATTATTAATAACAGTAATGTTGAAAACGGATTGGTTAATGGAGCACACATGCGGAATATTAAAATTTATTACTTTTCAAGAAAATACTAAAATTCCGTCTATATTGTGGTTAGATTTTCAATTGGCCAGAGTAGGAGTGAAAGTAAGAACTCGTTATCGTGATTATATGAAAAATGCAAATATTGATCAAAATTTAACACCAATAATAAAAATATCGAATCAAGTAAATATGTCGAGTGAGGAAAAATATCAAATCACACGTAGTCAATTTCCAGTGGTTCCTGCTGGAGCGATTACGATTCATAAAAGTCAGGGATAAAAAACATACGAGAAAGTATGTTTGGATTTTAAAAAATCAGAAAGGCGAATTTTACAAATGTTGTATGTAGCACTGAGCAGAGTTTCAAAATTGAGCGCGGTTTATATATTTCGGGACAATTTAAATTAACAGTATCGAAGAAAACCAAGATCAATACTGTAACCCCGGAAAATCAGGAGTTGTATCGTTTGCGAAAAACTAATTAAGACAATTTATTTTGCAACATTAGTATACTATAACAAGGAACCAAATGAGCAACGAGCCTGCGATGTTCGTTTAATGCGACGCCATATAGCAAACATTTTGATAAGTAGAAAACTATTGAAATTCCCTGAAAACGTATAATCTTATTAAAAAGTACACTCTATTAACTTCCCGATTCATAGGGAAGTTACTGTAATTACCCCGAAAATCGAAAATCGATTTTTTAGCAGATCTTCACGTTTCGTGGTCATTGGAGTCATTTTAGACTATTTTTATCAAAATGTTTGTGTGTGTGTGTGTGTGTGCGTATGTCCGTTTGTATGGTATCAAATTTTTCGTTAACGTTTTCAGAAAAAGTAACAACGCGATCAGGATCATGAATGATGCAATCGAAGTGCCCCGTCGTAACTTAGAGCTGATTAGATTTTGGACCATATTGGTCAAGTAGTTTTTTAGATTTTTAGTTTTTTTTCGAAAAGAGTTGATTCTACAATGCAATTTATAAGGGAGGACGAAAATTTTCCACCAAAGAACCAAACGCAATTACATAAAAAAAATTTTTTTCTTAATTTTTTTTAGATTTAAAAAAAAATTTTTTTTTTTAACTGATGCTAATGTTACCGCTTGGAATAATCGAAAGGTTATTCCAATGCAATAGTGAATTTATCATCTCTACTCCCAAGAATACATTTTGGGAGAATATCGATGAAAGTACAAAAAAAAGACGATGTTAGCGATGTTGGCGAAGGAGTAACGAATCGGGAAGTTCTTTGTGTGACTCTTGGAGAGTCACACAGCAAATAAAAAACATTAATATCAGTAGGCCCTACTAGCCATGCGTATCACTAACCCTCTCGCAATAGCAGTCCTACCCGCGAGCTCGCGAAGCGAGCGAGCAAAAACAACCCTGCGAGCGAGCGAGCGAAGCGAGCGAGCAACAATAGCCCTCTAGTTTCATTCTGAACTGAACACCACTTCCTGAAATATGAATCGCTTATACATTGTATACATTGTGCGACGAGGCGAAGAGCTAGCAGTTGAAGTCGGAGGTCGAAATCTTAAAAGAAGGACCAAAGGAATTCACCAAATATGTTAAGAAAAATCCTATACAAAAATAATGATAAATAATTAAGTTTTGTTATTTGATTAGAAGTCTCACACTGTTATACCCGACCCAACCCGTATTATGTTACAATGTTTCGCTCCATTCCACGGCGACCGAAGCCCTCGAGCTTCGCTTGCCTTTTCTCCTTTCGTCATCACAGAATAGTGTTTCCTGAAAATTGATGTCTCTGGCCAGACTCAAGGTTTCGACATTTATAGGAAGCTTGCTATAATCGTATTTTATTTGTCAAAATTTAGTTTTCTATTTAAAATATTTTGTTGTTAAAACTCATTAATATATTATTATCATTAATATATTTGAAATATTGGAATATTACAATTTGGAATAAAGGGCCTAGCCGGATGTGGTAGTCCTTCGAATTAATCAAACAGACGTTGCGCCATTCAATTTTTGGTCAATTTTTCCCATTTACTTGCACTAATTTAATCATTTAATTGCATATAATTGAAATGATATTTGATATTTCTTCCGGATTTTTTGGTTCAAAATGTTATTTACACAAAATGAAAATACGCAAAAATTCGACAAATGCAGGTTTTTTTAGAGAAATTCAAAAATAGCATTGATCATATTTTTAGACTAGCAACATACCAGAACTTTTTTTTTCGACAGCGCGTAAACGACAAAGAGGGACTGAGGTACGAGGCAGCTGGCACAGTTCAAAAGGCTGAGTACCGATTACGTCAATGCACATAGAAAAGTTTTTTATTTTTCATTCTTCTTTTACGGTATTACCAACGTATTTGTGAGATTCTTCTAACTAAAATGAGTCTAAATACGTCATAATTTGAGCCACATTTATTTATTTAAAGCGTGATCATAACTCGCAATGATATAGGTTATTATAATAGGTCATTTAATATAATAGGTCATTTAATATAATATATTTATAATTATAAATATTAGGGATGTGTGGGCCGCTCGATGTTCGGGTTCGGGTCGGGTCGCAGAAAGTCAGGCGGGGCGGCCCGTTAATTCGACTTCGAATTCGTCGGGCGGGTTCGAAAAGAATCGAACAAGTTCGAGCGAACGAGTTATTGCGATATCCGAGTATCAAATACTCTGCGTTCTTATGACATAGATAATGGTAATAATGGTTTTCTTTCTTAACTTATAACGAGATTTTTAATATATGTACTAGGTTTTTTTTATAACTACACTAGGTATATTCGGTAAACGTGTGCCTGCTCTTTATTTGTATTAAAGCTTGAAATAATACACGTTTCACGTGAAAAACTTACGAATGAACTCAAATATGTATGAATAATATCTTTAAAATATCTTTACTGAGTTATAATACACCTAGAAGGTATAACAATATGGTAAAGTATGGCAATAATTAAAAACGAAATATAAAAATAAACATTATATGTATTATATTTCGTGTTTATATTTTATTCTGTATTATCTATAGGCTTTATATAATTTTTTGTTTTATATGATTTTATTTTAAGTTAATTTCTATTTTATTTTATATTGTATATTATATATTATCTTTTAAGAATTTGTGTAAAGTTAATGATAGTTAAGTAAGTAGGTTACTTAACAGTTAATAAAAACATCACCTACTAAAAAGTTATCATAACTTATTACATACCATGTTGTAAATATTTTCTTATAATTTTTTCACGTGAAACGTGCATTATTTCAAATTTTAATACAAATGAAGATCATGCACATTTGTGCCGAATATACCTATAATGTAGTTATTAAAAAATCCAAGTACATACATTAAAAATCACATTATAAGTTATGAAAGAAATACGTACCATTATTATCATTATCTATTTCATAAGAACGCAGAGTTGATTTTCGGATATCGTGATAACACGCTCGCGCGATCTTGTTCTATTCTTTTAGAAGCCGCCCGACAAAGGTGAGTCATGGGCCGCCGGATGTGTCTGATGTATCGCGTACCCGACTCGAGTCCGCTTGAGCTCGCTCGACGCCTCGACTGTCTGTCCTGTCAGTGCTCCGACTTGACGATTCGTACGCCTGAAACATGACTGTTTCGCCTGCTATTTTCTAGTGCAACCTGGCTGTATTATTATTATTATCCGATTTATGCCGTGCTTGAGCTTATTTTGATTGGGAAAACATTTTCAATCGATAGGTGATGATATCATTATGATAACGTTCATAATGAGTAATATTGGTTTTAGTTAGTAAATGCCAATACGGTGTGCGTTACAATGTTGCTTCTGATGCTGAATCACGACCGTATCGACTCCGAGAAAAATAAAGGACTTACTGACTCTGAGGAAAATTAAAAATGTAATAACTCTCAGTTAATAAGCAGTCTTCAATGCCTCTTAAAAATGCAATTAATCGTGTACGGATTGATCAGGTGTTTCTCTCTATATTAAAAAATATTTAAAAATCCTTTGACAAATTCTATTTTGTGGCGTCAGGATGTACTGCTTTCGATATTCCATCACAGTTTGTATAGTATATATTATTTCTCCTCTTTGTTTCTAGATAAAATTTAATTATGATCCTCCATAAGTTTAACGCCCCGTTCAGCGGTATCATTGACCACATTCAGTCCATGTTTCAATTAGACTGCTTATTATTCATAATAACTTCTTTTTCCGATATTAGAACTGTTTTTGTGTAGATTGGAGCGTATTAATGAATTTATTTAAGGGAGTAGAGAGACTTCCAGGATTGCAAGGGTGCTGGATTCACCTTCTCATCTATAAAAATAGCTACATGCGCAGTTGTATGCTTCCGAATAATGCAAATTCCGCCCCTTGATATCTCGGTCAGTTATGTATATATGAAAAAACTCTTCAAACAAAAGTTGTAGTATATAAGGAGGTGGATATAGTATCAAAGAAAAAACGATTTTTCAAAGTTATTATTTAAAGTTTTTAAGGTCACGGATGTTTTTCTCTATCAACAACTGTTTATACTTAATATGGACTCTTAAACAGAAAAAAGACAAATTCAACGATATATCATAACGTCTATTTATGACAAGATTTAAAAAATTAAAAATTTTCAAATTTGCTGCGCCTCATTTTCCCATGATCAAAACGGCCCCAAAATTTTTCCATATCATTTTCTCAACATTTGTTACAATTCTGGTTTACGGGACCAAAAAAATTTCATGGTCGAAAAATAAGATCAATCCTAATATTACATATACGTAAATTACGAGAAGCAGTAAAGAGTGCTTAACGTCGAAGACGAAAATCCGGGTAACTAACACTTAATATGTACTACATTTCACGTTATTAGAATAATTGTAGTTTAATTATGATGAATATCAACATTTGTTATTTACACCTATAAACGCCACTGTCTCGGAAGGAAATGGACATTTGAGAGAAGCAATGAAATTAGAACATCATTGCGAAAAAAGACGAGTTTGCAATAACCTCAATATTCTATGAAATTCTACTATAATTATAATTATGACTGTATTTTTTTATTATAGGAAGACAGAAGATCAAATAAACTTGTGTATGCTAGTAAAATCAATTTATATATATTATCCAATTTATTCTATTATTTGTTTAACAACTAATAAATCTATAAATTGTTTCATAAACTAAAAAATACTTTCTGCATTTTCGTATTCTCCAATCAGTCCAAATAAATACCATCAACCGGTTCTCATATAACAATTTTTATTAATGCAATTATGACAGTAACAAAACATTTCTATTTAAAATGAATACATATTTTGAACATAGTTTTTACCTTTTTTAATTTTTTGCAAGGTTAAAAATGTAATTAAAAAAGTAACGAGAAATAAAAATAAAAATCGCTGCACAGGGATTCGAAGGCTAGCTCCAGATTGCGATTCATACGCTCGACGGCTCGACAGCCGAATTTCAGTTTCGTTTCTGTAGAGCAATACAACACGGCAAGTGCTAAAAATAGATTGTGGCTGGCGCAAGCGCACAAGCAGCGCACACGGATATAGTAGAGGTACGCTCGTGTGTGTAGCGCGCGGGCGCGGTGGGAAAGGAACATTCTGTTTCTCACTCCAGGCAGAATATATCCTAGAGGGCGTAAGAGAACACCGAAAAATTCGAGGCACACCAACTCCCATAAGGCTGGCAGTCTTTAATAGTATCTCGTCGGTGATCTTGTATATCTTTGTAATTAATAAATTAGACATACGTGAGAATATTTGTGTTTGTCAGTTTTGCTACTTTATGCTGTTACCAGACTATGCTTTGCAGATGTTTCATTACTTATTTCATTTCCCTCATTCATATTTGTAACGTGTCAAACACCCGTAGTACGAATGCAGTATATTGAATATTCAGTTTCTGCTAATACGCGAGCGTCGGTAATATTGGGCACGAACCGTCTAGGTTCCTTGCAAGACTTGTACCTTGTAGGTATTTTATTACGTATTTATTACTTATTTCATTCATATTTGTAAGTTGTCAGACATCTGTAGTACGAATGCAGTATATTGAATATTCAGTTTCTGCTAACACGCGAACATCGGTAATATTGAGCACGAACCGTTTAGGTTCCACGAGGCTCTAAGAGTTTGTCTCTTCCCTTTGCAGATGGCGCTGGCCGAGTTGTGGGCCGAGAGTATGTACATTGGTACAAATGATGCGAGTTTATTTGCTTCCGAGATTATTTGTTTATTGCTATATGGTATATATCCATTTTATATTATTTGATTTCAAGCTTGTTTGTGGCTTTTTGTCGTTTGTTTAACGATTGAATTTTATTGGATGCCGATTGGCTGTCGTTTTTGTCTCCGAGCATTCCTTTTTTCATGGCGCCACCTGCTCCGGGCCTTTACTGTTGTGTTCGCATCTCCTTCTCAGTGTTTGTATTTTTCTGACATTATTCTTCGTTTTCAATGGCATGTACAGACGTGTCTTCCAGAGTTAAGTATATTTCTCTTATTGTTTTGTCTTTTGTCAATTTCGCTTATAATTTTCCTGTAATATTATATTTCTCTTTTTGCTTCTCGATGTGTTTTGGCATTTTCCTCTTTTTATATCGGTTGTGTCAGACAGATATTGATGGTCGGTGTCGACGTAACCTTGTTGTTTTTATATATATATTTCTTTTCATATATTCTTCGTTGTTGTTCAATTATCCAAGTTATTTGTTAACTTGTTTGTTTGTTAGTTGTATTTCTTATTTCTTGTCCAGGTGAATTTCTGCTTTTTCCCTGTGTGTGTTTATTGATACATTTCTTTGATTTTCATGTTCCTTTTTATAATTATTTTGTTATTTCTCAGTTTCCCATGGTTTGCTGTCGCTGATGGACAAGACGTGTTTGCTGTGGCTGCACCTTTGTTGAGGAACATGCGCATCGTTCTGGTATTATGATCGTTATCATTTCTTCGTTTCTTATACGAGAGCTTGTGTCTCTTCCGTCTTGTGTTTTGATTCTTATGCTTGTAAAGGGCCGTTTTAATCTTTTGGTTATGTGTGGGTACTTCGTGTAGTGTTATCTTATTATCATGATAAGTTAAGTTTGTTATTGAGGGTTTTAGTCTGGGTCTTTCGCCCTTTCGTTATTCTTGGTCATGAGCGTGTTTGCTTGTGCAGTGTTCTCGTTTAATACCCGTTCTTTAGGGCTTAATTGTATTTTAGTTTGTTTGTTTTATGTGTTTATTTATGTTTTTTCCCTTTCTCATTTTCGTGAAGCACCGGATTACGTCCCAGTGTCACCTATGTGCAAGGTGCGCACCTCCGTCTCATCCTTATTATGGGAACGAACCAGTCCTGCATCCATTCACAGTCGAGGGAGGTGTACCTTTTGAGAAATTATCTCGTAAGTGTTACTTTATTCTCTCTCTTATTTCTTTTTGCGTAAGAGCTTCTGGCCATCTTGTTTTTGTTTTGTGCTTATCGGTTTTTGTCCCCTTGTTGCTGACGGGTAGTGATGTTGCTATCGTGTCTTTATCCTGTGATCTTTCCATGTTGTTGTATCCCTTTTTAAGATAATTTACCTTACTTTTTCTCTCTCTTTTTTTTTTTTTTTTTTTTTTTTTTTGAGGTGTTTTCTCTTTTCCTTTTATCATTTGTGTTTCGTTCCGTTTTTTGGGTTTTTCAGTGTGGTAGATTTCTACTCAGATGATTTTAATTGTTTTTGTTGTGTTTATAGATGAGCTTCCGGACTTCGTTTATTTCCTTGGATCATCGGCTTTCCCAAGGATGGGGCCATGCCAGTATCATTTCTGGTCTTTTGTGCTTTACATGTGTTCTGCTCTGGAAGAGAAAGGACTGACTTTGGCGGGTGATAATCATCATTGACTCTTCAGGTCTCAGTGCCCCCCTGCAGTTCTCTTTCTTCCTTGTACCAGTACATGTTTCTTTTCTATTTCGTTTGCTTGGTATGTTCCATTTTAGTTTTTCCATGGATTAATTTCCTCCATGTACCGTTTTATTTTCCTCCATCCCACTTCTTCTAGGATGTCTCCTTCTATAGAGTGTTTGCCCAGATACGTCAACCTTTTCTGTGTGGTTGCTGGACAGTTTCTTACCAGATGTTCTGGTGTTTCGCTTTCCTCTTCGCACAGCGTACACTTGTTTGTTGTTGCTCTGCCAATTTTCTCAAGATACTTGTTTAGCGGCGCAAAGCCTGTTATGGTTTCCACCATTCTTCTGGTTTCTTTCCTTTCAAGGCCGGTAATGCCTTTTACCCTTTTCGCTGGCCAGCAATCATCACCTAGGAAGCTTTTGCTGTGTTTTAGTCCTTTAGATTCGATCCATTTGGTATCTCTTTTTCCTCTTGACCATTTTTCTACTTGCAATTCGTAGATCGTGGTAGGAATTCCAATCATTGGTTGTGGACCTACTGGTTGGGAGTCGGAGCCCTTGTTTGCCAGTTTGTCTGCTTTTTCGTTGCCCGTATGGCCCGAATGACCTGGTATCCACGTGAGTCTCACGACTTTACCCGTTTTGCCCAGGTCATTTAGAGCTTCGTGCGTTTCCCATAGTAGTTTTGATCTACTTTCCATTTTTTGTAGGCTTTTTATCACCGCCTGGCTATCTGAGCAGATGGTGATCATTTCCTGGTTGCAATCTCGGTTTTTTATTTCCCTGGCGCACATTTGCACGGCCAGTAGCTCCGCTTGATATACCGTTGGGTATTCTCCAAGCTTGATGTAGCAGTCTGTTCCTTTATTATTCGTCCAGGCTGCGCCCGTGAGGTTTTCTTTTCTGGAGCCGTCCGTGTACCAGAGTTCCGTGTTTTTTAGTTCGTTCGGTGTTCCTTTTTCCCATTCTTTCCTTAGTCTGATCTCTGTTTTATATAGTTTTTGATCCATGTATCTTCGTTGATCGTTATCTTTAGGCATTTGAGCCAGATTCTTTATTGTTTCGTTACCTTCGCTTTCTATTATGTTGGAGTGGCCAAAGTCAAGTTCGTTCCATTGACCCCAACTCTTTAGTCTGTATGCTGTTTTCAGCGCCAGTTCTTTTATCCTTATATCCAATGGGTTGGTATTGGTTAGGACTTCCATTGTTCTTAAGGGTGTGTTCCTCGCACATCCCAAGATTTTTCTATTTGCTGCGCCTTGTAGGCTGTCCAGCTGAGTTTTTATTGTAACTAGGTTGGTTGCTTGCCACCATATTATGGCTCCATATGTTACTCTAGGTACCACGATTGCCTCGTATATCCATTTCATTGTTTTCGGAGTCATACCCCATGTTGCCCCAACTGCTCTGTTCAGCATGATCAGGTTTCTCTTTGCTAAGTTTATTTTACTAAAGACATGTTGTCTCCATTTTAGTTTCCTGTTTATCGTTATGCCAAGATATTTGACACTCTGTTTGAGCGGGAGTGACGCTCCCATGTACGTTAGTCCGCTGTCCTCGGGGTATCTTGTTGCCCCAGTGAACTCTATTACTTCCATTTTTTCCGGATTTACCGACAGTCCTACCGAGTTACACCATATCTCGGTGATGTTCAAGGCTGTTTGTATGACGTCTAAGCATTTTTGCTTGTTCTTGTGTCTGTATATTATCGCCGCGTCGTCTGCGTATGCGATTATCTCTGCTCCGCAATTCTTTAGTTCCCATAGTAGCGAGTCTAGGGCTAGGCACCATAGAAGGGAGGATAGTATTCCTCCTTGTGGGGTGCCTCTTTTCACCTCTCCTGTTACTGTTGCATTTCCTCTATGCGCCTGTATTTTTCTGTTGCTGAGCATGTTTATGATCCACCTTTTGATATTCTCTTCCACACCAAAGTCTTCTAGTGCTTGTTTTATTGTTTCTATGGGCGTCATATTGAATGCGCCTTCTATGTCCATGAAGCATGCTATTACATGTTCCTTCTTTCTTTTGGTTGTTTCGACTTCGCAGACTACTCTGTGGAGTGCTACTTCTGTCGAGTGGCCTGTTCTGTAGGCATGTTGCCCAGGGAATAGGTCTTTGTTCCTCAGAGTTACCGTTTTTATGTGCCGGTCGATTAATCTCTCGGCCGTTTTTAGCAGAAAGGATGTTAGACAGATTGGTCTGTATGCCTTTGCTTCCGTATAATCTTTCTTGCCTGGTTTAGGTAGAAACACCACTTTTGTATTTGTCCATGCATTTGGTATGTGACCTAGTGCGATGCTTGCTTTGATCAGGTTTGTTATTGCCTGTCCGTATTGTTTTTGGGCTACATTTAGGATCTTTGGACTTAGTTCGTCCATTCCTGGTGCCTTATTGGATTTAAATGAGTTGATTGCCCATTTTACTTTTGCCGGGTTGGCTATTTGGTTTGCTAATTTCCAGTTTGGTATGAGTCTGTCTTCGGTTATTACTGGCATTTCTGGGTTTTTATTAAAGCCCGGGAAGTGCGTTGTCAGTAATTGTTCCATTATTTCGTTATTCTCGTGTAGCATTCTATTATCCTTTTTTATGGCTCCCATTGTTGTACCTCCGCATTTCAGAAGTACTTCCGTTATTCTAGCCGCTACCGGCATGCTTGTTATTGATTTTGTGAATTTCCTCCAGTTGTCTGTTTTGCTTTTCATTATTTCCTTTCTCAGTTTCGTTCTTTCCTTCGTATAACTATTCCATTTGTGCGTGTTGTTTTGTTTGCCAGCTCTCTTGGCTTTGTTTCTTTTTTCTTTTGTTTTTCTTAGTCTCGTTTCGAGCCGTTTATTCCACCAAGTGATTTTCTTGTTTGTATTTATTTCCCTTGTCTGGGTCGAGTCCTCCCAGCTTTCCCTGATGTTCTTGGCTAGTTCTTCCGCGTATGTGTCTATTTCCTCTGGGTTTCCGTAGCTGCCTTTCAGGAGTTTTATCTTTGTCTCGTTTAGTTTATCGAACTTTTGCCAGTCCGTGTCTTTTGCGTATCTTTTTTCTTGTGTTTCTGTCAGATTGTCCCATGTTACATAAAAACTGATGTATTTATGGTCTGATAGGCTTTCCTTTTTTAGTACTTCCCATTCCTGGATATTGTTGGTTATGTTCGAAGAACATAATGTTATATCCAGTACTTCCCTTCTGTCTCTTGTGATGAAGGTGGGAGTGTTTCCAATGTTCAGGATACTCAGTCCTTCCTCGTTGATGAAGTTTAGTAGCTTTTTTCCCCTTATGTTTGTGTCAGTACTGCCCCATGCAGTGTTCCTTGCATTTGCGTCTGCCCCCAAGATTATGGGTGTGTCTTTATTTTGGGTCCAGTCCAGTATGTCTATACATGTCTGACCTGGTATTTCTTTTCCTGCATGTGGGAGGTATAGCGAAGCTACAATTACTTCTCTGTGCTCTGTCCCCTGTCCAGTTTGTAGGGATATTGTTGTGATATTGTTGTCGCTGAATTGAGGCATGATTGTCCCCGTTATTCCTTTTCTTGTTATGATGCATGTTCTGGTTTCGTTGTTTACATTGTTTGCATGTATGTTGCCAGCTTGGCTCAGTCCTTTTATTCCCCCATGGGTTATCCAGGGTTCTTGTACGAGTGCTATGTCGTAGTTTCCTTCGATAAAGTTTTTAGTCAGGAGAGCTGATGCTCCTGCTGCATGGTGCAGATTTATCTGGATTATTCTCATTTTGAGAGATAATCCTGTTTCAGTTTTCCTTTTTTGGTTATATAGGTTCCTTTGTAGGTTCCTGTTTCCGTTTTCAGTTATATTCCTTTTTTGGTTGTATTCCGTTTTCAGTTATATTCCGTTTTCGGTTGTGCTCCGTTTTTGATTGTATTCCGTTTTCATTTATATTCCGTTTGCAGTTTTATTCCGTTTCTTCTCGTTCTTCCGTTTTGCCGTTTTCTTGTTCTTTTCCTGTGCACCTGTTGACTCTCGCGTTCTTTCTTATCCTGTTGTGTGTTGTCGCTTGTTTCTTTAACCTGGTCAATTTAATTACTTGATGGTGACCTGTAGGCTGAATGAATGAATGAATGAATGAATGAATGAATGAATGAATGATTATGATTATTATTATTTTACATATTGTTTCTTTTTCTTTTTAGGGTTGTCAGGGGAGAAGAGGGAGAGAGGATGGGGGACCAATCCGCCCGCAGTGGAGTGAGACTAACCCGTCCACTTGTTGCTACGTACATGTGCACACGCTTCCGGTATCGTCGCTTTCCACGTCTTGTGTGCCCTACCATCAATCCATATTACCCATATTATAATTGTGCCTGTATTACTTGTTACTGATATAAACACGAAATGTATTAATCATCTAAGTTGTATTGCTTCTTTATCCGATATTCTACTTAATCTAATACCCTGAACTAGATTGATATTTTGTAGCTGTGGTATTACCCGGTGGATTTAGGGTTTAGGATGGGTGGAGCATCGTTTCTTTATTTTATTTATTACATTTTACATTTTGGTTCCGGATCTGTTCAGACCGGTCCTTCGCCTTACTATTACTACTATTATTACTTTTACTACTACTAGATTTTGCTTATTACTAACTTAGTTTATATTTTTGGGATTAGCTAAGGGGCTCTGCCTCCTGTTCGCTTCGCCCCCCGTTCCCTGCTACAGCGGTAGCCTTTCCTACTCTCTTTCTTTTTCCTCGCTCTCTCTTTTTTGTACTCTCTCCCGTTCTCTCATACTTTTTCCATTTTTTCTCCCTCTCATTCGCTCCTTCCCACGCTCTATCTCTCCAGCCCTCTCTCTCTCTCCCTCTTTTTCTCTTAGAATCAGGGCAGAGCTACGGTGCAGCGCCGAGCGTCAATGACAGCAGCATGGTGAAGATCAACCAGCATTCGTGACAGCCTTTCGGCACATGCCACTGTTTCCACCGCTCGCCGCTTCCACCGCAACTCTACTCTTACCCATTGCAGTTCTTCGCCAGCGATCTGCATCTTAGTTTTCGGTATCCCTTTTACTATAGAAAAAAAAAAAAGAAAAAAAAAGAGAGAGAGAGAGAGAGAAAGAAGCTTAAATTTAGATTATATTTACAAGTATACTAAATTATGTTAGGGGTGGGTAGGGTAGAAATGTGAGTACACACTATATATATGTTACAACTCGCAATTTATTTATATTCTGTAAAAATGTGAACATCTAAAGAGTTTTCGTTAATTTTATGTTTTAATCAATATAACTTAATGTACCGCTTTAAAAATATTAATTTCTACGTACGCTTTTCATTATAAAGTCTTATGTACTAATACGCCATGCTTACACTTCTGTACACCTATGCTACCTTATGCACTATCTTAATTCTAACACTTAAACTTAAGTTAACACATTTGTACACTTATGCTAATCTTATATATTATTTTATCCCTAATTATCACTAAACTTAACTTATCACGATTTACTTCGAGTCTCTGTTTATGAACGACACTGTCACTTTGATCGCTCCTCCCATTATTCCTAGTTTGGGTCCCGTCTTCTTTAGATAGGCCGCGTCCCTCGCTCCAATTTCCAGAGTGAACTCCTTTCCTCTTTCGCCTGATGTCCTGCTGCGTATCTCGGTCCATCTTCTCGTTGTTAGCTGTTTGTGCTCCCTCCCCAGCAGCCCCAATATGGTTGTGAGCTTCAGTTCCTTATTGCTCACATATAGAGTGATCAATGTTGCTTTATTCAATTTTCCGGCCTCTGTGGTGTAGAATTTCAGCCCTTTTATCTCGATCTTATCAAGGGCCTTGTCCACATCCTTTCTAGTTGTGAGTCGGCCCAAGGTCATTATCACTCCTCCTCTTTTGAGCCCCCATCTGGGTAGCTCTAGGGGGAGCTCTTGTACCAGAGCCTGCTCTGCCAGCAAGGCGATTAAGCAGTTTGCTTGCTCCCTTTCAATCTCTTCTTCAGGGAAGCCTTTCGCTATTATCGCGATTGTTCTCTCTTCTCTCCTCGTCCTCTCCATTTCTTTCCCACCAGTTTGATTCTTCTCGTCTGCTGGGCGGATGGGTAGGAGCAATTTCTCCTCCTCCGTTGGTGTTGGCGATGGTGATCTTGCCTCGTTTATTGACTCCATCTCTTCCTGACTCCGTGTACTCGCACTCTTTTTGACTCGGAGAGATTTACAAAAAACTTTCTTGCTGCTGCTCTTCGACGATTTCTGAGCGACTGTGCTTCTGCAGTGCTTGCTGCCCCTATTTATACTGGGTCTTCTACCCCCTTGTTGTCGCCCCACCCCTGGTGGTCCCACTCCTTGCGATGCAGCTGCTGGGTTTTTCTCCCTTCTCTCTCTTACGCTTGGCTATGCGCTTCTCTTTTTCTTTCTGCATGTTCGGGCGCTCCTAGCTTTTCCTTTTGGTAGTTTTCACCCTCTTGTTGATTTTAGTTAGTTTGTTAGAAGTTGAGTTTTTTAATGTGTTCTCTCACTTGTACTCGCTTCTTTTTGTGCACGGCTATGGTTAAGTGCCGCAAGAACTCTCTCCAGTCGAGCCAGACTTGGTTCAATTTCTTCCGAGAATTGAAAGTACTGGCTGACTAGGTGAAAAACACCAAAATTGCCATTAACGCACGCGCAGGAGAGATGTGTATCGCACAGGTGTGGTAACTTGGTCACGGTCAAGTCCCGACTCGTGACAGCTATAGCTGCCATCGGTCGGTCCCCTTCCGCAACCAGCTTCGTCGTCCGCTGCAGCCCAGGCATTTTGCCTTCCCAGCTGTACGGCTCTTGAGCTAATAACACATCGACTCCTTTTGCGTGCAGCAAAGATCTGATTTCATCGGTAACGATCCGAGCGCGCTGCATGTTATGCTGCACGACTCGAATCGACCTCTGAGACCGTCGTCTGTCTTCGGTGCTCTCAACCATAATCGGTTCGAGCTAGGACTTGCTGTAGCGCGGCCTGATAGGACGCGCACAGCTTGTCTCTGGACTTATGCCCGTGCGGCTTGCCACGCTCTTTGCAGTTAGAGCAGACCGGCTATCCATTCTTCTTGCTGCACGTGGCAAAGGTATGCCCCTTTTCGGCGCAGTGACCGCAGACATCGTCTTTGTTCTTGCAACGTTTGGCCGTATGGCCAAACTTCTGGCACTTGAAGCACCGGGTAACCGTGACGTAGTCCTGTACACGACAAGCTGACCACCCCACGTAAACCCGGCCTTCCCCACTTTTCAGCCGCTGGCGAACCTGCGGACTGACGTCTATGACCCAGTTGGTCGCCTCCCTGCCTTTAGGACCGGCTTGGTAACCGACCTTCAGGTTAGAGGCAAACTCTTTCTGGGTCATCTCGGTGAGGTTTTGCTTCCACAGATTGGAAGCAACCTCTTCTCTCGCCATGCCTTTCGGAACATCGTACACTATAAGTGACGGGTTCCGTTTGGCTGGCGTAGAGACCGAGAGTCCTTTATCTTTCAGTCCCTTACTCCCCGTAAAGGCTTGAAGATCCTCCTTGCGCTCGGTCTCGACTACGATGCCACCGGAGTGGATGAGTCGGACTGACCTCACGCGGATCTTCTCCTTCGCGGGTTTCACCAGAGCAAGAACAGTCCGCTTAGTCGCTTCGCTGCTCTGCTCTTTGCCTTTCGGCGGAAAGATCCTTACCACGTGTTGTGGTGGTCTTACCGCGTCCGGGGAGACCTTTCGGCACTCGACCTTTACTGCTTGAGCATAGGTCGAGTGAGCACGCTGTCCAGCTATACCGGTCGCTTTGGACCGCTGGGGGGCGGTCCGCGACTCGGTCGCTACGCTCTCTCCAGACGGTCTAGCTTTTTCTGCCCTGACCGCTGCAAGCTGTCCTTCGAGGAAGCTATTCCGGTGAATAAGCTCCTGGACCAGCTCGTTGAGCGCGTTAGCGTGTTGCACGATCGCGGCTGAGGCGTCTTTTGTGATCCT
This sequence comes from Lasioglossum pauxillum, assembly GCA_933228785.1. Lineage (NCBI taxonomy): Eukaryota > Metazoa > Arthropoda > Insecta > Hymenoptera > Halictidae > Lasioglossum > Lasioglossum pauxillum. The sequence goes on along the minus strand of OW121704.1, from coordinate 28,711,280 downwards.
CGATTTCTCGAGGGCACAACACCTCGTTATTGCCGCGACCTGCTTGAAGCTCTCGCCTCTTACGAGATCGAGAGCCCGTACTCTGGGCCCGGAAACCGCCTCCACCGGTTTCCCTCCCAGTCGCTTGCTCCCCGCTTTGGTTGGTGCCACCTCAGCGGAGCGCTTGTCCTTTTTAGAAGAAGGGACAATCCCTGCCTTCTCTTGGCGGAGTTTGCTCTCTGAGTTTTCCCCTGAGAGCGCTTTGCCTTTCTCAGAGGCCAGGTTAATAACCTGCCTCTGGTCCTTAGAGCTCTCCCCGGACTGAGAAGAGCTCACCTTCTTCGATTTTGGGGCCGGCTTGCTCTTCGGTTTCCCGACTGGAGCTAATGCCTTCCCCTTTTGTGCATCGCACCTCTCGAGGGACACGCTAGGCTGGCTAACAGGTAGCTCATCCTCGGTCCTCTCCTGTTTAACGGACACAGGAGCGGCTCCGCTGGTTCCAGCTTCTGCCACTCCTGCTGCGACGGCTTCATGCTCGGCTTCGCCTCGCACTGGTCCCGTCGACTTGACGCGCGTTCTGTTTTTATTTCTCGTATCCATGGAAATAATACTCTCATTCGTTCCGCTGCGTGCACCAGCCTCCTCGGACCCTCAAATGGAACCGTGGAACCGAATGTCCCACTAGGTTAGTGCATCACCCAGAATATAGTCAGCAGATATAATTGGTGGCCGACTACTCAACCACCATCCGCATCCTCACCCGACGGAATTCCACTTCGACGAAGTCTCAGTGGAGCTTCCAAGCCGATTGACTAGGCACAGGGCTACTTTTCTCGCCTAGCCGCCCATCTAGTCGAAGCGGAGGCCAAAGGTACGTGTTGGGCGACGTCACCCCCGCAGAGGTGGGCCCCCTCAGATCCCAGGATCCTCTTTTCCGACGACAAGGGTCGCCACGCACGGCAAACACGTGGGAGACGTGGACTTTGAGTGGTTGTCTCCTCCACTCCACTGCGCTTCGTTTTGTTCGCTCGACTCCGAAGAGCCTGCCATCCAGCGGGACCACGTGGAGGCTCAAGCGCAGCTAGGACACATAGTGTCCCTTTACAGCTTCGGCCTCTCCGGGGAATAAAGAGCCCATCCCTTCGCAAGTCGTTACAGACGTGCATATTTTCTAAGTACCAGCGGCGTATTGCTTTGAGAACGGGTGCAAAAACACAAGACACATCCAATGGATGCACCCGAACTCGCCTTCCTCATACGCCATCGCTGCCCTCTCAGCGATTTGGCTGGTACGCTGGTACGTCCGGTCTTATACGTACCAGCAACGATCCGAGCAAAAGCTGGTCGTTCTCACTTTCGGTCATAGCCGCCAGGCACCACGGCAGCTCAGTGAGTATATGCATCGTCCGTAGGACTGCAAGAGGCGCTCTTCTCAACCCATAAGAAGGCCCTCAGCTGTCCCCGCCAGTAGATAGGGACAATGTCTACGCTTTGTTCCAAGACGGTACCTTAGCCGGTAGGCCAACCCGCCTCCCCCTTGTTCCTAAAGGCGTTCAGAACTCGGGGACTGGGATCGTTTTGATGCACGATCAACACACCTCGACTTAGGCCGAGTACCAGTTCAGTGTGCAATTAGCAGTTGCACACAGCTACTGGTTGAGCACGGTCTTCTAGCTAACCGATTTTTACCCTTGACAGTCCGGGCCAGACACCACTGCCACCTCGAAGCCAACGCCTATTGTTGGGGGGCGGTCGACGGAAACCTATTTGGCCAATCGCCGACCACTGGGCTCCCCAACCCCGAGGTACCGATTTATGGACTCGGGTGGTCCATTTCGAGGGGAGGCTGCGCGCCGCGCTGTCGACTCGCGACCAGACGGTCGAGCGACGAGAGCGCGGGGTTCGCAAACCACCCCCCATTTTGGTTCTGTAAAACCGCTTAGCCTGAGCCATGCAAATTGCTGAAATGGGGCATGCAAGTTTTATATTAGTAGGGCCGGCGTTGTATAATGGAGCGCGTCGAGGGGAAGGGTGGAGGAAATTTAAAGCGGGTACGGCTCAGTCAAGCAGGACTGGCTGTATTTCCTTTTGCTGCAGTACTTTCCGGGCAAAGGTATTGAACTGCTTGCACAGTTCATTACTCACGAGAGTTGGTAAAGGAGGGGGCCACGGGAGCCCTAAACCGTTAGCAGCCAGTTGTAAGGGCGCTCTCGTCGCTGCGTGGAGACTGCAGTGAAAAAGGACGTGGGCGGAGGACTCGTTTCCGTCACCGCAGGCGCATTCCGGAGATCTTGCTAAACCAAATTGGTATAGCTTCTCGCGGAAATTACCGTGGCCTGTGAGGAACTGAGCCGTGTAGTGGGTGATTGGGACATTACTTCCGGATCGTTCAGCCAGATTCGGGAAGAACTCAAAGGTGGTTCTACCGCGGGTCGAGGAGATCCATCTGGTCTGCCAGCTATCGAGGGTGTGATCGCGAAGGGCTTTAAGGGTTTCCCGTTTATGGGGATCCGGATCCTCATAGTGGGTGGGGTCAAAGGTTATTTCACGATAAGTAAAGGGAATGTCTTTTCTGACGAGGAAACGATATCGTTTCTCTGTCAGGTAAAGGTCTATTGGGATTTGGTTGGCGAGAATGCAGAGTGCATCGGTGGAAGTGGTACGATACGCAGCGCATACTCTGAGGAGAGCAGTGCGCTGCGCGCTTATTAGAGTGGAGAGGTGCTTCTGGTTGAGCTTGTGGGCCCAGCCAATCGCACCGTAGGTGATAATTGGGATAAAGATGCCTTTATATAGGGTGGATCGGGCTCGGAAGTCGTATCCCCACTTGGAACCGGTCAGGCCAGAGACGCAGCCGAACCTCGCTCTCGCGTGGGTCGTTATATAGGTCACGTGCTCGGACACACTTAACGAGTGACCGTACACGATGCCCAGATATTTCAGACTTTCAGCGAAGCGAAGCCGGGCGTTTTCTATTGATATAACGGGAGGTCTACGGAGATCTAGGGTACCCCTGACACGAAGCATCGCAGTTTTGTGCGGGGATAAGGATAATTTGCATTGCAAGCACCATGCCTGTATCACGCCGGCAACCCTTGCGGCCGTCCTTTCGATGGAGACTCGGGAGTTCCCCTCGACGACGACCAACAGGTCATCGGCGTAAGCCACGACATGGATGCCTTCTATTGCCGCGAGTTCACGTAAGAGGGAATCAAAAAGTATGATCCAGATGAAGGGACCGAGGACCGAACCCTGCGGGCATCCTTTGGTGACGGTTTTGAGGACTGTGACATGCTCGGATGAAAGGATTACCTTCCGGTCTCTGAAGTAATCTAGGATGACGTTATAGATGTTACTGGGGCATCCGCGTTTTCGTAACTCGGCTGTGACAGCGGGCCACCACACGTTATCGAAAGCTCCCTTGATGTCAAAGGAGAGTACGATCGCCTGCTTGGCGACAGAGGAGTTTATGATCTCTTGCAATTTGTGAAGGGCATCGTCCGTTCCCATACGGTGCTTGAAGCCATATTGCGATTCAGAGGCAAATGTTGGTGAGTATATTATGTCCTTGAGACCGGCCACGATAAGCTTCTCCATTACCTTTCCAAGCACGGGAAGAAGGCATATTGGTCGGTACGATGTCGGCATAGTCTCAGGCTTATCAGGTGCCTTGAGGATGGCCCTGATTTTACCCGTTTTCCACGAGGAGGAGAATAGACCGTACTTAAGGGAACCGTTAAAAATTTTGAGAAAGATGTCTGGGGTTAGGCTGAAGGCCATTTTAAGGGCAGGTACTTCGATGCCGTCGGGTCCCGGTGAACGGTTGTTCCCGAGCATTCCGATAATCCGGCTTAGTTCGGCAAGATTAAATTTCGGCGCGTCAGCTGTGTCCGTTGCGAGGTCGTAATCGCGGCGCGTAATAACGGGCGACTCATTGTCGGGTGCTGAGTCATCGGGACTGAGGGCGGCAAGCAGCGCGTTTGCACTTTCTTGCCAACTATTGGTGTGACGGTCGTGGAGGAGAATCGAAGATTGTAGCGGGGGTGGAATGTTCTTCCCGAAGATTGCCCTGTACGGGACGGACCAGGGGTTTTCGAGGCCCACGCGAGTAACGAATTCTCGCCAGCCGCTCCTGGCGGAGCTGCGGAAGAGTCTACGATACTCCTTGTGAGCCTTTGAGTAGGCGCGGCGTTTTTCTTCCCTTAAGTCGGGGTTCTTCTCGCGTTGGAAGGCACGTCGGAGTCGGCTTGCTATTCTCTTATGTCGCGTTAGTTCAGGGGTCCACCCAGGAACGGCTCTTACGTGCCATTTTTTCCTGGGGATGGACAGCGACGATGCACTCAGGATGGTATTTTCGAGGTGGATGATGGCGCTTTGGACATCTTCGCGGCATGTGAAGTTTAATGGAGGAGCGTTTTCGGGGAGAATCCGAAGGTATTCAGTTTTGAATCTGTCCCAGTCGGTTCTGTGGCAAGCGAATCTGCCCTGAAGGGGATATGTGTGCGGATTTTCGGCGGGAGATGTATTGCTTATTTCGACTATAATGACGTTGTGGTCGCTGGATGTTTTGCCGTCCAGGACTTTCCAGGAGTAAGAGAGATGATCTGTTTCCGCGGTTCTAAGTGTAACATCTATATTGGACACGCCGCTATGGTTACTAAAAGTCGGGGGTTGTCCAGGAGTGTTCATAATCCTGAGATTATTCTGTGTGAGAAATGGCTCTAGAATACGACCGCGTTTATGGGTACGATACCTGAAACTTTTTTGGTGAAAGCAGGGCAGAAAATCCCACAGAGGGGACCTGGCGTTCGTGTCGATGGCCAGGATGGTTGGCTTACCGTGGAGGGTATCAAGGACTTTTTGAATGGACGCGATTCCGGTTTCTATTGGGTCAGCGTACTGGAAGTAGCTGCTGACCAGATATAGTTGGCCAAAGTGGCCTGTGAGTTCAGCTGTGACTGTATGTGAGTCGGAAAGATGGGCAAGTTTAAGAATCGTATAGGTAGACCCCTTAACGATTATTGCGGCTTGACAATTTTGACCTGGCGGGGCACTGCTAATGACTATGTTTTGGGATCCTAATCCGGTAATCCTTCCGGCCACGTTATATGGTTCTTGCGCGAGAATAACATCGACTTCTCCGGAGTTTAACATCCGCGATATCTCAGACGTCACTAACCGGGATCGCCGCATATTAATCTGCGCGATTTTCAATGTCGGAATGCACTCTGCGGTGTGGGAGGTTATTGGAACGGTTGGTGGTGAGGGTGGGGACGCAGATGGGGGGCGCGAACCGAATGGCATGGAGTAACTATTCATGAATAGTTAATCCGGGAGGCCTTTTGAAGAAGGGCGGACGATCGCGAGGGACAGTTTCTGTTACCTGCCGAGTGGTTATGGGGGAGCTTACGAGCTCGGCAGTTCGCGCATGACGGGGAGTTATTCTCCCTGTTGGGGCATTCCTTATTGGAGTGCCCGGTTTTGGCGCAGAAGGCGCATATTACTTCACTGCTCTTGCAGTATTTGTCGATGTGGCCGTACTTCTGGCACTTGAAGCAGCGCGTCGCGACTAGGTAGTCTGCTACTCGACAGTTCGAGTAGGAGACGAATATCTTCTCTTTGGGGAGGAGGGTTTCGCGGATGCAGGTAGAGACCTCGACGACCCAGTCGTTACCTTCTTTGTCCTTGCGTCCGACCTTGAAGAGGGGACGCAGCACAGCCTTGTCTGTTGTTGGGGAGGAGTGGATATTTTGGGCTCTAATATGGTCCGCGATTTCCTCGGCTTCGAGCTCTTTGGGGATATCGTAGACGATCATCCTGGGTAGCTCGGGTTTGGGGGACGCGATGGTAAATCCGGCTTTGCGAAGACCTGCGTTCTCTGTGAAGAGCTTAAGGTCTTTCGCATTTGCCGTTTCAATAATGAAACCGCCCTCCCGGGTAGGGCGAACCGAGTTAATCCCAGCTTGGGCTTTGCGCAGGTCGACGTTATTGAAGATAAGCCGCTTAGTGGCTAGGGTATCACGGTCGACCGGATTAGCAGGGGTAATTACTACCTGGTGTTTCGCCGGCGCGGATTTGGCTGCAGCTATTACCTGCTGCGTGAAGCGAGGTTTCGGCGGAGGTAATGTGCCGTTTGGGGCAAGAATTTGCTGCGTGATTGAACCTGCGCTCACGCTTTGCGCCTGAGGGGCATTTGCAACAGCGCCGGTGCGCTGCTGCGCAGCGCGGTTTCTGCCAGCAATACTGGCGTACGACGTTGCGGGGGCGGCGGAGGACGCGGGGGTTGGGGGAGGGACGCGAGTGGGCTGCGCGTGATGCGAAGGCATAGCCTTTAGCGCATCAAGGGATCCGGCCAGGAAACGATTTTCCAGGGCCAGGTTCGCGACGAGACGGTTGAGATCCGTCACACGCTCCATTATCGCGGTTGTCTGCGTTTTTCCAACGCGGTTCTTCTCGTCGAGGCAGAAATTGAGGATTTGTGCCGCTAGTGACGAGGCTTCGCGAACACACTGCGCGCTCGAGATTATGTTCGGGGCTTGGTGGTGGGAACGAGCTGCACGAGCAGCAGAAGAGGCCATTGCGGTACTTACCGTTGAGGCGGTTTTTCTCGTTTTGCTGTTGCTCTCTTCCGAGCTGCTGCTTTCCGTGGAGTCCTCAGCTTTGACTTCCATCTCGGTTGTCGGCTGGTTGTTGCGGGATGCGTCTGAGCTCGGTGGTGCTGTAGGGCCTCTGCTGGAGCTGGTCGGTGATTTTGTACGGCTTTCCGTTGCCGTACTGCAGCAGTCCGAAGAATCGGCGTCGTTGGGGGGAATACGGAGCCGCAGGCGCTTGGTGTTGTCGGACATAGCGAGTAGATAGGGACATTCCAAGATTTTGGTTTTACGTGTGGTTCCTACCCCAAAGGTCCACCCGCACGGCCCCCATGGGCGAGGGATTGGGATACGCCCAATCAGCGCGTCCCCCCCATAGGGAAGGAACTACCAGAGTACTCGTCAGCTGTAGGGCCTGAGAGCAGGCATCTGGTGGTGCCGAGCGACTTCCCACGCTCTACCGGCTGAGCAGGTCGGTACCCGAGCTGTTGGGACGCAGCTCACCCGGAGGAGCCCTCGAAAGGCTCCTTGCCAGCATTTGGCTTTCAACCCCTGCCCCCACGATGGTCCATCCCATGACCGGGCTGGGGAATCACCCCAGGGGCACCCGGTCCCCGTGGTACCAGTTTAGGTCTACTGGTGGGACCTTTCATAGCCGAGGCTACTCCCAGTTTAAGAGCCTACACTCTCGGCACTGGTGGGCCAGCGCCTCGGGTACGTGGAGACGCTACTCTCCAAAGGCCCTTAAAGGAATCAGCCGTCAGGATCCGGTAAACCGTATCCAGGCGGCCCTTCAACCTGCAGGAATCCCCCCTGCGTCTCTACACACCAGGCATCATTCATCTTCATTCATTCTCTCTCTCATCTTTACCCTACGCCTCGCAAACATATCTCTCGCCATCATACAGAAACATTCATACGTTGCCTTACTCCCCAGTACTCTACTCACATCCACACTTCCATCAGCATTTACACTCACGCCACAATCTCTTAAATTACGCAAATCCTCATACCAGACACATTCAACCAACACATGTTTCCAATCCTCATATCCTTCGCCACATCCACACATTCTAGTATCGCTCAAGCCTCGTTTATACAAGAAATCATTCAAACTTCCATGTCCGGTCATGAGAAAACACGCATACAAACCAGGCTCAAAATTAAAATTCTTCCACGCAAAATCCACATTCGTAACATACATATAAGTTATTCGTCCATTCCTACTTTCATGCCATCTTTGCTGCCATACTTGATTCATTTTACCATCCATATATCCTTCCGCTTCTTTCCTTGTCATACCATCCATTTCTCTTTCATTCATAACTTCATTTACACCTATACTCACATCGTGCATCCATCGCCACATCATCCCTCTTCTTCTGCATTCCAGGTCCTATGGGAGCGAGCCCATGAAACTGTTCTACATACATTCAGACAAGCATACAGAACTAAACGCTGACATCTATTCAATAAATCCCTTGCATACTGATACTTCATAGTATCACACCAAACACTCGCTCCATACATCACACACGCTTCAAACAATCCTCTATACAAAATTCTCACAGCCCGTTTACGCATGCCCCACTCTCGCCTCAATACTCTACTCATTTGTCCCACTACCCCAGTAATCTTATTTCTCAAATATTCCAAGTGCACTCTAAAATACATTCGCTCACTCATCCATATACCCAGATACTTCACACTCTATACTCGTTTCATTGCAATAGTTCCCATTCGCACATTCGGACTTCTAGACATTGCTAGTTTTCCTTTCAGCATCATCATAACACTCTTATTTTCAGACACACTCACTCCAACCTTTCTACCCCATTGGCTCACTATTTCCATCCATTCTGATCCCTTTCTCTCCAACTCCACACGACTACGCCCTTCCACAATTAGCACTAGATCATCCGCATACGCTATACATTTACATCCTAAATTTTGCAGTTGCCACAACAACTCGTCCATCATAAGAATCCATATGAAAGGACCACATATCGATCCTTGGGGACATCCACGCTCCACCCGCTTCCATACTATCTCATTCACTCCAGTCATACACACCCATCGGTCCTTAAAATAATCCATCCATAAGCCAACCTCTTCACAACCAATCTCCCTCAATTTATCTATTACCTTACACCATTCCAAGTTATCAAACGCACCTTTAAAATCCACAAATAAACCCAACACATATTTATGTTCACTCATACCAACGTACTCTTTCATTTTGCACCAAGCAGTTTCTGTCGATCGTTCCGCTCTAAAACCATGCTGTGCCTCATTCATTCTTCCATTCAACTTAAGTTCTAACCTTTTCACCATCATTCGCTCCAATATTTTCCCCATCACTGACAGCAAGCTTATAGGCCTATATGAA
>OW121704.1:28649822-28692322 GCA_933228785.1 Lasioglossum pauxillum | reverse complement strand
TCCGTTCTTCGTCTTGAAGAGTGCCCTACGCTGCTCTAGCAAGATGTCGACCGGGACCGCGCCGGCCACAACGCACACGCTGTCCCACGATGACCAGCGATATGCGCCAGTCACCGCAACGAGAGCGCGACGCTGCATGCCCCTGAGCACTGCCAGTTCTCTCTCTCCGCACAAGTCTGACCAACCGGCGGCAGCGTACGTCGCCACCGGCAGGAAGACTCCGCGGTATATTGCGGAGAGAGCCCTGAATCTGAGTCCCCATCGGCTTCTCGCGAGCTTCCCGAATTTCGCGAAGAGCGACCCGACCTTGTCGCGTAGGTATCGGCAGTGGGATCGGACACCCATGCCACTATCGAAGTGGACGCCTAGGTATCGCACGGCGGACTTGAACGCGATGGTGGTTTGCCCTATTCGGATGGTCGGTGGCCTATTCGCAAGGTTCGCCTTGTGCGGCATAGCTGCCTTTCGCTTCCTATCCGGACGCGAGCCTCCTCTGCTTCCTAACAACTTCTGCTCGATGTAGCCGCTCTTAAGCACGATTGACAGTTCAATATCTGGTCTACGACTTGTTGTCCCTTGATTTCTAATTCCCTCCTGCTGTTTCCGGTTATTACTACTATAAGGTCGTCCGCGTACGCGATGAATTTACCCGGGATCAAGGCTTCTAGTAGCCTCAGGAGTTCGTCAAACATAAGATTCCAGCACGCCGGTGCGAGGACAGAGCCCTGAGGGCATCCTCTAGTGGCGCACTTGGAAATCTTTTCTTCTCCTGCCGCGATGCTTACCCTGCGGTTGTCGAAGTAATTCGCGATCACTTCGAAGACATTCCGCGGGCAGCCTCGCTCCCTTAGACTTTGAAGTACTAAGGGCCACCAAACGTTATCGAACGCGCCCGAAATGTCGAAGAGCAGCCCCACCGCATATCGATCCTCGGTAGCATCGACTATGCGGCGCAGCTCAGCAATCGCGAGCTCTGTCGACTTGTTAGGCATAAAGCCATACTGCCGCTCGGAAATCTGGCCCGGTGCCATCGCGGTCTGATCTAGTCTCCTCTTAAGGAGTTTCTCAAAAAGTTTCCCTACAACAGAGAGGAGGCAAATCGGTCGGTATGATTTCGGGTCCTTCACGTCTTTCCCTTCGCCTTTCAGGAGGACTCTAAGTGAACCTTCCTTCCAGATCGAGGGGAAGACGCCCCACTGAAGGCACCCGTTGAAGAGCCGTACCAGTTGGTCGGGGATGACTGTGGCCGCTGCCTTCAGCACCCCGACTTCGATGCAGTCAAGCCCCGGTGCTTTATTATTTTTAAATGTCCTAACCGCGTCGATGACTTCCTCTTTAACGAACGGGGAAGCGTCTTCCGTGCTTGGCGCGATTCGTGCACTTTCCCTAATTGTACGCTGCTCGGGCGTATCCTCTTCTACGCGGTCTTCGGGGACGTGTGCTTCCAGCAGCAGTTTGGCTGTTTCTACCGCGCTGGTCGTATGACCATTTCCACGCCGGAGGGTGCTAAGCACACTCTGAACTTGGAGTTTCTTCGCCTGGAGTTTGTATACGGTACCCCAGGGCTCCTCGTTCCCGTGCGACGTTACGAACTTCTGCCAGCTCTCGAGCTTCGCCTTCTTCACCTCCCTGCTGTATTTACGCACTGAGGAGCGGTAAGTCAGCTTCTTCTGGGGGCGAGCGAGCTCGTCTCTTTCTTGCTGGAAGGCACGTCTCCGCTGGTGTGCGGCCTTCTTGAGCTCCGTGAGCTCTTTCGTCCACCACGGGTTGGACTTCCTAAACTTACGTTTACGTGGCATCGACGCTGTGCAGGCATCAGTTATGACGACTGCAAGCGTTTCTGCCATCCTCTCGACCCCTTCCGCCGATTCCAGTTCGAGGGGCGCCAGTCTCGATCGGGAGAGATCGGCCAAGCGCTCCCCGAATTTCGCCCAGTTGGCTTTGCGCGTGTTGAACCTGTCGTTGGCTGCATTCCGTCCTGTTGTTGATGATGATGATGTCTTCTTTGGTGCCCTAATCCTGATGTCCACGGCTCTGTGGTCGCTTGTCGTCCAGTCGTCCCTGACGTTCCATCCGCGGATGAGCCCGGCCATTGATGGTGACGCCAATGTCACGTCGATGTAGGAAGATCCCCTCGGTGTCCAGAAGGTCGGTGGCTGCTCGACGTCGTTTATAACTTCCATGTTGAACGCTGCTATGAGGGCTTCCAACTGGGCTCCTCTGTCGTCGGCGTTCTGTGGGCCCCAGAGAGGTGATCGCGCGTTCGCGTCTACTGAAACTAATACTCTCTGCCCCCTCAGCGAACTTAATACCATTTCGAGGTGTCTGAGGTGCTTCTCGATCTCGTCGCAGTGCTGAAAGTAACACGATACGACGTAGAACGAGCAGCCGGGTGCCAGCACCTCCGCACACGCGCAGTGGGAGTTGCTGAGCTGCGAGACGAAAACAGCATCGAAGTGAGGGTTGCAGACGGCCACGGCAGCCCACGGGGACTGTGTCTGGTCGGCCGCAATCCTCACTCCGGCTCCTAAGCTACAGATAGTGCTGCCCGCTCCCTGCTTCCTGACGTACATTTCCTGCAGTAACAGGACGTCAAGTCGCTTTTCGGCTACAAGCTGGCGCACTTCTCCGCTAACTACTTCTGAACGTCGCATGTTCAGCTGCATTATCCTAATTCCCGTGTACGCGTTCGCGGTCGCGGGCTCCGAAAGCCTTTCTCCTTGTCGTACGTTCGAGTGGGTATTGGGGACGCTGGTCGAAGGCGGAGACGAAGCGCTTGCGGGCACAGAAGCCCTGGTCAACGCGAGCACGGACGCGGTTTCGCACGCGGTCGCGGGGCTGTTCGCGGAGCTAATCGCGGAGCTAATGTTCAGTTCCCTTCCCGGGTGATTTTGGACGGCCTGAAGACCGGAACCTCGTTGGGTCTGCACCACCGTCGGCGCGGAGAGGGGGGAAGCGCGGTGAGGAGGATTCGCGAGGCAAGCGGCCACAGTCATCGAGCGCGTTGTACGACGGCTCCGCGTCTCGACTGATGGTGCGACCGTGTGTGTCCCTCGTTGTCCTCTGATCTCCGACGGGCGAAGTGTTGCCGGCCGAGATCTTCTCACCGCTTCCATGTTAGTCTCCCCCGGCCCAGCTCCCACCCGGAGATCCGAATGGGGAGCGAGTTTACCTCCGGAGTTTTTTGAGCTTGAGGAGACCATCATGTTTGTATTTTTGGCGCGGCTGGATTGTTAGACCCCCAGTGCCCGGGTCGGCTGGAACAGTAAAAGAAAATAGGTTAGTGCACGGAGGGATCATCCTGTCGGAACGGCCAGATTGTAATTGTTTTATGTAAGTTTGACCTCTGCCTGACTCACGATGGAGCTCGGGACCGCGGTCGCAACGTGACTCTCGCAGGGGTTCCGGGCCTCGGTCGGCAGTGGCTCGTTTCCGACAGGGTACCAGCACGTTGGGTGGGACGGCCCAGCGGCTGGGGAAATGGGAGACAAGGATTTATAGTGGTTGTCTCCTCCACTCTTGGGTGCTCTGTTAGGGCGTCACCACGGCATCCACCTTCGTATTATTATAGTAATTGTTATTATAGTGACAACGGCGCCTACGCTTGCATGTTTGTCGGCTATCTTCCAGCGGCGTATTGCTTTCCTCAATTTGACTGGGTCCCCAGCGGCGTATTGCTTATGGTAACGTTATTTAAAGTTCCGGCGGCGTATTGCCACTGGTGACCCACTTTTCGAGTTCCAGCGGCGTATTGCCACTGACTCTACAGGCTTATCGAGGGAAAACATCGCCCCGGTTGATCTTTCTGCCGTTTGCTTGGGCACTACACAATGCAGAATCTGCAAAACTGCTCAAAGCAAAATAGGAATCGATAGGTACCAGTGGCATATTGCCCCTATAGTACCCATCGATTCCTTTAAGTGCTGGCGGCGTATTGCTTCCAGCACCTGAATGTTAGACGAGTGTCGTAGTTCCGTCTATTTCGAATTGCTCGCCAGTTCCGATTGCCCTCTTCATCGGACTGCGAGGGCAGATTCTGCAAAAGTGCTCAAAGCAAAATAAGAACCGATAAGTACCAGCGGCATATTGCCCCTGTAGTACCCATCGATTCTTCCAAGTGCTGGCGGCGTATTACCTCCAGCACTTGAGTATTAGACGAGTGTCGTAGTTCCGTCTATTTCGAATTACTCGCTAGTTCCGCTTGCCCTCTTCGTCGGACTGCGAGTGTCTCCGACTGTTAGCTAAGTTCCTTTCATCGGAGACTTTGTAGCTGTTTATTAGCTACATTATTCATGCAAGCGGTTACACGCTCGCGTAGAGTCGTGTCTTTGCCGTCGCGTGCCATCCTCACGCGCCAGCTAGGCGTCGCCCTACCAGCACGTGCCTGTTCACGTGCTGGCGGCGCGGTGCGCTCATATCATCACGCCCCGCTTGTCACTCCTCTACCCTCATCTCAGCTTGTGGCATTGGACACTCGGCTCCGAGGCATAGGTTCCGGTGGAAATGCCGGAGGCTTCGCTCACGTTAGAGCTCTCTCTACCAGAGCCACGGTGATCACGTAGGAATCACTCACGTAAGAGCTCTCTCGTTACCAGAGCCACGGTGATCACATGGGACTCACTCACGTAAGAGCTCTCTCCTTACCAGAGCCACGGTGATCACATAGGACTCACTCACGTAAGAGCTCTCTCCTTACCAGAGCCACGGTGGTCGCATAGGACTCACTCACGTAAGAGCTCTTTCCTTACCAGAGCCACGGTGATCACATAGGACTCACTCACGTAAGAGCTCTCTCCTTACCAGAGCCACGGTGGTCGCATAGGACTCACTCACGTAAGAGCTCTTTCTTGGATTATTCCCTCCGTACCATACTCCTTTGCTGCTAGCGGCATCCGTTGCCCTACAAATAGGGATTGGGTAGCTCACGACAAGCAGCTTTATGGGTAAACGCCGTGTGGTCTATCGTTTACCCGGGGAGCCGCGGTGATCGAAATCACTCACGCTGGAGCTCCCTCGTTCCATACCAGAGCCCACATTCGTCACCCGAGGGTGTCCAGGTCCTTCCACGTGGAGGAGGAGGTTGGTGCACCAGGGAATAGAACCCTGGACCTTCTAGGACCCAGTAGATAGGGACAGGTATTGTTATGTATATGAGTCGGGGGGTTGCCCCGGCTGCGCCGTGCCTCGAACATTCGGTTCATACCGGCTTCTCACAATATACAGGCGATGGAGTGGCAGTCACACAGTTAGCGAGGACACGCCGACGACGGGGGGGATCCAACCCGATCATGTACGGCGTGCTCATCCCGCATCTTACTGCGCGCTGCTCCGTAGTCCATCGTAACGCCTTTGCCAGATGTTATGGCTCTACTTTCTCGTTGCTGCCATGTGGAGGGGCCGCAACGTCGATGCCAACTGCCACCTCGAGTCCAACCCTATCCAGGAGCTCCTTGCTTGTTACAAGCAGGAGGGGCTTGCATCCCGGCCCGAGGGACCGAGACCCATACAGAGTCTCGGCCAGCTGGTCGATCCATGATGTCTCGGTAGGGGTATTCTTTTGCCCCTAGTCCGTGACTTCTCGCGTTCGAATAGCCTTCGACTTAAGTACGTCTCGCGCGAATTTCCGGAAACTCCTGAACAGTTGTTCTGTTACCAGGACAGCTTCTCGCACCGGCCACTGTTGGCCTTTAGCGATGGCTTCCTGGCGCAGGAGCTCCCGCGCTTGATCGTACCGAGGACACACGTACAAGATATGGTTCGGTGTTTCCACTTCACCGCACTCGCAGTGTTCATCCTCTACTAATGTGAAGGCTTTGAGTTTCGCACGGAAATCTCCGTGTCCACTCAGGAACTGAGACACATAGTGATCAGGGATCACCCAGCGCGCAGAGAGTCGGTCTGATACATCGCTGAAGTATTCGAAGGTGACCCTTCCCTTCTGCGATGACGACCATCTCCGTTGTCACACTGCCAGAGCGGTCCGTCTTACCGCGGCTAATGCCTCGCGCGGACTCACGACTCCGTTTGCCAAATCGGCATGACTTATTCGACATGTCTCATACTCTACATCAAGTAGTTTTCGTATCTTATAGGCGCATACTCGCTCTGCCATCACCAGGTCCATCGGAACCGCACCGGCGATCACGGAGACCGCGTCGGTGGATATCGTTCGATAGGCCTTGGTGCAGCCAAGCAGTGCTCTCCTCTGCGCCCTTATGAGAAGGGTTCTCAGTTTAGGGGTGAGAAGGTCTGCCCAGCCTGCAGCAGCGTACGCCATGATTGGAACAAACAGGCCGTTGTACATAGTACGCATGGCCCGATGTCCCAATCCCCAGTTCGATCGAGCAATCTTTGTCAACGAACTAATCGTTTTCATCGACTTAGCACTCACATACTCGACGTGGGACTTAACTCCCAGTCGTTTGTCGAAGTATACGCCAAGGTACCTTATGGCAGGGATGCGAACCGCGGAACTAACCCTAACCCGAACCCGGTTCGGTTCTCGTAACCCGAGTAACCCGTCTAACCGGGTTACAGACAGCGATGCGAATGCTAACCCTAACCCGGTTCCGGTTCTCGTAACCCGAGTAACCCGCCTAACCGGGTTACAAACAGAGATGCGAATCCTAACCCGAACCCGATTCGGTTCTCGTAACCCGAGTAACCCGTCAAACCCGGTTACTTGTGTTTCATAATGTACACAAGCTTTTTTCTATGTCCATCAATTTCATTATTATTTCAAATTTCAATAACATCGTATTGTTGAAACAATTGTTCAAATAAACATATTTTTATAATTTCTTAATTTATTCATTACTTTCATTATTATTTCAATAACAATTTTTTGTTGAAATAATTGTTGAAAAAATTAATTTTTATAATTTGCATCTATATTCGTTGTTTGAATTGTTATTTCAATAATTTGTTGTTAAAATAATTGTTTAAACAAATTTTTATAATTTGTACATATTTTTATAATTTGCTTCTATATTCGTTATTTGAATTGTTAATTCAATAATTTGTTGTTAAAATAATTGTTTAAACAAATTTTTATAATTTGTACATATTTTTATAATTTGCTTCTATATTCGTTATTTGAATTGTTATTTCAATAATTTGTCGTTAAAATAATTGTTTAAAAAAATTTTTATAATTTGTACATATTTTTATAATTTGCTTCTATAATCGTTATTTGAATTGTTATTTCAATAATTTGTTGTTAAAATAATTGTTTAAACAAATTTTTATAATTTGTACATATTTTTATAATTTGCTTCTATATTCGTTATTTGAATTGTTATTTCAATAATTTGTTGTTAAAATAATTGTTTAAACATATTTTTATAATTTGTTAATTTATTCATTAGTGTCATTATTATTTCAATAACAATTTTTTGTTGAAATAATTGTTCAAATAAACATATTTTTATAATTTGTTAATTTATCCATTACTTTCATTATTATTTCAATAACAATTTTTTGATGAAATAATTGTTGAAAAAATTAATTTTTATAATTTATTTCCATCAAGGATGCGAATCCTATACCGAACCTGGTTCGGTTCTCGTAACCCGAGTAACCAAGACCAAGCCGGGTTACCTGGGTTACGAGAACCGAAGTCAGAATGAGTTCGAGTTAGAACTCTCGAATAATCCAATACTGATTTATTGTTAAAACAACTGTTTAAATAAATAAATTTTCATAATGCACACAAACTTTTTTCTATGATCATTTACTTTCATTATTATTTCAATAACAATTTTTAATACATATCATACATTTATATACAAAATATTTATAAACATGATTATTAAAATACAACACTCGTACAATCCACACTTACAATACTATATTTACAACACACACACACACACACGAACTGGCACATAAACTTACAATTATAAAATGTCGTTACTTCGGACAAACATAATGTCGTTTAAAATATTTGTGTTTAAACGCGATCGTTGATCATTTAATATAAATTTCAGTCCTGAAAACAATCGCTCAACTGATACTTGAGTCGCTGGCACTGCATGTATTATATTGGCAAGTGTGCCCAATTCGGAAGAATGGTATTTGTCCCAAAATTCTAATATGTCAGTATCTCTGGCCGTTCTGGAATTTTGCGAATATATATTTATCGCGGTTGCCATATTAAAAACGGAACTAGGAAAACTATTTATTTCCTCATCTTTTTCTAATAACAGTTGTTCGATCTCGTCGCATGTTGCATTATTAATAACAACTGGAGCTTTAGAAACCGTATTTGAAGATAAATTTTCGTATCGCCTCCACGTATTTAATACATGTTCAGTGGCAATATCTTTTTGTGCATTGTTCAATAAATTTTTGTACCTTGGATCTAAAAATACTGACGCCAATAAACATTTATTTTTTAGGAGCTCGTGCTCGCGATTCTTTATCGAATCTAGTAATAATTTTGCGAAGCTGTTATTCATTTTTTCCAAATTTAATTTAGTCTGCAGCCAGATAATATAAAAATCTCCCATTAAGAGCTCCTGATATTGCATCTTATCCGTTGCAAGTTTTGCGGGTTCAAGAGCAAATATCAGTTCTTGAACGACTTTCCAGTCGGCTTCGGACAACGTTACATCTTTAATTTGTACACAAAAATCTTTTAAAGTTAATAATCTTTTCAACATGTAAAAAGTGGAATTCCATCTAGTGGGGCAATCCAAGACGGGCTTGCACAGTTTAAAATTTTTGATTAGTATATATACGGTAGGATTTCGGAGTTTCCTCACGAGCTCGCGAATTTTTTGCATCAGACAATCAACATTAAAGCTCTGTAATGCATCTTGAACCGCAAGTTGCAACGTGTGTGCAACACACCGTACCCCTATTAAATGCGTATGAGCTCCCTCTGACGGAAATAAATTTTCGCCCTCTAAATAAAAATTATCACTGTCTCCCAAATCTTCTAGATCATCGGGATCCTCTTCCTCCCTTAACAGACGAATCATTTTTAACATGTTAGCACCATTGTCCGTCGTAATCGAATAAATGTTTTTCGCGGACAGATTATAATCTTTTAACACGTCAATAACAATATTTCTTAAATTTTCGCTACTATGTCTTACGAATATCTCCTGCAGTGCCAACGTCCTGACAATTATTTTCTGGTTTTTTACATATTGTACATTAATCCCTAAAAATGATCTAAACTGACGGGTTACTCCGTCAATTTTTATTGAAATTAACTTGTTCTCCATCTCCCCTCTTATAGTACTTCGTACTTTAGTCGCTTGATTCATAATGGCCTCCCGAATGTTATTTCTATTTATAGTAATTCTAGGTTGAATCGTTTCCAAAATGGGTTCAATAATTTTTCTAAAACCCGAATCTTCAACAATGCTTAATGGTCTACCATTCTTTGTTATTAATTCGACGCAGGCGTCAATCAAATATTGGCCTGCCATAACGAACCCTGTCGATGGAGCTGAACTCGAAGAAGACGATCCTGATGATCCTGACGATCCTGAAGACGCCAAACGAAAAGAGGAATCTTCACTGATTCTTCTTCTTTTCCTCATTTCTTTCGCCATGGTGACAATGGTAAATTCATTGGGGTGGCGGTATTGTAGGTGCCGCGTCAAATTGGCTGCATGATTCCCAGTTATCTCGATGGTGCATCCCTGAATGAGGCATGTGGATTTATAAGTGTCTACGTCGAATAAAAAATATTGACGGACTGGATGCTCCATTATTGGGAATACTGTTTAAACTGCAAGAAAGTCAATATGTATAAATTCACAATATACACACAATATACAGGGTGGTCCACCTAAGTCAGGCCACCTAAATATCTCCTCTAATTGTGGGGATACAAAAAATATTTTGTATGCTATTTGAATGGTTTGAAAAAACCATTCTATTGCAAAAAATGTTTTTTTTCTAGGGTAATTTTTTTCGGAGTTTACAAGGTCATCGATGTTTTTTTGCGTATAATTGTATAATTTTTTTATTACATCGTGTAGCTGATGTAAAAATAGTTATGTACATTAAAAATTAAATGGAAACGAAAAATTTACGTCTAGATCTAAATTTTCGTCTCTAAAGTCTCGATAGACATAAATTTTTCGTTTCCATTTAATTTTTGAACTTAAAGGTCATTTCAAGGTTATATAATATACATAACTGAACGTATTTTTACATCAGCTACACGATGTAATAAAAAAAATTATACAATTATACGCAAAAAAACATCGATAACCCTGTAAACACCGAAAAAATTACCCCAGAAAAAAAATATTTTTTGCAATAGAATGGTTTTTTCAAACCATTCAAATAGCATACAAAATATTTTTTGTACCTCCACAATTAGAGGAGATATTTAGGTGGCCTGACTTAAGTGGACCACCCTGTATATATACACCAGCTACACTTAATATATAAGATATACACTACACACAATAGAAACACGATGTTACAACTCACCTTGTTAACTTTCTCAAATGTGGTTCACGAATTTCACGCAGAAGAATGAACGAGTGTTATTGTCGCGGTTCTCTTAATAATAAAGAGATAGTCCGACGGATATTTCTTAAATACCATAGACAAAACTTATCAATTTGTGGTCTGGGTTTCCACAAAGAGCGGAGAAGAAGAGCGGAGATCGGTGATCGAGCTATTAATCTGTGAACTCTCAAAAAACGACTGCGGCAGACGCCGGCAAATCGGACACTCTCTTCTTAAAAACAATAGAATCAACATTAAAAGAACGCGGCACAGAAGAGCATCTGCAAAAGTGAATGTTAGACAGAAGAAGAAAACGACAAAAAAAATAGACAGAGAAATGAAATAACAAACCATGGTTCCAAACATGGCCATCCACACATGCATACCGTCCATACCGTCTCACACACACATGCGCTCACATTATACAGCCGCTAATGAAAAATAAAAACGTTCTCTTGAAAGGGGAGAAGGTCTATCATGAAGGCCAGGCGTAGGTTTTTTTAATTTAAACAATTATTTCAACAATACATTGTTATTGAAATAATAATTAAAGTAATGAATATAGAAACTAGAGGGCTATTGTTGCTCGCTCGCTTCGCTCGCTCGCGAGTGGGGTTGTTTTTGCTCGCTCGCTTCGCGAGCTCGCGGGTAGGACTGCTCTTGCGAGAGGGTTAGTGATACGCATGGCTAGTAGGGCCTACTGCTATTAATGTTTTTTATTTGGTGTGTGACTCTCCACGAGCCACACAAAGAACTTCCCGATTCGTTATTTGCTGTATATTATTATTATTATTTATTAAGTGTACGTTTTAAGAAGATTATACGTTTTCAGGGAAATTCAATAGTTTTCTACTTATCAAAATGTTTGCTATATAGCGTCGCATTAAACCAATATCGTATGATCGTTGCTTGCTTGGTTCCTTGTTATAGCATACTAATGTTACAAAATAAATTGTCTTAATTAGTTTTTGGCAAACGATCCAACTCATCATTATCTGGGTTTGCAGTATTGATCTTGGTCTTCTTCGATACTATTAATTTAAATTTTCTCAAAATATATAAACCGCTCAATTTTGAAACTCTGCTCAGTGCTACATACAACATTTGTAAAGTTCGTATTTCTGATGTTTTAAAATCCATACATACTTTCTCGTATGTTTGTCCCTGACTTTTATGAATCGTAATCGCTTCAGCAGGAACCACTGGAAATTGACTACGTGTGATTTCTTATTTTTCTTCACTCGAAATATTTACTTGATTCGATATTTTTTTATTATTGGTGTTAAATTTTGATTTATATTTGTATTTTTCATGTAATCACGATAACGAGTTCTTACTTTCACTCCTACTATGGCCAATTGAAAATCTAACCACAATATAGACGGAATTTTAGTATTTTCTTGAAAAGTACTAAATTTTAATATTCCGCATGCACCATTAACCAATCCGTCTTCAACATCAATGTTATTAATTATCATATATTTTATATTAATTTTCAATTTGATCTCAGTTCACAATTCGTTTTGAACCAATTGTTTATTAAAAGATTGTAATATAAATGTTTTTGTACTTTCGTCGATATTCTTTGAAAATGTATTCTCGGCGATGATTAACTCGCTCTTGCATTGGAATAATTTTCGATTATTGTAAGCGGTTACATTAGCATTAGTTGCATAATTGGAAAAAAAGTATTTTTAATTTAAAAAAACAAGAAAAAAATTTTTTTTTTAATTTCATAAAAAATTTTTTTTTTAATTTTATAAAAAAAATTTTTTTTTAAATATGTCTAAATGTATATATATATAGTTACGTTTACTTCTTCGGTGGATACGCCTTTCGTATAAATTGCAATGTTTAATCAACTCCTTTCGAAAAAAACTAAAAAACTACTTGACCAAAATGGACCAAAATCTAATCAGCTCTAAGTTACAGCGGGGCACATCGATTGCATCATTCATCATTCTGATCGCGTTGTTACTTTTTCAGAAAACGTTAACGAAAAATTTGATTACATAGAAACGGCCATACGCACACACACACACACATACGAACATTTTGCTGAAAATAGTCTATAATGACTCCAATGACCATGAAACGTGAAGATCTGCTAAAAAATCGATTTTCGATTTTCGGGGTAATTACAATAACTTCCCTATAAAATCGGGAAGTTAAAAAGTTTGTGTGTATTATGAAAATTTATTTATTTAAACATTTGTTTTAACAATAAATCAGTATTGGATTATTCGAGAATTCTAACTCGAACTCATTCTTACTTCGGTTCTCGTAACCCAGGTAACCCGGCTAGATCTTGGTTACAGAAAGCTACTGTAACCCGGTTTGGTCTCGGTTACTCGGGTTACGAGAACCGAACCAGGTTCGGTATAGGATTCGCATCCTTGATGGAAATAAATTATAAAAATTAATTTTTTCAACAATTATTAAACAAAAAATTGTTATTGAAATAATAATGAAAGTAATGGATAAATTAAGAAATTATAAAAATATGTTTATTTGAACAATTATTTTAACAAAAAATTGTTATTGAAATAATAATAAGACTAATGAATAAATTAACAAATTATAAAAATATGTTTAAACAATTATTTTAACATCAAATTATTGAAATAACAATTCAAATATCGAATATAGAAACAAATTATAAAGATTTGTACAAATTATAAAAATTTGTTTAAACAATTATTTTAACAACAAATTATTGAATTAACAATTCAAATAACGAATATAGAAGCAAATTATAAAAATATGTACAAATTATAAAAATTTGTTTAAACAATTATTTTAACAACAAATTATTGAAATAACAATTCAAATAACGAATATAGAAGCAAATTATAAAAATATGTACAAATTATAAAAATTTGTTTAAACAATTATTTTAACAACAAATTATTGAAATAACAATTCAAACAACGAATATAGATGCAAATTATAAAAATTAATTTTTTCAACAATTATTTCAACAAAAAATTATTATTGAAATAATAATGAAAGTAATGAATAAATTAACAAATTATAAAAATATGTTTATTTGAACAATTGTTTCAACAATACGATGTTATTGAAATTTGAAATAATACTGAAATTGATGGACATAGAAAAAAGCTTGTGTACATTATGAAACACAAGTAACCGGGTTTGACGGGTTACTCGGGTTACGAGAACCGAATCGGGTTCGGGTTAGGATTCGCATCTCTGTTTGTAACCCGGTTAGGCGGGTTACTCGGGTTACGAGAACCGGAACCGGGTTAGGGTTAGCATTCGCATCGCTGTCTGTAACCCGGTTAGACGGGTTACTCGGGTTACGAGAACCGAACCGGGTTCGGGTTAGGGTTAGCATCCCTGCCTTATGGTATCCTTCATGGCGATACTTTTTCCTTCAATCTTCACCACAGGTGGCCCCTCCCGATGGAGGTAGCCTTTCAAGAGTATCATCTCGGTCTTGGGAGCAGACAGCGATAACTTTTGCGATTTACACCACGCAGATATCGTGTCCGCTACCCTTTGTGCCTTGAGCTGGACTTCCTTCCTCGAGCTGCCTGACACAAGCACGAGTAGGTCGTCCGCATAGGCTATGGCCTCGCATGCGAGGCCGGCGTTCGACAAGAGCCATAGAATCAAGTCAAAGACGAGATTCCATAGGCTCGGACCGAGAATCGATCCCTGTGGACAGCCTTTAGTGACGTCTTTCCGCACTTCCCCGTGATCGGACTTTAGCGTCACCACACGGTTGCGGAAATAGTCGACTATCAGCCTATAAAGATTGCGCGGACAGCCTCGCTTCCTCAACTCGTTGAGGATGCTCGGCCACCATAAATTGTCAAAAGCTCCCGAGATATCGAAGGCGAGCGCCATGACATACTTGTCTTCGCAGCCGGACACCAGACTCCTGAGCTTTACCACGGCATCTTCCGTGGATCGCCCCGGTCTAAATCCGTATTGCCGGTCAGACGCATGTTCATGGTTTAGGAACAAATCAGCTAACCGCTTAGCGATTAGCTTCTCAAGGACTTTGCCTACTACGGATAGTAGGCAAATAGGTCGGTAGGACTTCACCTCCGTCTCCGGTTTGCCGTGCCCTTTCAGAATGGTTCTGATAGAGCCGACTTTCCACCTGGAGGGGAAGACCCCATACTCAAGACAGCTGTTATAGAGCCGAAGCAACTCGACACGGAGTATTCCGGCGGAGTATTTCAATACTTCTGGCTCTATTCTGTCCAGGCCTGGGCACTTGCGTCGCTTAAGACTTTTCACCGCCTCTTCAAGCTCCCAATGAGTGAAGACAGGATCGTCCTCAGTCATCGGCTCGGTAGCGGCTTCCAGTCTAAGCTGCGCCTGCTCCGGAGTGTCGCTCACGGACGAATCGTCCGGAACTAACGCCTCCAGCAGCGCTGACGCAGTGGATTCCCAGTCCATCGTGTGCCCTTCGCTCGTGCGAATGTTGGAGACCGCTGTCTCAACATTCAGCTTGTCCCTGGCGATCTTGTAAACAAGTCCCCAGGGTTCCTTGTTCCCTTGCTCGGTAACAAAGTCTTTCCAACTCTGATACCTCGCAACTCTCACGGCGGCCGAGTACGCCTTTCTCTGCACGAGATACTCAGCTCTTCGGTCCGCCTTCTCCTCCTCCGAACAACTCGGGTTTTGGAAGGCGCGTCTACATCTGTTGACGCGCTTCTTCTGTCTCGTCAATTCAGGTGTCCACCAAGGGACTGACTTGGAGTGCCACTGCTTAGTTCGCATAGAGGATTCGCACGCATGGACAATCGATCTCTCGAATTCCTGTGCTAGATGTTCCACCTCCTCGCGACCATTTGGTCGGAGGGTTAAACTCCTCTTGCTCTCCTGCAGCGCTCGATCGAATTTCTGCATGTTCGCACTATCCAGGTGGAACCGCCCTTCACGGTGCCGGTTTCCAACCGTGGCTGCGAACTGCAACGAAAATTGTATGACTCGGTGGTCGCTGGATGTCAAGTCCTTTTGGACTTTCCACCCTCGCACTTTGTCGGACATGTCGGGTGTCGCAAGTGTGACATCGATATAGGACTCTCCGGAAGAACTGGAGTACGTAGGTATACTACCAGTCTCGTTCAACACAACCAAGCCGTGCCGGGCCACAAACTCTTCGAGTTTTCGGCCTCTCGCGTCCGTCGTTGCACTGCCCCACAAAGGGGACTTGGCGTTGACGTCCGCTGCGATCACGACTCGGCTATGGTTAGTAGTAGTAGTAGTAGTAGTAGTAGTAGTCGTGTTTACTGCCGGGGAAGAGCGGTTCGGCCGCCCCTCGCTTCCTTAAGGCACACCGGTTTTTAAACACCAGTTTCACAATTGGCGCTGCCGGCACTCGGCCCTTTAGCGGGTTGCAATTATCCTCGTTTTTCAGTCGTCCCCTCTGTTTTATTCGGCCCGGGCCATTTTCAGAGTCGTCGACTTACTAGACGGGTCGGTCGTCATTGATGAGCGGGCCATGCTACCTAATTTTTTGAGTTTTTGAGCTGTTTTACGGCTCGGTGTGAACGTCGGGCCCCCTCACCTTCGGACCTGCAGGGTGTCTCGCCTGCCCTTTTTGACTCCCCCCCTCTTCACCATATTTTCATGTCGAATGTGTCAAGTTTTGAGCCCGTCCCTACACTGTTTCCGGATAGTCCAGAAACTTACCCATACCCACCCCTAGGGCTATTCCCTTTGCCTGTGCTGTGAGTCTACTGGGAGTACAAAATGCAAAGGACCGCGAATTTGTTTTTTTTTTTTACCATTGGGAAGAAGTTATTGTTACTTGGGATCCGATCCGACTTTATCGAAATCTCGACTAGGCCGAGATATCAATTCCATTCGGTCTTCACTTGCCGACCTACTTCGCGAGGGGGTTGAGAGGGAAGGGTTCACCAACTTCACCGAAATCTGTCTCTTGTGAGATTTGATATCAGGTTCATCGGGATCTTCTCTCTTGGGTGGGCTTGACACATCCTAGAAAATATGGCTGATTGTTCGGATGTGACCATCATCCTCGGTTGTTGTCGGTGTTCAGCAATTAGCTCCGTCCACTCGACAATTTCCCTTTAAGGTTTGTTTTACCTTTTGTTTATTTTTTTTTTTATTGCACACGTCTGTGCAGGCCGTTTTCTTTCGTAGAGATGTTAGGTTGTATGTGTTTATCCCCAACTGTCTCTTTTTCCTATGTCTCTTCGCTTGCCTTTTTTGAGAAGGCTTTTCTGTGGCTTCAGTCTCCTCTTCAGGGTGGTCAGTCTACGGTCGTGCGAGTTCCAGCCATTATTCCGGCTGTTTTGCCAGGGCGGCCTTCTCGTTGCCCGAACTAGATTCTCAGCCTTTCGGAGCCTGATGTATATTCCATTACTGTTAGTTTTTCTGAGTTTTTCTTGTCAGGTTGTTGCCGTTCCATTTTCCGGAACTGAGTTTCTGCTGGTTTAGTTACCTCGTTGTTGGTGCGTGATTCCTTGAGGTTTTAAGTTCCGCTTTTTCTCATACTGGGGTTGAGAAGACGTTTTCCCTTTTTGTATTTTTTTTTTTTTTTTTTTTTTTTTATGTGGGAGTCCACAGTATTGTGTAGAGATGTTTGATTATATTTAGGTCTTCTAATCAATTACTGTCTCTATTTCCTTTGTCTTTTCGGTTGCCTATTGTGGAAGGCGCTTTCTGCACTTCCTGTCACCTCTTCCGGGTGGTCAGCCTACGGTCATGCTGTTTCGGTCGTGTGCATGGTCGTTGACCAAGCTGACTTTCTCAAGCATGAGCTAGGTTCGCAGCCGTTCGGAGACTGGTGTGTATCTCTTTGGTGGATTTGGTGTTGGTATCCTTTCCTATTTCTATTGATTCGACAGCGTCTGCCTTCTTCTTTTTTTTTTTTTCCTTTCTCATTGCACCGTTCTGTGTTCCATGTCTGAGATGTAGGAGAGCTTAGCCTCTCCCGTCTTCAGACATAGAGGATCACCAGTGTCTTTTTTTTTTTTTTTTTTTCCAGTAGCTTTGTTTTTAGAGATGTTTGATCCTTGTGATCGTTACTGTCTCTATTTCCTATGTCTTTTCGGTTGCCTTTTGTGGAAGGCGCTTTCTGCACTTCCTGTCCCCTCTTCCGGGTGGTCAGCCTACGGTCATGCTGTTTCGGTCGTGTGCATGGTCGTTGACCAAGCTGACTTTCTCAAGCATGAGCTAGGTTCGCAGCCGTTCGGAGACTGGTGTGTATCTCTTTGGTGGATTTGGTGTTGGTATCCTTTCCTATTTCTATTGATTCGACAGCGTCTGCCTTCTTCTTTTTTTTTTTTTTTTTTTTTTTTTGTTCCTTTCTCATTGCACCGTTCTGTGTTCCATGTCTGAGATGTAGGAGAGCTTAGTCTCCCTCGTCGTCAGACAGAGTACATCACTAGTGTCTTTTTATTTTATTTATGTTTGTCAATTTACTAATTTATGGTGTTACCAGACTGTACCTTGTAGATATTCCAACAATCATATTTGTACCGTGTTAAACATCCGTAGTACGAATGCAGTGTATTGAATATTCAGTTTCTGTTAATACGCGAGCGTCGGTAATATTGGGCTCGAACCGTCTAGGTTCCTTGCAAGACTTGTACCTTGTAGGTATTTTATTACGTATTTATTACTTATTTCATTCATATTTGTGAGTTGTCAGACATCCGTAGTACGAATGCAGTATATTGAATATTCAGTTTCTGCTAACACGCGAACATCGGTAATATTGAGCACGAACCGTTTAGGTTCCACGGAATTCTAAAAGTTTGCCTTTTCCCTTTGCAGATGGCACTGGCCGAGTTGTGGAAGATACATGTTTAACATAGCCACCGACGAGATACTATTAAAGACTGCCAGCCTTATGGGAGTTGGTGTGTCTCGAATTTTTCGGTGTTCTCTTACGCCCTCTAGGATATATTCTGCCTGGAGTGAGAACCAGAACGTTCCTTTCCCAACGCGCCCGCGCGCTACACACACGAGCGTACCTCTACTATATCCGTGTGCGCTGCTTGTGCGCTTGCGCCAGCCAGAATCTATTTTTAGCACTTGCCGTGTTGTATTGCTCTACAGAAACGAAACTGAAATTCGGCTGTCGAGCCGTCGAGCGTATGAATCGCAATCTGGAGCTAGCCTTCGAATCCCTGTGCAGCGATTTTTATTTTTATTTCTCATTACTTTTTTAATTACATTTTTAACCTTGCAAAAAATTAAAAATGTAAAACCTATGTTCAAAATATGTATTCATTTTAAATAGAAACGTTTTGTTACTGTCATAATTGCATTAATAAAAATTGTTATATGAGAACCGGTTGATGGTATTTATTTGGACTGATTGGAGAATACGAAAATGCAGAAAGTATTTTTTAGTTTCTGAAACAATTTATAGATTTATTAGTTGTTAAACAAATAATAGAATAAATTGTATAATATATATAAATTGATTTTACTAGCATACACAAGTTTATTTGATCTTCTGTCTTCCTATAATAAAAAAATACAGTCATAATTATAATTATAATAGAATTTCATAGAATATTGAGGTTA
Source organism: Lasioglossum pauxillum (assembly GCA_933228785.1). Taxonomy (NCBI): domain Eukaryota; kingdom Metazoa; phylum Arthropoda; class Insecta; order Hymenoptera; family Halictidae; genus Lasioglossum; species Lasioglossum pauxillum. The sequence continues at coordinate 28,673,299 of OW121704.1, read as the reverse complement.
TTGCAAACTCATCTTTTTTCGCAATGTTGTTCTAATTTCATTGCTTCTCTCAAATGTCCATTTCCTTCCGAGACAGTGGCGTTTATAGGTGTAAATAACAAATGTTGATATTCATCATAATTAAACTACAATTATTCTAATAACGTGGAATGTAGTACATATTAAGTGTTAGTTACATATTAAGTGTTAGTTAAGTTAGATTTTCGTCTTCGACGTTAAGCATTCTTTACTGCTTCTCGTAATTTACGTATATGTAACATTAGGGTTGACCTTATTTTTCGACCATGACATTTTTTTGGTCCCGTAAACCAGAATTGCAACAAATGTTGAGAAAATGTTCTGGAAAAATTTTGGGGCCGTTTGGATCATGGGAAAATGAGGCGCAGCAAATTTGAAAATTTTGAATTTTTTAAATCTTGTCATAAATAGACGTTATGATATATCGTTGAATTTGTCTTTTTTCTCTTTAAGAGTCCATATATAGTATAAACAGTTGTTGACAGAAAAAACATCCGTGACCTTAAAAACTTTAAATAATAACTTTGAAAAATTGTTTTTTCTTTGAAACTATATCCACCTCCTTATATACTACAACTTTTGTTTGAAGAGTTTTTTCATATATACATAACTGACCGAGATATTAAGGGGCGGAATTTGCATTATTCGGAAGCATACAACTGCGCATGTAGCTATTTTTATAGCTACATGCTGCCGAATAATGCAAATTACGCCTCGTAAACGAAAAAATGGGACTTTTGAGGCAGATAGTGCCCTAGATCGATCTTTTATCTAGCGTTTTTGACTAGTGGAAAACCCCGTGTTTGAGAAGGTGTATCCAGCACCCTTGCAATCCTGGAAGTCTCTCTACTCCCTTAAATAAATTCATTAATACGCTCCAATCTACAAAAAAACAGTTCTAATATCGGAAAAAGAAGTTATTATGAATAATAAGCAGTCTGACTGAAACATGGACTGAATGTGGTCAATGATACCGCTGAACGGGGCGTTAAACTAATGGAGGATCATAATTAAATTTTATCTAGAAACAAAGAGGAGAAATAATATATACTATACAAACTGTGATGGAATATCGAAAGCAGTACATCCTGACGCCACAAAATAGAATTTGTCAAAGGATTTTTAAGTATTTTTTAATATAGAGAGAAACACCTGAGTAATCCCTGCATGATTAATTGCATTTTTAAGAGGCATTGAAGACTGCTTATTAACTGAGAGTTATTACATTTTTAATTTTCCTCAGAGTCAGTAAGTCCTTTATTTTTCTCGGAGTCGATACGGTCGTGATTCAGCATCAGAAGCAACATTGTAACGCACACCGTATTGGCATTTACTAACTAAAACCAATATTACTCATTACGAACGTTATCATAATGATATCATCACCTATCGATTGAAAATGTTTTCCCAATCAAAATAAGCTCAAACACGGCATAAATCGGATAATAATAATAATACAGCCAGGGTGCACTAGAAAATATCAGGCGAAACAGTCATGTTTCAGGCGTACGAATCGTCAATTCGGGGCACTGACAGGACAGACAGTAGAGGCGTCGAGCGAGCTCAAGCGGACTCGAGTCGGGTACGCGATACATCAGACACATCCGGCGGCCCATGACTCACCTTTGTCGGGCGGCTTCTAAAAGAATAGAACAAGACCGCGCGAGCGTGTTATCACGATACCCGAAAATCAACTCTGGGTTCTTATGAAATAGATAATGATAATAATGGTACGTATTTCTTTCATAACTTATAATGTGATTTTTAATATATCTACTTGGATTTTTTTTATAACTACATTAGGTATATTTGGCACACATGTGCATGATCTCCATTTGTATTAAAATTTGAAATAATGCACGTTTCACGTGAAAAAATTATAAGAAAATATTGACAACGTCGTAATAAGTTATGATACCTTTTTAGTAGGTGATGTTTTTATTAACTGTTAAGTAACCTACTTACTTAACTATCATTAACCTTACACAAATTCTTAAAAGATAATATATAATATACAATATAAAATAAAATAGAAATTAACTTAAAATAAAATCATATAAAATAAAAAATTATACATATAGAGCCTATAGATAATACAGAATAAAATATAAACACGAAATATAATATGTATAATGTTTATTTTTATATTTCGTTTTTAATTATTGCCATACTTTACCATATTGTTATACCTTCTAGGTGTATATAACTCAGTAAAGATATTTTAAAGATATTATTGATACATATTTGAGTTCATTCGTAAGTTTTTCACGTGAAACGTGTATTATTTCAAGCTTTAATACAAATAAAGAGCAGGCACACGTTTGCCGAATATACCTAGTGTAGTTATAAAAAAAACCTAGTACATATATTAAAAATCTCGTTATAAGTTAAGAAAGAAAACCATTATTACCATTATCTATGTCATAAGAACGCAGAGTATTTGATACTCGGATATCGCAATAACTCGTTCGCTCGAACTTCGATTCTTTTCGAACCCGCCCGACGAATTCGAAGTCGAATTAACGGGCCGCCCCGCCTGACTTTCTGCGACCCGATCCGAACCCGAACATCGAGCGGCCCACACATCCCTAATATTTATAATTATAAATATATTATATTAAATGACCTATTATATTAAATGACCTATTATAATAACCTATATCATTGCGATTTATGATCACGCTTTAAATAAATAAATATGGCTCAAATTATGACGTATTTAGACTCATTTTAGTTAGAAGAATCTCACAAATACGTTGGTAATACCGTAAAAGAAGGATGAAAAATAAAAAACTTTTCTATGTGCATTGACGTACATAATCGGTACGCAGCCTTTTGCACTATGCCAGCTGCCTCGTACCTCAGCCCTCTTTGTCGTTTACGCGTTGTCGTAAAAAATGTTCTGATATGTTACTAGTCTAAAAATATGATCCATGCTATTTTTCAGTTTCTCTAAAAAACCTGCATTTGTCGAATTTTTGCGTGCTTTTCACTATGTATAAATAATATTTTAAACCAAAAAATCGGGAAAAAATCTCAAATATCAATTTCAATTAAATGAAATTATATGATTAAATTAATGCAAGTAAATGGGAAAAATTGACCGAAAATCGAATGGCGGAACGGCTGTTTAAATATTTCGAAGGGCATTTTTGACTACCTCGTTCGGCTAGGCCCAAATTGTAATATTCCAATATTTCAATATCATTTTAAATATTTCAAGTACTATTTAAAACTATTAATGTGTTTCAACAACAAAATATTTTAAATAGAAAACTAAATTTTGACAAATAAAATGAGATTATAGCAAACTTGCTATAAATGTCGAAAACTCGAGTCTGGCCAGAGACATTCAATTTTCAGGAAACACTATTCTGTAATGACGAACGGAGAAAAGGGAAGCGAAGCTCGAGGGCTTTGATCGCCGTGAAGTGGAGTGAAACATTGTAACATGATACGGGTCGGGACGGGTATATTAGTGTGAGACTATTAATCAAACAACAAAACTTAATTATTTACCATTATTTTTGTGTAGGATTTTCCTTAACATATTTGGTAAATTTTGTTTTTTTTTAAGAAAATGATACGAGCTATGATATAATTCCGATGATATTTTCTTGTGTAATGAACGACGCAAGTTTCGGACACAAAGAAGGACAGCGTCGGGAAAAAAAGAGACGCGGAGAGTCATTCTTTTAAGATTTCGACTTCCGACTTCGACTGCTAGCTCTTCGCCTCGTCGCACAATGTATACAATGTATAAGCGATTCATATTTCAGGAAGTGGTGTTCAGTTCAGAATGAAATAAAATCATGTTACACGCACTTTTTAAATAGCGTCATGTTGCAAGAAATTTTCGTATAGAGTAAAATAGAATTATTTTGTTAGATATCTTCGTACGAAATACTGCCTCTAAATAACATTGTATGGATAGGAGCCGTCGAAAATTAGTTTAATTAGTTAATACTTTTATCTTATTGTTACTACCTCTACTATATAATAATTGCAGTCAATTCTGTCGAGCATTACAAGTATGGGATAAATAAGTAAAAAAATTAATTTTCTGTTTCCTACTAAGGATCTTAATAAGAACGATTGGATTTTGTCATTACATAACATAATAGAATATTTTTTATGAATCATTATTTTATATATAACGCAATAACGTTCAAATTACTTTTGAATTTCGATAAATTTGTAGAATATTACGTAGTAATTACTTTCATTTTTCCTACATTTATAAACTATCGATTATACTGTAAAACAATTATTACAATGGTAATAATAAGGAAATAAGAATGCAATAAGAGAATTATATATACATAGTATTATAAGGCAATTACAGAATGGGTAATGTCAGCATTCTACTATATCATTCTTCTTCAACTTGACGAATATCTCGTCGATGGTGGAACTTTTGACTATGTGGTATATCAGCTCACTGTAAGCTCTATGTTATCCCCGCGCCCATCGCGCCCACTTACCCGTCTCGCTGTTTAACACAGGGGCTGGCAGTCTTTAATAGTACCTCGTCGGTGACATAGCAACGGAATTAATTTGAATTTTATTGCGAAGAGTGTCTTATTACTGTCACAAATTATTCAGGAAGATGAAAAATTGTTATAATAAGTGCGTGTTCGCTGATATTTGTATATTAGTTATTATATTAGGGACTGAGGCAAGCTTTTTTCCTAAATAGATCTTGTATATCTTTGTAATTAATAAATTAGACATACGTGAGAATATTTGTGTTTGTCAGTTTTGCTACTTTATGCTGTTACCAGACTATGCTTTGCAGATGTTTCACATTACTTATTTCATTTCCCTCATTCATATTTGTAACGTGTCAAACACCCGTAGTACGAATGCAGTATATTGAATATTCAGTTTCTGCTAATACGCGAGCGTCGGTAATATTGGGCACGAACCGTCTAGGTTCCTTGCAAGACTTGTACCTTGTAGGTATTTTATTACGTATTTATTACTTATTTCATTCATATTTGTAAGTTGTCAGACATCTGTAGTACGAATGCAGTATATTGAATATTCAGTTTCTGCTAACACGCGAACATCGGTAATATTGAGCACGAACCGTTTAGGTTCCACGAGGCTCTAAGAGTTTGTCTCTTCCCTTTGCAGATGGCGCTGGCCGAGTTGTGGGCCGAGAGTATGTACATTGGTACAAATGATGCGAGTTTATTTGCTTCCGAGATTATTTGTTTATTGCTATATGGTATATATCCATTTTATATTATTTGATTTCAAGCTTGTTTGTGGCTTTTTGTCGTTTGTTTAACGATTGAATTTTATTGGATGCCGATTGGCTGTCGTTTTTGTCTCCGAGCATTCCTTTTTTCATGGCGCCACCTGCTCCGGGCCTTTACTGTTGTGTTCGCATCTCCTTCTCAGTGTTTGTATTTTTCTGACATTATTCTTCGTTTTCAATGGCATGTACAGACGTGTCTTCCAGAGTTAAGTATATTTCTCTTATTGTTTTGTCTTTTGTCAATTTCGCTTATAATTTTCCTGTAATATTATATTTCTCTTTTTGCTTCTCGATGTGTTTTGGCATTTTCCTCTTTTTATATCGGTTGTGTCAGACAGATATTGATGGTCGGTGTCGACGTAACCTTGTTGTTGTTTTTATATATATATTTCTTTTCATATATTCTTCGTTGTTGTTCAATTATCCAAGTTATTTGTTAACTTGTTTGTTTGTTAGTTGTATTTCTTATTTCTTGTCCAGGTGAATTTCTGCTTTTTCCCTGTGTGTGTTTATTGATACATTTCTTTGATTTTCATGTTCCTTTTTATAATTATTTTGTTATTTCTCAGTTTCCCATGGTTTGCTGTCGCTGATGGACAAGACGTGTTTGCTGTGGCTGCACCTTTGTTGAGGAACATGCGCATCGTTCTGGTATTATGATCGTTATCATTTCTTCGTTTCTTATACGAGAGCTTGTGTCTCTTCCGTCTTGTGTTTTGATTCTTATGCTTGTAAAGGGCCGTTTTAATCTTTTGGTTATGTGTGGGTACTTCGTGTAGTGTTATCTTATTATCATGATAAGTTAAGTTCGTTATTGAGGGTTTTAGTCTGGGTCTTTCGCCCTTTCGTTATTCTTGGTCATGAGCGTGTTTGCTTGTGCAGTGTTCTCGTTTAATACCCGTTCTTTAGGGCTTAATTGTATTTTAGTTTGTTTGTTTTATGTGTTTATTTATGTTTTTTCCCTTTCTCATTTTCGTGAAGCACCGGATTACGTCCCAGTGTCACCTATGTGCAAGGTGCGCACCTCCGTCTCATCCTTATTATGGGAACGAACCAGTAACCGGTCCTGCATCCATTCACAGTCGAGGGAGGTGTACCTTTTGAGAAATTATCTCATAAGTGTTACTTTATTCTCTCTCTTATTTCTTTTTGCGTAAGAGCTTCTGGCCATCTTGTTTTTGTTTTGTGCTTATCGGTTTTTGTCCCCTTGTTGCTGACGGGTAGTGATGTTGCTATCGTGTCTTTATCCTGTGATCTTTCCATGTTGTTGTATCCCTTTTTAAGATAATTTACCTTACTTTTTCTCTCTCTTTTTTTTTTTTTTTTTTTTTTTTGAGGTGTTTTCTCTTTTCCTTTTATCATTTGTGTTTCGTTCCGTTTTTTGGGTTTTTCAGTGTGGTAGATTTCTACTCAGATGATTTTAATTGTTTTTGTTGTGTTTATAGATGAGCTTCCGGACTTCGTTTATTTCCTTGGATCATCGGCTTTCCCAAGGATGGGGCCATGCCAGTATCATTTCTGGTCTTTTGTGCTTTACATGTGTTCTGCTCTGGAAGAGAAAGGACTGACTTTGGCGGGTGATAATCATCATTGACTCTTCAGGTCTCAGTGCCCCCCTGCAGTTCTCTTTCTTCCTTGTACCAGTACATGTTTCTTTTCTATTTCGTTTGCTTGGTATGTTCCATTTTAGTTTTTCCATGGATTAATTTCCTCCATGTACCGTTTTATTTTCCTCCATCCCACTTCTTCTAGGATGTCTCCTTCTATAGAGTGTTTGCCCAGATACGTCAACCTTTTCTGTATGGTTGCTGGACAGTTTCTTACCAGATGTTCTGGTGTTTCGCTTTCCTCTTCGCACAGCGTACACTTGTTTGTTGTTGCTCTGCCAATTTTCTCAAGATACTTGTTTAGCGGCGCAAAGCCTGTTATGGTTTCCACCATTCTTCTGGTTTCTTTCCTTTCAAGGCCGGTAATGCCTTTTACCCTTTTCGCTGGCCAGCAATCATCACCTAGTAAGCTTTTGCTGTGTTTTAGTCCTTTAGATTCGATCCATTTGGTATCTCTTTTTCCTCTTGACCATTTTTCTACTTGCAATTCGTAGATCGTGGTAGGAATTCCAATCATTGGTTGTGGACCTACTGGTTGGGAGTCGGAGCCCTTGTTTGCCAGTTTGTCTGCATTTTCGTTGCCCGTATGGCCCGAATGACCTGGTATCCACGTGAGTCTCACGACTTTACCCGTTTTGCCCAGGTCATTTAGAGCTTCGTGCGTTTCCCATAGTAGTTTTGATCTACTTTCCATTTTTTGTAGGCTTTTTATCACCGCCTGGCTATCTGAGCAGATGGTGATCATTTCCTGGTTGCAATCTCGGTTTTTTATTTCCCTGGCGCACATTTGCACGGCCAGTAGCTCCGCTTGATATACCGTTGGGTATTCTCCAAGCTTGATGTAGCAGTCTGTTCCTTTATTATTCGTCCAGGCTGCGCCCGTGAGGTTTTCTTTTCTGGAGCCGTCCGTGTACCAGAGTTCCGTGTTTTTTAGTTCGTTCGGTGTTCCTTTTTCCCATTCTTTCCTTAGTCTGATCTCTGTTTTATATAGTTTTTGATCCATGTATCTTCGTTGATCGTTATCTTTAGGCATTTGAGCCAGATTCTTTATTGTTTCGTTACCTTCGCTTTCTATTATGTTGGAGTGGCCAAAGTCAAGTTCGTTCCATTGACCCCAACTCTTTAGTCTGTATGCTGTTTTCAGCGCCAGTTCTTTTATCCTTATATCCAATGGGTTGGTATTGGTTAGGACTTCCATTGTTCTTAAGGGTGTGTTCCTCGCACATCCCAAGATTTTTCTATTTGCTGCGCCTTGTAGGCTGTCCAGCTGAGTTTTTATTGTAACTAGGTTGGTTGCTTGCCACCATATTATGGCTCCATATGTTACTCTAGGTACCACGATTGCCTCGTATATCCATTTCATTGTTTTCGGAGTCATACCCCATGTTGCCCCAACTGCTCTGTTCAGCATGATCAGGTTTCTCTTTGCTAAGTTTATTTTACTAAAGACATGTTGTCTCCATTTTAGTTTCCTGTTTATCGTTATGCCAAGATATTTGACACTCTGTTTGAGCGGGAGTGACGCTCCCATGTACGTTAGTCCGCTGTCCTCGGGGTATCTTGTTGCCCCAGTGAACTCTATTACTTCCATTTTTTCCGGATTTACCGACAGTCCTACCGAGTTACACCATATCTCGGTGATGTTCAAGGCTGTTTGTATGACGTCTAAGCATTTTTGCTTGTTCTTGTGTCTGTATATTATCGCCGCGTCGTCTGCGTATGCGATTATCTCTGCTCCGCAATTCTTTAGTTCCCATAGTAGCGAGTCTAGGGCTAGGCACCATAGAAGGGGGGATAGTATTCCTCCTTGTGGGGTGCCTCTTTTCACCTCTCCTGTTACTGTTGCATTTCCTCTATGCGCCTGTATTTTTCTGTTGCTGAGCATGTTTATGATCCACCTTTTGATATTCTCTTCCACACCAAAGTCTTCTAGTGCTTGTTTTATTGTTTCTATGGGCGTCATATTGAATGCGCCTTCTATGTCCATGAAGCATGCTATTACATGTTCCTTCTTTCTTTTGGCTGTTTCGACTTCGCAGACTACTCTGTGGAGTGCTACTTCTGTCGAGTGGCCTGTTCTGTAGGCATGTTGCCCAGGGAATAGGTCTTTGTTCCTCAGAGTTACCGTTTTTATGTGCCGGTCGATTAATCTCTCGGCCGTTTTTAGCAGAAAGGATGTTAGACAGATTGGTCTGTATGCCTTTGCTTCCGTATAATCTTTCTTGCCTGGTTTAGGTAGAAACACCACTTTTGTATTTGTCCATGCATTTGGTATGTGACCTAGTGCGATGCTTGCTTTGATCAGGTTTGTTATTGCCTGTCCGTATTGTTTTTGGGCTACCTTTAGGATCTTTGGACTTAGTTCGTCCATTCCTGGTGCCTTATTGGATTTAAATGAGTTGATTGCCCATTTTACTTTTGCCGGGTTGGCTATTTGGTTTGCTAATTTCCAGTTTGGTATGAGTCTGTCTTCGGTTATTACTGGCATTTCTGGGTTTTTATTAAAGCCCGGGAAGTGCGTTGTCAGTAATTGTTCCATTATTTCGTTATTCTCGTGTAGCATTCTATTATCCTTTTTTATGGCTCCCATTGTTGTACCTCCGCATTTCAGAAGTACTTCCGTTATTCTAGCCGCTACCGGCATGCTTGTTATTGATTTTGTGAATTTCCTCCAGTTGTCTGTTTTGCTTTTCATTATTTCCTTTCTCAGTTTCGTTCTTTCCTTCGTATAACTATTCCATTTGTGCGTGTTGTTTTGTTTGCCAGCTCTCTTGGCTTTGTTTCTTTTTTCTTTTGTTTTTCTTAGTCTCGTTTCGAGCCGTTTATTCCACCAAGTGATTTTCTTGTTTGTATTTATTTCCCTTGTCTGGGTCGAGTCCTCCCAGCTTTCCCTGATGTTCTTGGCTAGTTCTTCCGCGTATGTGTCTATTTCCTCTGGGTTTCCGTAGCTGCCTTTCAGGAGTTTTATCTTTGTCTCGTTTAGTTTATCGAACTTTTGCCAGTCCGTGTCTTTTGCGTATCTTTTTTCTTGTGTTTCTGTCAGATTGTCCCATGTTACATAAAAACTGATGTATTTATGGTCTGATAGGCTTTCCTTTTTTAGTACTTCCCATTCCTGGATATTGTTGGTTATGTTCGAAGAACATAATGTTATATCCAGTACTTCCCTTCTGTCTCTTGTGATGAAGGTGGGAGTGTTTCCAATGTTCAGGATACTCAGTCCTTCCTCGTTGATGAAGTTTAGTAGCTTTTTTCCCCTTATGTTTGTGTCAGTACTGCCCCATGCAGTGTTCCTTGCATTTGCGTCTGCCCCCAAGATTATGGGTGTGTCTTTATTTTGGGTCCAGTCCAGTATGTCTATACATGTCTGACCTGGTATTTCTTTTCCTGCATGTGGGAGGTATAGCGAAGCTACAATTACTTCTCTGTGCTCTGTCCCCTGTCCAGTTTGTAGGGATATTGTTGTGATATTGTTGTCGCTGAATTGAGGCATGATTGTCCCCGTTATTCCTTTTCTTGTTATGATGCATGTTCTGGTTTCGTTGTTTACATTGTTTGCATGTATGTTGCCAGCTTGGCTCAGTCCTTTTATTCCCCCATGGGTTATCCAGGGTTCTTGTACGAGTGCTATGTCGTAGTTTCCTTCGATAAAGTTTTTAGTCAGGAGAGCTGATGCTCCTGCTGCATGGTGCAGATTTATCTGGATTATTCTCATTTTGAGAGATAATCCTGTTTCAGTTTTCCTTTTTTGGTTATATAGGTTCCTTTGTAGGTTCCTGTTTCCGTTTTCAGTTATATTCCTTTTTTGGTTGTATTCCGTTTTCAGTTATATTCCGTTTTCGGTTGTGCTCCGTTTTTGATTGTATTCCGTTTTCATTTATATTCCGTTTGCAGTTTTATTCCGTTTCTTCTCGTTCTTCCGTTTTGCCGTTTTCTTGTTCTTTTCCTGTGCACCTGTTGACTCTCGCGTTCTTTCTTATCCTGTTGTGTGTTGTCGCTTGTTTCTTTAACCTGGTCAATTTAATTACTTGATGGTGACCTGTAGGCTGAATGAATGAATGAATGAATGAATGAATGAATGAATGAATGATTATGATTATTATTATTTTACATATTGTTTCTTTTTCTTTTTAGGGTTGTCAGGGGAGAAGAGGGAGAGAGGATGGGGGACCAATCCGCCCGCAGTGGAGTGAGACTAACCCGTCCACTTGTTGCTACGTACATGTGCACACGCTTCCGGTATCGTCGCTTTCCACGTCTTGTGTGCCCTACCATCAATCCATATTACCCATATTATAATTGTGCCTGTATTACTTGTTACTGATATAAACACGAAATGTATTAATCATCTAAGTTGTATTGCTTCTTTATCCGATATTCTACTTAATCTAATACCCTGAACTAGATTGATATTTTGTAGCTGTGGTATTACCCGGTGGATTTAGGGTTTAGGATGGGTGGAGCATCGTTTCTTTATTTTATTTATTACATTTTACATTTTGGTTCCGGATCTGTTCAGACCGGTCCTTCGCCTTACTATTACTACTATTATTACTTTTACTACTACTAGATTTTGCTTATTACTAACTTAGTTTATATTTTTGGGATTAGCTAAGGGGCTCTGCCTCCTGTTCGCTTCGCCCCCCGTTCCCTGCTACAGCGGTAGCCTTTCCTACTCTCTTTCTTTTTCCTCGCTCTCTCTTTTTTGTACTCTCTCCCGTTCTCTCATACTTTTTCCATTTTTTCTCCCTCTCATTCGCTCCTTCCCACGCTCTATCTCTCCAGCCCTCTCTCTCTCTCCCTCTTTTTCTCTTAGAATCAGGGCAGAGCTACGGTGCAGCGCCGAGCGTCAATGACAGCAGCATGGTGAAGATCAACCAGCATTCGTGACAGCCTTTCGGCACATGCCACTGTTTCCACCGCTCGCCGCTTCCACCGCAACTCTACTCTTACCCATTGCAGTTCTTCGCCAGCGATCTGCATCTTAGTTTTCGGTATCCCTTTTACTATAGAAAAAAAAAAAAAAAAAAAAGAGAGAGAGAGAGAGAGAGAAAGAAGCTTAAATTTAGATTATATTTACAAGTATACTAAATTATGTTAGGGGTGGGTAGGGTAGAAATGTGAGTACACACTATATATATGTTACAACTCGCAATTTATTTATATTCTGTAAAAATGTGAACATCTAAAGAGTTTTCGTTAATTTTATGTTTTAATCAATATAACTTAATGTACCGCTTTAAAAATATTAATTTCTACGTACGCTTTTCATTATAAAGTCTTATGTACTAATACGCCATGCTTACACTTCTGTACACCTATGCTACCTTATGCACTATCTTAATTCTAACACTTAAACTTAAGTTAACACATTTGTACACTTATGCTAATCTTATATATTATTTTATCCCTAATTATCACTAAACTTAACTTATCACGATTTACTTCGAGTCTCTGTTTATGAACGACACTGTCACTTTGATCGCTCCTCCCATTATTCCTAGTTTGGGTCCCGTCTTCTTTAGATAGGCCGCGTCCCTCGCTCCAATTTCCAGAGTGAACTCCTTTCCTCTTTCGCCTGATGTCCTGCTGCGTATCTCGGTCCATCTTCTCGTTGTTAGCTGTTTGTGCTCCCTCCCCAGCAGCCCCAATATGGTTGTGAGCTTCAGTTCCTTATTGCTCACATATAGAGTGATCAATGTTGCTTTATTCAATTTTCCGGCCTCTGTGGTGTAGAATTTCAGCCCTTTTATCTCGATCTTATCAAGGGCCTTGTCCACATCCTTTCTAGTTGTGAGTCGGCCCAAGGTCATTATCACTCCTCCTCTTTTGAGCCCCCATCTGGGTAGCTCTAGGGGGAGCTCTTGTACCAGAGCCTGCTCTGCCAGCAAGGCGATTAAGCAGTTTGCTTGCTCCCTTTCAATCTCTTCTTCAGGGAAGCCTTTCGCTATTATCGCGATTGTTCTCTCTTCTCTCCTCGTCCTCTCCATTTCTTTCCCACCAGTTTGATTCTTCTCGTCTGCTGGGCGGATGGGTAGGAGCAATTTCTCCTCCTCCGTTGGTGTTGGCGATGGTGATCTTGCCTCGTTTATTGACTCCATCTCTTCCTGACTCCGTGTACTCGCACTCTTTTTGACTCGGAGAGATTTACAAAAAACTTTCTTGCTGCTGCTCTTCGACGATTTCTGAGCGACTGTGCTTCTGCAGTGCTTGCTGCCCCTATTTATACTGGGTCTTCTACCCCCTTGTTGTCGCCCCACCCCTGGTGGTCCCACTCCTTGCGATGCAGCTGCTGGGTTTTTCTCCCTTCTCTCTCTTACGCTTGGCTATGCGCTTCTCTTTTTCTTTCTGCATGTTCGGGCGCTCCTAGCTTTTCCTTTTGGTAGTTTTCACCCTCTTGTTGATTTTAGTTAGTTTGTTAGAAGTTGAGTTTTTTAATGTGTTCTCTCACTTGTACTCGCTTCTTTTTGTGCACGGCTATGGTTAAGTGCCGCAAGAACTCTCTCCAGTCGAGCCAGACTTGGTTCAATTTCTTCCGAGAATTGAAAGTACTGGCTGACTAGGTGAAAAACACCAAAATTGCCATTAACGCACGCGCAGGAGAGATGTGTATCGCACAGGTGTGCTAACTTGGTCACGGTCAAGTCCCGACTCGTGACAGCTATAGCTGCCATCGGTCGGTCCCCTTCCGCAACCAGCTTCGTCGTCCGCTGCAGCCCAGGCATTTTGCCTTCCCAGCTGTACGGCTCTTGAGCTAATAACACATCGACTCCTTTTGCGTGCAGCAAAGATCTGATTTCATCGGTAACGATCCGAGCGCGCTGCATGTTATGCTGCACGACTCGAATCGACCTCTGAGACCGTCGTCTGTCTTCGGTGCTCTCAACCATAATCGGTTCGAGCTAGGACTTGCTGTAGCGCGGCCTGATAGGACGCGCACAGCTTGTCTCTGGACTTATGCCCGTGCGGCTTGCCACGCTCTTTGCAGTTAGAGCAGACCGGCTGTCCATTCTTCTTGCTGCACGTGGCAAAGGTATGCCCCTTTTCGGCGCAGTGACCGCAGACATCGTCTTTGTTCTTGCAACGTTTGGCCGTATGGCCAAACTTCTGGCACTTGAAGCACCGGGTAACCGTGACGTAGTCCTGTACACGACAAGCTGACCACCCCACGTAAACCCGGCCTTCCCCACTTTTCAGCCGCTGGCGAACCTGCGGACTGACGTCTATGACCCAGTTGGTCGCCTCCCTGCCTTTAGGACCGGCTTGGTAACCGACCTTCAGGTTAGAGGCAAACTCTTTCTGGGTCATCTCGGTGAGGTTTTGCTTCCACAGATTGGAAGCAACCTCTTCTCTCGCCATGCCTTTCGGAACATCGTACACTATAAGTGACGGGTTCCGTTTGGCTGGCGTAGAGACCGAGAGTCCTTTATCTTTCAGTCCCATACTCCCCGTAAAGGCTTGAAGATCCTCCTTGCGCTCGGTCTCGACTACGATGCCACCGGAGTGGATGAGTCGGACTGACCTCACGCGGATCTTCTCCTTCGCGGGTTTCACCAGAGCAAGAACAGTCCGCTTAGTCGCTTCGCTGCTCTGCTCTTTGCCTTTCGGCGGAAAGATCCTTACCACGTGTTGTGGTGGTCTTACCGCGTCCGGGGAGACCTTTCGGCACTCGACCTTTACTGCTTGAGCATAGGTCGAGTGAGCACGCTGTCCAGCTATACCGGTCGCTTTGGACCGCTGGGGGGGCGGTCCGCGACTCGGTCGCTACGCTCTCTCCAGACGGTCTAGCTTTTTCTGCCCTGACCGCTGCAAGCTGTCCTTCGAGGAAGCTATTCCGGTGAATAAGCTCCTGGACCAGCTCGTTGAGCGCGTTAGCGTGTTGCACGATCGCGGCTGAGGCGTCTTTTGTGATCCTCGATTTCTCGAGGGCACAACACCTCGTTATTGCCGCGACCTGCTTGAAGCTCTCGCCTCTTACGAGATCGAGAGCCCGTACTCTGGGCCCGGAAACCGCCTCCACCGGTTTCCCTCCCAGTCGCTTGCTCCCCGCTTTGGTTGGTGCCACCTCAGCGGAGCGCTTGTCCTTTTTAGAAGAAGGGACAATCCCTGCCTTCTCTTGGCGGAGTTTGCTCTCTGGGTTTTCCCCTGAGAGCGCTTTGCCTTTTGCCTTTCTCAGAGGCCAGGTTAATAACCTGCCTCTGGTCCTTAGAGCTCTCCCCGGACTGAGAAGAGCTCACCTTCTTCGATTTTGGGGCCGGCTTGCTCTTCGGTTTCCCGACTGGAGCTAATGCCTTCCCCTTTTGTGCATCGCACCTCTCGAGGGACACGCTAGGCTGGCTAACAGGTAGCTCATCCTCGGTCCTCTCCTGTTTAACGGACACAGGAGCGGCTCCGCTGGTTCCAGCTTCTGCCACTCCTGCTGCGACGGCTTCATGCTCGGCTTCGCATCGCACTGGTCCCGTCGACTTGACGCGCGTTCTGTTTTTATTTCTCGTATCCATGGAAATAATACTCTCATTCGTTCCGCTGCGTGCACCAGCCTCCTCGGACCCTCAAATGGAACCGTGGAACCGAATGTCCCACTAGGTTAGTGCATCACCCAGAATATAGTCAGCAGATATAATTGGTGGCCGACTACTCAACCACCATCCGCATCCTCACCCGACGGAATTCCACTTCGACGAAGTCTCAGTGGAGCTTCCAAGCCGATTGACTAGGCACAGGGCTACTTTTCTCGCCTAGCCGCCCATCTAGTCGAAGCGGAGGCCAAAGGTACGTGTTGGGCGACGTCACCCCCGCAGAGGTGGGCCCCCTCAGATCCCAGGATCCTCTTTTCCGACGACAAGGGTCGCCACGCACGGCAAACACGTGGGAGACGTGGACTTTGAGTGGTTGTCTCCTCCACTCCACTGCGCTTCGTTTTGTTCGCTCGACTCCGAAGAGCCTGCCATCCAGCGGGACCACGTGGAGGCTCAAGCGCAGCTAGGACACATAGTGTCCCTTTACAGCTTCGGCCTCTCCGGGGAATAAAGAGCCCATCCCTTCGCAAGTCGTTACAGACGTGCATATTTTCTAAGTACCAGCGGCGTATTGCTTTGAGAACGGGTGCAAAAACACAAGACACATCCAATGGATGCACCCGAACTCGCCTTCCTCATACGCCATCGCTGCCCTCTCAGCGATTTGGCTGGTACGCTGGTACGTCCGGTCTTATACGTACCAGCAACGATCCGAGCAAAAGCTGGTCGTTCTCACTTTCGGTCATAGCCGCCAGGCACCACGGCAGCTCAGTGAGTATATGCATCGTCCGTAGGACTGCAAGAGGCGCTCTTCTCAACCCATAAGAAGGCCCTCAGCTGTCCCCGCCAGTAGATAGGGACAATGTCTACGCTTTGTTCCAAGACGGTACCTTAGCCGGTAGGCCAACCCGCCTCCCCCTTGTTCCTAAAGGCGTTCAGAACTCGGGGACTGGGATCGTTTTGATGCACGATCAACACACCTCGACTTAGGCCGAGTACCAGTTCAGTGTGCAATTAGCAGTTGCACACAGCTACTGGTTGAGCACGGTCTTCTAGCTAACCGATTTTTACCCTTGACAGTCCGGGCCAGACACCACTGCCACCTCGAAGCCAACGCCTATTGTTGGGGGGCGGTCGACGGAAACCTATTTGGCCAATCGCCGACCACTGGGCTCCCCAACCCCGAGGTACCGATTTATGGACTCGGGTGGTCCATTTCGAGGGGAGGCTGCGCGCCGCGCTGTCGACTCGCGACCAGACGGTCGAGCGACGAGAGCGCGGGGTTCGCAAACCACCCCCCATTTTGGTTCTGTAAAACCGCTTAGCCTGAGCCATGCAAATTGCTGAAATGGGGCATGCAAGTTTTATATTAGTAGGGCCGGCGTTGTATAATGGAGCGCGTCGAGGGGAAGGGTGGAGGAAATTTAAAGCGGGTACGGCTCAGTCAAGCAGGACTGGCTGTATTTCCTTTTGCTGCAGTACTTTCCGGGCAAAGGTATTGAACTGCTTGCACAGTTCATTACTCACGAGAGTTGGTAAAGGAGGGGGCCACGAGAGCCCTAAACCGTTGGCAGCCAGTTGTAAGGGCGCTCTCGTCGCTGCGTGGAGACTGCAGTGAAAAAGGACGTGGGCGGAGGACTCGTTTCCGTCACCGCAGGCGCATTCCGGAGATCTTGCTAAACCAAATTGGTATAGCTTCTCGCGGAAATTACCGTGGCCTGTGAGGAACTGAGCCGTGTAGTGGGTGATTGGGACATTACTTCCGGATCGTTCAGCCAGATTCGGGAAGAACTCAAAGGTGGTTCTACCGCGGGTCGAGGAGATCCATCTGGTCTGCCAGCTATCGAGGGTGTGATCGCGAAGGGCTTTAAGGGTTTCCCGTTTATGGGGATCCGGATCCTCATAGTGGGTGGGGTCAAAGGTTATTTCACGATAAGTAAAGGGAATGTCTTTTCTGACGAGGAAACGATATCGTTTCTCTGTCAGGTAAAGGTCTATTGGGATTTGGTTGGCGAGAATGCAGAGTGCATCGGTGGAAGTGGTACGATACGCAGCGCATACTCTGAGGAGAGCAGTGCGCTGCGCGCTTATTAGAGTGGAGAGGTGCTTCTGGTTGAGCTTGTGGGCCCAGCCAATCGCACCGTAGGTGATAATTGGGATAAAGATGCCTTTATATAGGGTGGATCGGGCTCGGAAGTCGTATCCCCACTTGGAACCGGTCAGGCCAGAGACGCAGCCGAACCTCGCTCTCGCGTGGGTCGTTATATAGGTCACGTGCTCGGACACACTTAACGAGTGACCGTACACGATGCCCAGATATTTCAGACTTTCAGCGAAGCGAAGCCGGGCGTTTTCTATTGATATAACGGGAGGTCTACGGAGATCTAGGGTACCCCTGACACGAAGCATCGCAGTTTTGTGCGGGGATAAGGATAATTTGCATTGCAAGCACCATGCCTGTATCACGCCGGCAACCCTTGCGGCCGTCCTTTCGATGGAGACTCGGGAGTTCCCCTCGACGACGACCAACAGGTCATCGGCGTAAGCCACGACATGGATGCCTTCTATTGCCGCGAGTTCACGTAAGAGGGAATCAAAAAGTATGATCCAGATGAAGGGACCGAGGACCGAACCCTGCGGGCATCCTTTGGTGACGGTTTTGAGGACTGTGACATGCTCGGATGAAAGGATTACCTTCCGGTCTCTGAAGTAATCTAGGATGACGTTATAGATGTTACTGGGGCATCCGCGTTTTCGTAACTCGGCTGTGACAGCGGGCCACCACACGTTATCGAAAGCTCCCTTGATGTCAAAGGAGAGTACGATCGCGTGCTTGGCGACAGAGGAGTTTATGATCTCTTGCAATTTGTGAAGGGCATCGTCCGTTCCCATACGGTGCTTGAAGCCATATTGCGATTCAGAGGCAAATGTTGGTGAGTATATTATGTCCTTGAGACCGGCCACGATAAGCTTCTCCATTACCTTTCCAAGCACGGGAAGAAGGCATATTGGTCGGTACGATGTCGGCATAGTCTCAGGCTTATCAGGTGCCTTGAGGATGGCCCTGATTTTACCCGTTTTCCACGAGGAGGAGAATAGACCGTACTTAAGGGAACCGTTAAAAATTTTGAGAAAGATGTCTGGGGTTAGGCTGAAGGCCATTTTAAGGGCAGGTACTTCGATGCCGTCGGGTCCCGGTGAACGGTTGTTCCCGAGCATTCCGATAATCCGGCTTAGTTCGGCAAGATTAAATTTCGGCGCGTCAGCTGTGTCCGTTGCGAGGTCGTAATCGCGGCGCGTAATAACGTGCGACTCATTGTCGGGTGCTGAGTCATCGGGACTGAGGGCGGCAAGCAGCGCGTTTGCACTTTCTTGCCAACTATTGGTGTGACGGTCGTGGAGGAGAATCGAAGATTGTAGCGGGGGTGGAATGTTCTTCCCGAAGATTGCCCTGTACGGGACGGACCAGGAGTTTTCGAGGCCCACGCGAGTAACGAATTCTCTCCAGCCGCTCCTGGCGGAGCTGCGGAAGAGTCTACGATACTCCTTGTGAGCCTTTGAGTAGGCGCGGCGTTTTTCTTCCCTTAAGTCGGGGTTCTTCTCGCGTTGGAAGGCACGTCGGAGTCGGCTTGCTATTCTCTTATGTCGCGTTAGTTCAGGGGTCCACCCAGGAACGGCTCTTACGTGCCATTTTTTCCTGGGGATGGACAGCGACGATGCACTCAGGATGGTATTTTCGAGGTGGATGATGGCGCTTTGGACATCTTCGCGGCATGTGAAGTTTAATGGAGGAGCGTTTTCGGGGAGAATCCGAAGGTATTCAGTTTTGAATCTGTCCCAGTCGGCTCTGTGGCAAGCGAATCTGCCCTGAAGGGGATATGTGTGCGGATTTTCGGCGGGAGATGTATTGCTTATTTCGACTATAATGACGTTGTGGTCGCTGGATGTTTTGCCGTCCAGGACTTTCCAGGAGTAAGAGAGATGATCTGTTTCCGCGGTTCTAAGTGTAACATCTATATTGGACACGCCGCTATGGTTACTAAAAGTCGGGGGTTGTCCAGGAGTGTTCATAATCCTGAGATTATTCTGTGTGAGAAATGGCTCTAGAATACGACCGCGTTTATGGGTACGATACCTGAAACTTTTTTGGTGAAAGCAGGGCAGAAAATCCCACAGAGGGGACCTGGCGTTCGTGTCGATGGCCAGGATGGTTGGCTTACCGTGGAGGGTATCAAGGACTTTTTGAATGGACGCGATTCCGGTTTCTATTGGGTCAGCGTACTGGAAGTAGCTGCTGACCAGATATAGTTGGCCAAAGTGGCCTGTGAGTTCAGCTGTGACTGTATGTGAGTCGGAAAGATGGGCAAGTTTAAGAATCGTATAGGTAGACCCCTTAACGATTATTGCGGCTTGACAATTTTGACCTGGCGGGGCACTGCTAATGACTATGTTTTGGGATCCTAATCCGGTAATCCTTCCGGCCACGTTATATGGTTCTTGCGCGAGAATAACATCGACTTCTCCGGAGTTTAACATCCGCGATATCTCAGACGTCACTAACCGGGATCGCCGCATATTAATCTGCGCGATTTTCAATGTCGGAATGCACTCTGCGGTGTGGGAGGTTATTGGAACGGTTGGTGGTGAGGGTGGGGACGCAGATGGGGGGCGCGAACCGAATGGCATGGAGTAACTATTCATGAATAGTTAATCCGGGAGGCCTTTTGAAGAAGGGCGGACGATCGCGAGGGACAGTTTCTGTTACCTGCCGAGTGGTTATGGGGGAGCTTACGAGCTCGGCAGTTCGCGCATGACGGGGAGTTATTCTCCCTGTTGGGGCATTCCTTATTGGAGTGCCCGGTTTTGGCGCAGAAGGCGCATATTACTTCACTGCTCTTGCAGTATTTGTCGATGTGGCCGTACTTCTGGCACTTGAAGCAGCGCGTCGCGACTAGGTAGTCTGCTACTCGACAGTTCGAGTAGGAGACGAATATCTTCTCTTTGGGGAGGAGGGTTTCGCGGATGCAGGTAGAGACCTCGACGACCCAGTCGTTACCTTCTTTGTCCTTGCGTCCGACCTTGAAGAGGGGACGCAGCACAGCCTTGTCTGTTGTTGGGGAGGAGTGGATATTTTGGGCTCTAATATGGTCCGCGATTTCCTCGGCTTCGAGCTCTTTGGGGATATCGTAGACGATCATCCTGGGTAGCTCGGGTTTGGGGGACGCGATGGTAAATCCGGCTTTGCGAAGACCTGCGTTCTCTGTGAAGAGCTTAAGGTCTTTCGCATTTGCCGTTTCAATAATGAAACCGCCCTCCCGGGTAGGGCGAACCGAGTTAATCCCAGCTTGGGCTTTGCGCAGGTCGACGTTATTGAAGATAAGCCGCTTAGTGGCTAGGGTATCACGGTCGACCGGATTAGCAGGGGTAATTACTACCTGGTGTTTCGCCGGCGCGGATTTGGCTGCAGCTATTACCTGCTGCGTGAAGCGAGGTTTCGGCGGAGGTAATGTGCCGTTTGGGGCAAGAATTTGCTGCGTGATTGAACCTGCGCTCACGCTTTGCGCCTGAGGGGCATTTGCAACAGCGCCGGTGCGCTGCTGCGCAGCGCGGTTTCTGCCAGCAATACTGGCGTACGACGTTGCGGGGGCGGCGGAGGACGCGGGGGTTGGGGGAGGGACGCGAGTGGGCTGCGCGTGATGCGAAGGCATAGCCTTTAGCGCATCAAGGGATCCGGCCAGGAAACGATTTTCCAGGGCCAGGTTCGCGACGAGACGGTTGAGATCCGTCACACGCTCCATTATCGCGGTTGTCTGCGTTTTTCCAACGCGGTTCTTCTCGTCGAGGCAGAAATTGAGGATTTGTGCCGCTAGTGACGAGGCTTCGCGAACACACTGCGCGCTCGAGATTATGTTCGGGGCTTGGTGGTGGGAACGAGCTGCACGAGCAGCAGAAGAGGCCATTGCGGTACTTACCGTTGAGGCGGTTTTTCTCGTTTTGCTGTTGCTCTCTTCCGAGCTGCTGCTTTCCCTGGAGTCCTCAGCTTTGACTTCCATCTCGGTTGTCGGCTGGTTGTTGCGGGATGCGTCTGAGCTCGGTGGTGCTGTAGGGCCTCTGCTGGAGCTGGTCGGTGATTTTGTACGGCTTTCCGTTGCCGTACTGCAGCAGTCCGAAGAATCGGCGTCGTTGGGGGGAATACGGAGCCGCAGGCGCTTGGTGTTGTCGGACATAGCGAGTAGATAGGGACATTCCAAGATTTTGGTTTTACGTGTGGTTCCTACCCCAAAGGTCCACCCGCACGGCCCCCATGGGCGAGGGATTGGGATACGCCCAATCAGCGCGTCCCCCCCATAGGGAAGGAACTACCAGAGTACTCGTCAGCTGTAGGGCCTGAGAGCAGGCATCTGGTGGTGCCGAGCGACTTCCCACGCTCTACCGGCTGAGCAGGTCGGTACCCGAGCTGTTGGGACGCAGCTCACCCGGAGGAGCCCTCGAAAGGCTCCTTGCCAGCATTTGGCTTTCAACCACTGCCCCCACGATGGTCCATCCCATGACCGGGCTGGGGAATCACCCCAGGGGCACCCGGTCCCCGTGGTACCAGTTTAGGTCTACTGGTGGGACCTTTCATAGCCGAGGCTACTCCCAGTTTAAGAGCCTACACTCTCGGCACTGGTGGGCCAGCGCCTCGGGTACGTGGAGACGCTACTCTCCAAAGGCCCTTAAAGGAATCAGCCGTCAGGATCCGGTAAACCGTATCCAGGCGGCCCTTCAACCTGCAGGAATCCCCCCTGCGTCTCTACACACCAGGCATCATTCATCTTCATTCATTCTCTCTCTCATCTTTACCCTACGCCTCGCAAACATATCTCTCGCCATCATACAGAAACATTCATACGTTGCCTTACTCCCCAGTACTCTACTCACATCCACACTTCCATCAGCATTTACACTCACGCCACAATCTCTTAAATTACGCAAATCCTCATACCAGACACATTCAACCAACACATGTTTCCAATCCTCATATCCTTCGCCACATCCACACATTCTAGTATCGCTCAAGCCTCGTTTATACAAGAAATCATTCAAACTTCCATGTCCGGTCATGAGAAAACACGCATACAAACCAGGCTCAAAATTAAAATTCTTCCACGCAAAATCCACATTCGTAACATACATATAAGTTATTCGTCCATTCCTACTTTCATGCCATCTTTGCTGCCATACTTGATTCATTTTACCATCCATATATCCTTCCGCTTCTTCCCTTGTCATACCATCCATTTCTCTTTCATTCATAACTTCATTTACACCTATACTCATATCGTGCATCCATCGCCACATCATCCCTCTTCTTCTGCATTCCAGGTCCCATGGGAGCGAGCCCATGAAACTGTTCTACATACATTCAGACAAGCATACAGAACTAAACGCTGACATCTATTCAATAAATCCCTTGCATACTGATACTTCATAGTATCACACCAAACACTCGCTCCATACATCACACACGCTTCAAACAATCCTCTATACAAAATTCTCACAGCCCGTTTACGCATGCCCCACTCTCGCCTCAATACTCTACTCATTTGTCCCACTACCCCAGTAATCTTATTTCTCAAATATTCCAAGTGCACTCTAAAATACATTCGCTCACTCATCCATATACCCAGATACTTCACACTCTCTACTCGTTTCATTGCAATAGTTCCCATTCGCACATTCGGACTTCTAGACATTGCTAGTTTTCCTTTCAGCATCATCATAACACTCTTATTTTCAGACACACTCACTCCAACCTTTCTACCCCATTGGCTCACTATTTCCATCCATTCTGATCCCTTTCTCTCCAACTCCACACGACTACGCCCTTCCACAATTAGCACTAGATCATCCGCATACGCTATACATTTACATCCTAAATTTTGCAGTTGCCACAACAACTCGTCCATCATAAGAATCCATATGAAAGGACCACATATCGATCCTTGGGGACATCCACGCTCCACCCGCTTCCATACTATCTCATTCACTCCAGTCATACACACCCATCGGTCCTTAAAATAATCC
>OW121704.1:28627322-28644822 GCA_933228785.1 Lasioglossum pauxillum | reverse complement strand
ATATTAGATCATTGTATAATAATGCATTTTAACAATAAATATCAAATATGAAAGATCTAGGACGAATATTTATCGAATAAATTAAGAATAATGACCGGGCGCATTACTTACAACTCCGACCATGCGAAATTTTTCAAAGTCCAACCGCCAAGAGTAAACTTTTTTGCTAGCGTTCCCAGACAATTATAAATATTAGATCATTGTATAATAATGCATTTTAACAATAAATATCAAATATGAAAGATCTAGGACGAATATTTATCGAATAAATTAAGAATAATGACCGGGCGCATTACTTACAACTCCGACCATGCGAAATTTTTCAAAGTCCAACCGCCAAGAGTAAACTTTTTTGCTAGCGTTCCCAGACAATTATAAATATTAGATCATTGTATAATAATGCATTTTAACAATAAATATCAAATATGAAAGATCTAGGACGAATATTTATCGAATAAATTAAGAATAATGACCGAGCGCATTACTTCCAACTCCGACCGTGCGAAATTTTTCAAAGTCCAACCGCCAAGAGTAAACTTTTTTGCTAGCGTTCCAAGACAATTATAAATATTAGATCATTGTATAATAATGCATTTTAACAATAAATATCAAATATGAAAGATCTAGGACGAATATTTATCGAATAAATTAAGAATAATGACCGAGCGCATTACTTCCAACTCCGACCGTGCGAAATTTTTCAAAGTCCAACCGCCAAGAGTAAACTTTTTTGCTAGCGTTCCCAGACAATTATAAATAATAGATCATTGTATAATAATGCATTTTAACAATAAATATCAAATATGAAAGCTCTAGGCCGAATATTTATCGAACAAATTAAGAATAATGACCGAGCGCATTACTCCCAACTCCGACCGCCAAGAGTAAACTTATCTATCCGGCGTTCTCGGACACGTATAAACATCAGAACAATGTGTAATAAAGCGTTGGAACAATAAATATCAAGTATGAAAGCGCCAGCTGTTTATGGAGTTATTGAGAAATAATTTACCGAGTTATATTTCGTCGTGTACTAGTCGTGTTCTATCGGTCGTGAGGGTAAACGGCGGGCGTCAGTTTTGGTTCTGTACTGTTAGTTACATCCTCCCCGAATATGTTTGCGATGCGCGTGTTTGGATTAACGAGATTCCCTCACGTTCGATATTTTCTTTTTCGTTCGAACCATGTCTGTGGATTTGTGCGGTTATTGGGATGCACGTTTTGACCATTTAATTGTCAATAAAAGAACATGTATTTGTTTGATATAATACAATATGTTAATGCTGTATTATTCGTATCTTCTTAATAAAATAGAAAGTTTATATTTTAATTTTTTAGGTTTAAATCACATGTATTATTTTCATGTAGCATTCGTATGGGATAATTTGTTATTTCAGTCACATTGTTGTAATAATATATGGTATATGCTGCTGGAACTCCGGCAATACGCTGCTAGAAGATGAAGCAGCACAGCGCTACAACATGAAGCTACACGCCGCTGGAACTCTGGAAATGGGCCACTGTAACTGAAAGCAGTACGCCGCTGTGGATAGAACAAATACGCTGCTGTAGATAGAAGCAATACGCCGCTGTAACTGAAACCAATACGGTGCTGTAGATAGAAGCAATACGCCGCTGTATCTGAAAGCAACACGCCGCTGCGAAGTGAAAGCAATACGCCGCTGCAGACGGAAGGAATACGCCGCTACAGACGAAAGCAATACGCCGCTGGAACTTTGAAATTCTTCGCGTATACAGACAGACACTTGGATAAGCCAAGCCTTCCTCTGCCAGGTTCGCGGCATTAACAATAAATAAATAAATAATAAATAAATATCGCGTGTTATTAATTATGTCCCGTTATATTTGCGTTTCTCAAGTGAAATTCAAATGATTCTAAATTGCATGACTTTCTCCCGTTCGATCAACTATGATTCTTAGCGTCGAAATGAAAAAAAAAGAAAATTGAAATTCTATCTACTCTTCCGTGTACTAAAAAAAGGAAAGAGAACTGATATACACGAAAATGAGCAAGTCTGAATAATAAATAATTGATTTTTAATTTAGGAAAAAGAAAGTATATTATCCGCCGATAATATCGCATATTATGTTCCCTTACAAAGAATTATATATAATACGTAGAGAGCTTAGCGTGTACAAGTTTCCCGTGCGCGTATCGTGTGGACGAGAAAAATTTCAAAGTACCAGCGGCGTATCGCTTACAAATTTGGCGGCGTATCGGTTTCAAATTTGGCGGCGTATTGGTTTTCGCCCCAGCGGCGTATCGCTCTCAAATTTGGAGGCCTATTATTGGCTTTCTTGAACATGTGTTTCTTCTTTTTTTTTCAAAGTACCAGCGGCGTATCGCTTTCAAATTTGGCGGCGTATTGGTTTCAAATTTGGCGGCGTATTGGTTTTCGCCCCCTTCGCGCGCCGTTCTTTTCAAAGTACCAGCGGCGTATCGCTTTCAAATTTGGCGGCGTATTGGTTTTCGCCCCAGCGGCGTATCGCTCTCAAATTTGGAGGCCTATTATTGGCTTTCTTGAACATGTGTTTCTTCTTTTTTTTTAAAGTACCAGCGGCGTATTGCTTTAAAAAAAACAAAAAAAAACGAAATAACACAAAAAAAACACAAAACCGCACGGCCGCGGTGTGCAAAATTGTTACTACTGTGGGGGGGCCTCGTCTAACCGACAAGACGAATCCCCAAGCATAGGGCTGAGTCTCAACAGATCGCAGCGTGGTAACTGCTCTACCGAGTACAACACCCCGCCCGGTACCTAAGTCGTCTACAGACGATTCCGAGTCTCGACGTCGAACTTGGAGTACCCATGATCGACCGTTAGAACGCCGTGTCCGTCGGTGTCGGAGAGATCCCGACGACGGGTACAAAGACGTCCGTACGGCAAAATGGGGCCCGTGCGATGACCGGCCACGAGGACCATGCCACCTAGTAGTGTCACATTGTTTTGAGCCTTTCGACCCACACGAAACTCCTTAGGAAATATCGTTGCCTCCTTTGACTAGAAAGGATACGGCCTTAGAGGCGTTCAGGCATAATCCCACGGATGGTAGCTTCGCACCACCGGCCGCTCGACCGAGTGCGTGAACCAAATGTCCGAACCTGCGGTTCCTCTCGTACTGAGCAGGATTACTATCGCAACGACTAGTCATCAGTAGGGTAAAACTAACCTGTCTCACGACGGTCTAAACCCAGCTCACATTCCCTGTTGGCGGGTGAACAATCCGACGCTTGGCGAATTCTGCTTCGCAATGATAGGAAGAGCCGACATCGAAGGATCAAAAAGCGACGTCACTATGAACGCTTGGCCGCCACAAGTCAGTTATCCCTGTGGTAACTTTTCTGACACCTCTTGCTGAAAACTCTTCAAGCCAAAAGGATCGATAGGCCGTGCTTTCGCAGTCTCTATGCGTACTGAACATCGAGATCAAGCCAGCTTTTGCCCTTTTGCTCTACGCGAGGTTTCTGTCCTCGCTGAGCTGGCCTTAGGACACCTGCGTTATTCTTTGACAGATGTACCGCCCCAGTCAAACTCCCCGCCTGGCAGTGTCCTCGAATCGGATCACGCGGGAGTATTGACGGCGATCAGCCGTTAAGCCTCACGCCACTCTTACACGCTTGGCTCTAGAACACCGTGACAACCGGGTCATAAGACCTCGGTGCACGCGCTCCGCCTAACCGAGTAAGTAAAGAAACGATGAAAGTAGTGGTATTTCACCGGCGATGTTGCCATCTCCCACTTATGCTACACCTCTCATGTCTCCTTACAATGCCAGACTAGAGTCAAGCTCAACAGGGTCTTCTTTCCCCGCTAATTTTTCCAAGCCCGTTCCCTTGGCAGTGGTTTCGCTAGAAAGTAGATAGGGACAACGAATGTCTACATAAAGAGCAGTGGGGCCTAAGCCGGCTCTGACCGGGCGAGGCTTAGTGAAGCTTATGCCGGTCGATGTTATGTCTAGCTTGTGAAACAGCTGCGAGGGGAAGAATCTGTAGATGTAGTAGACTGGGCTTGGAAAAACCCCTTCTTCACCGGTTGTGGATCACCAGAAGGGAAGACCGTTCCGTACAGAAGGCACGGAAAGTAACTCGCTTAGCCGTTCCCATGCCGGCATGACGCCGACGCGGGAACGTTACCAGCGGGGGCCACGAGGAGGCGGAGTTACCAGCTTAACGCTCGGTCTCTTGCAGACTCTCCAAACCGAGGTTGTTTTACGGCACGGCCGTCGTGTTTCACTGGAAGTGACTCACGAGGGCAGGAGTCGTAACCCGCTCTGGATCACTGTCCTAGAAATGGACATTGTCTGCGCATCCAGTGACGGGTGGGTGGGTTGTAGGAGGTGGGGGTTGTGCGGACGAACTAAATCTAATTATTCACTTGGGTTGTGCTGGGCGCGCTCGTTTCCCTGTAAGGTTCTTTGCCGGGGTTTTCCATGTATAGCTCCGTTTGGTTCTAGGGGTCAGCTGGCTATTGGGGGTTGGCAGTCTGCCACTGCGAGTGCTGGGACCGGGGGTGGATGGATTAGGAGTTGGGGGTGGGGGAGTTATCTGTAGTCCGTCTCTAAGTTTCATTACTATGGTCGCAAAAATGGAGAAGTGCGGGAAGTTGTTTCGACTGATAAGTTCGCTGAGATTGCATGGCCAGGTGGTGTTATTAGTACGTAATTTTCGAATGAGTTCAGTCCTGTGGTTATGAATGTGTGGGCAGTCAAAGATGATGTGTCTAACGTTATCTGTGGAGCCACAGGTACACACATCATCGGCTGAAATTTTGAGGGCATGTAGCTTTTGTTTTATGCGACCGTGTCCTGTCAAGAGTTGAGTGATATAGTGGTTAAGCCTGATCCATTTTTGTTCTGTTCTGTTTTGTAAGTTGCTAAGGAATTCGTAGGTGATTCTGCCGGTGGCAGATTCATCCCACTCTTTCTGCCAGATTGCGAGAGTTTGGTGCTTGATTAAACTGGTTCTGTCTTCTATTTCGTCTGGAGGTATGACTGAGTCAGATGGGGTGAAGTGAAGGTCACCTATGCTGAATGTTTGGTTGTTACGGAGATGGAAGATTGCCTTGCGTTCGGCTAGCAGTGTATCAATGGGCATGGTCCCGGCAATTACTGCCAGCGCATCGCCAGAGGTGGTGCGGTAAGCGCGAGTGGTTTTTATTAATGCAAATCTCTGGGCTTGTCGGAGTTTTCTGGTGTGCCATTTGTTGATTTTGTCAGCCCAGCCGGCAGCTGCGTACGTTATGATCGGAACGAATAGACCTTTGTAAATTGTTGTCATGCATTTGTGATTTAGGCCCCAGTGTGTTTTAGCAATTCGCGAGAGTTTATTAAAGACTTGCTTGGACTTGTGTGCTATGTGATTGATGTGCGGAGTGATGTTGAAGCGAGGGCCGAAGTAAATTCCTAGATACCGGACGTGAGGTGGCATCTTGAGAGACCGGTTGCCTATTTTAACTAATGGGGGTCTGCGGGTGTCGAGGAGTCCTTTAGTTAGGAGAATTTCTGATTTGGATTCGGAGAGTTGTAATTTATTTCTGGTGCACCATTTGGTGATTATGTCTGTGATGATTTTTGCTCTCTCTTCGATTTCTTTTCTACTATTGCCCGTGACTGTGACCGCGAGATCGTCGGCGTATGCTATGGCGTTATAACCGCAGTTGTGGATGATGTGAAGGAGGCTGTCAAAAATTAGGTTCCAAAGATAAGGACCAAGGACAGAGCCCTGAGGGCAGCCCTTGGTTACAGACTTTGAGACTTCTCTGTCGCTGTTGGTGATTTTAACTGTTCTATTATGGAGGTAGTCTTGGATTAAGCTAAAGATGTTGCTGGGGCATTGTCTGGCTTTGAGCTGTGTAAGAATTGCAGGCCACCAGACATTATCAAAGGCGCCGCTGATATCAAAGAGGAGGGCAATAGCGTATTTTTCAGGTGTACTATGTGTGGCTTCGCGGAGTTGTAGGATAGCATGTTCGGTCGAGAGGCCCGGTTTGAATCCGAATTGGGATTTGGATGCTAGTGGGTGTCTGTGAAAAAGTGCTGTGAGTCTGTTCGCGATGAGTTTTTCAAGGAGTTTACTAATGATTGGGAGTAAACAGATGGGCCTGTAGGATTTAGGGTCTGACTTAGGCTTGTTCTCGTTTTTGAGGAGCACTCTAATGATGCCTGTTTTCCAGAGAGTGGGAAATTTGCCGTGAGCTAAGCAACTGTTAAATAGGAGGGTGATTTCTTGTTTAAGGGAATGCCATGCGCGTTTTAGGATGACCACTTCTATTGAATCTGTGCCTGGAGCTTTGTTATTTTTTAGTTGTTCTAATGCTAGTTCCACCTCGCACGTTTTGAAGAAAGGAGCGTTAGGTGCGTCTGGGGTGATCGAGCTTTGGGAACGGATGTTACTATGCAAGGTGGTTTCTATTTCCGGATTATCGTCGGGAACTAGGGAGTTAAGGAGGGTTCTGCTCGTTTCTTCCCAGGACGAAGTTTGACCGTTGGTGGTTAGTATGCTTTCGCAAGCCTGTTCGGGGTGGATTTTGTTCGTCTGAATTTTATACGCGATGCCCCATGGGTCGGTGTTCCCGTGTTTGGTAACAAACTCTCTCCAGCTTTGAATTTTAATTTTACGAATGGTGGCGGTGTATTTGTTCCTGGTTTGACGGTACTGGGTTTTTAGAAGTTCTTTTCTGATAGCAGAGTTTTCGAGTTGGTAACTTCTCTTGAGTTGTCGGACCTCAGATCGGAGGGATGAAAGTTGAGGGGTCCACCAAGGGACCGAACGCGGGAATCTGTTTTTGAGTGGGATAGCTGCCTTAGATGCTGTAATAATGAGATTGTGTATGCAGTTGCTTAGGGTTTCGGGGTCTACTAAGAACGGGTCGTCTGAGATTTGAGGATATTGTGATTTGTTGATTTGAAGAATCTTATCGAATTTTTTCCAGTTGGCTCGTTTAGTATTGAATCTGGGAGCAAGGATGCTACCAACAGCGGGCGGAGGGGCATCGAGGTTAAAAGAAATGAGATTGTGGTCACTGGTTGTACTATCTGGGTGGACTTTCCAGGATGAAAGTCGACTGTAGTAACTATTTGTGGATAGTGTTAAGTCAATATTGGTCTGTTGATGAGCGTTATTGAACGTAGGTGGATTATCAGGTGAGTTTAGAATATGGAGTCTGAATTGGGCAATAAAATCCTCCATAGCTTTCCCTCTTTCGTCCGAAGATTCATTGAACCAGAGTGGGGACTTGGAATTACTATCAAGGACGATAATTATGTTGTTACTTGTTATTGTTTGTAGGATGGTCTCAAGATGATGGAGATAAGGTTGAATATTGTCGCTGCACTGAAGGTACATGTTGATTATGTATAGTTTATGATCTTGGGTTGAGACTTCGATGCAGGTACAGTGGGTATTGCAGAGATTTTCTAATTTGAGTATAGTGAGCAGTGGGTTTCTAATTACAATCGCGGCTTTGATATTATTAGGGCCTGAGAGGTTGGAGAAAGCTTTTTGGTCTGTGACTATTTTGGAGTTTGGGCCGAAGCTACTGAGGGAATTTCGAAACGAGTACGGTTCCTGAATTGCGAGGATATCGATATGTTCTTCAGAGGCACAGATTTTTAGTTCTTCTAGGGCCGACTTGGAATTTTGCGCGTTTATTTGGCCGATTCTGATGAAGGGCTCGTGATTGGGGGTGTTAGATCTATGGGCCATAGTCAGTTCTTGCCAGGACCTGATTAATGGCGGAGATGTACGCTGGACATTCCCTCTCAGTAATTGGGTGGGCGGAGGGTTTTCCTGCTTTCTTGCAGTTATGACAACAAGACGGCTTGCTCTTGTTTGGGCAGGTCTTGAAGGTATGACCTTGCTCGGCGCAATGACCGCAAAAGTCGTGTTCCGCACGACAGTACTTAGTGGTATGGCCGAAGTTAAGACATTTATAACATCGGGTTGCAGCTACATAATCGTTTACTCGGCAGCAACTCCAGCCGATGTAGATCCTCTCTTTTTTAATGAATACTTCTCTGATTTGCTTTGAGACCTCGAGGATCCAGTTGCATTTGTCTTTATTCTTATCTCCGGATTTGAAAGCTAGTCTTATTTGATTTGAAATGTCTTTGTCGGACGCGTCTAGGTTTTGACTGACTATGGCTTTAAGGGTGGACTCGTCATTATCCTGTTTCGGAACGTCGTATAGAATGATACGAGGATTTCTTTTTAGGGGGGCGCCTACCACGAGACCGGCCTCTCTCAGCTGTGCGTTGCCTCGCAGCGTCGTGAAGTCTGATGTTTTCGAGGATTCTACTAGGATTCCGTTACCCTGGATCTTACGGATGCTCTTAATTTGTAATTTATTTTCGGCCGGGGATACGAGTTTGACGACAGCTTGTTTAGTCTCATCACTTGATTTGAAAGCATTTGGGTCTTGGGGGAGGATAGTGATGGCATTGGGGGGGTTTTGCTTTAGATTCGAGAGAAACGCGGCTTTGGATTTGACTCCGACCCTTTCAGCATAAGTGGTTTGCCGAGAGGGTTGATCCGGAGTGTTGTAGTTGGCGGTGGAGTTGGCGAGGGTTTCACGTTGCTTAGAGTTTTCGGACTTGAGCGCGTCGAGCTGGCCTTCGAGGAAGCTACATCTAAGGAGGGACTCGTTTAGAAGGCTCTGCAGTTTGGAGAAATTGGTTACTAGGATTTCGTTTCCTTGGGGGAAGAGACCGTTATCGCGATCCATCAGGATCGCGAGTATACTACCGCTGATTCTTTCGGCTTGAAGGCGGAAACTATTCGCGGTGGGGTTAGTATTTTTATTTTTTTCCTTACAGCACTCGTTCTGCTTGCAGCATTCCTTTTCCAGTGGCGCAGGGACGGTGCTGGATTCTGTTTCGCTGTCTGTGGTGTCGTCGCTCGTGTCACTGTCGCTGAGCATTTGGTTGGTCGGTTTGACGATTTTTGAGGGTTGCCGAGATGACTCTGAGTCCGAACCGTTTTCTCGCACTTTCCTTTTATCGCTGGCCTGTTCGATTTCCATGGTTGTCTGTAAGTTGACTTTGCCTTCTATTTTTGATTTTGCCTTCACTTTGGGGGCTGATTGGGCTTTTGGCTTGCTGATTTTGATGAATTTCTCCTTGTTTGAAATTCCAGGAGCCATCCTCGATTCTTATTCCTACTCCTGGGTTGATTTGAATCGGGCGCGTAGATTTCACTATGGCGTCTGTCTACTCCGAGAACTGTCGGCCAATAGTGGCAGTCGTAGTGGGGCCAATGGGAGCGCAAAGCAATTGCTGTCGTCAGCCAATCCGCGAGCTGGACGGTAGACCGTCGCGCCGCCGCACGGGAACGCCGCGCAACACCGACGCCGCGCACGGAGAGGTTAGTTTTTCCGACACTTTTAAGTGTTCGTAATTACTTCTACACTGCCGGGATTTTTCCACTTAATATCACAAAGTGATCGTCACTACTAGCGCTACACACTGGAGTGTGATACTCTATTCTTCCGCTGATTAATACCACTTTTCCACGCTATGATATTCAGAGTACGGTGTGACGTGACTGAAGCACTCGGCGGCCATCTTGGAAGTCAGTAGATAGGGACAGAGGGAATCTCGTTAATCCATTCATGCGCGTCACTAATTAGATGACGAGGCATTTGGCTATTTTTTTTTTTTTTTTTTTTTTTAGAGAGGGGAAAATGCTATTACGCACACCGGTACAAATTTTTGTACCGGTAGTGTGAGACTCAGCTGTTATTATACTCACTAAAAACCCCCCTGTATTATGCCTGTTATGGCAGGCAGCACCCTTTGCTCCGAGTTGGTTATTCCTCACGCTATCCGATCCCCGTCCTGGTGGTGGTTGTCCGGTTAAAACGCCAGAACGCGTTTAATCCTCCTATTAGCACTCGTGTACTTAAGATCTTAAGCTCAGATTTACGTAGCACTCTCATTTTGACCAGTGAACTGGCCGATGCTTCGCTCCATATACCGCGGCATGAAAGCGTGACTGTAGTGTATGATACACTTTGCACAGCGTACCGGTCCCTGATGAGGGCTTCCAGTGGTTTGTACTTCTCGGCTTTGTTCTTGTGTGCCATGTCTGTCTCCATATGCTCACTGACCACTTGCGCATCCAGGACAACTGCCATAGAGCCTTTCTTGCAGATAAGGTCGGGTTTCCTTAATCCTTCGGGTGTTGTAAAGTGCGGCTCATTCTCGACCTTATCGAATTTCGTCGCCAGAGCTCTTTCCATATATTTAATTATGGCATTGTGCCGCTCGATTCTAGCTCTGTGCGTTCGATGACATTGTTGGACCACATGGTTTAACGTCTCGACGGCATTACAGCCACCTCGACACATGCGATCTTTTCTCCGTCCTCTGGCCGTCCTGGATCTCGTTGGCAGTGCATTGATTCTTAATTTCACGGCATTAAGGAAGTCCTTTCCACTTAAGAATCTACTTCCGTCCACAACCCACCGATGCTGCTGGGGCACATTTCGTGATTCCTTCAAACCTCTTCCATCGATCGACTCGTGGAGTAACCTCGCCCATCTTCCTTCAATCTTCGCAACTGAGTCATGCGTTGTTTGCTGTTCGGTAAGCCTCCGTATGGCTTTTTGGATTTCCTGAGAGAGGAAGGGGTCAATTGATTGACCTCCCGTTCGCAGCTTCATCAGTCTCTCTTTTCTTCGTAGGGGCATAAGCCACCTAGCGGATGGTATGGATAATCCACCATCTTTAGCATTCGCATGAAAGTATGCTTTGACCGTATCATGCGGGAGGCAGAGCCATTTTCTCACCGCTTTTCTTGCCATTGTGTCGATCTTCTTAAGTCGCCCCAAAGTTGTTTCACCCAGGGTTAGTAGATGGGAGATCCCTGGCAGGACCATCACTCGCAGAGCGAATAGTCTCTGTTGCGGCTTAAGTGGCGCTTTGGTCAGCTTGTCCAGTGCATCTGAAAGTTGCGTTTCGGGCTTCGTGGTTGTTCGACCCTCCGGTGTGAATGGGACACCAAGGTACTTCCACTCGTCTTCTCGCCTAAGAGCAGGCAGTCTCCGGCCGGAACAGGTGAATTGTTCTCGACTGTCCACTATCGACTTCTTCATGTGTGGCACATTTGTTAGGGCTACAGTGAAGGACTTAGTCGCGTTAATCCTAAGCCCACACTTTGTCAGGAAGTTTGTTGCTTCATCGATCATCAATTGGAGACCTCTAGCTGTTCTGGCTATGAATAGCAGGTCATCGGCAAATGCTAAAGCATTAAAGTGACCTTCTCCAATATCCGCACCAATCTCTGATGGAATGAGACGCAGGAGGTTATCCATTATCATATTAAAAATGAATGGAGACAGGGGGTCTCCCTGTTTGACTCCGCAGGTGGGATTGATCTCATCCGACTCCCAATTACCACACTGAAGTCGTGTTGTACTCCTCCGATACACGTCCATAATGTAGTCGACCATGGGTCGAGGCAGCCCCATTGTCTCAATGACGTTCTCAATTGCTTTGTGTGACACAGAGTCAAAGGCTTTTGCGATATCAAATGATGCGACGTATAGCGGTTTAAAGTTTTGTCGATGGTATTTGAGTACTAGATCAAGAGCGAATATGTTCTCATTGCAACCATCCCTAGGTAGGAATGCGCTTTGCCTTTCATCCAGCTTGACGTGGTGCATAAGACGCCTTACCATTACTTTGTGGAAGGTTCTCGTCATCACTGAAGAGACTGTAATGGGTCTATAATCACCAGGGTCCACCGCACCGTCCCTCTTCGGTATAAGCGTCGTTTTTGAGCAGAGGAGGTGGCTGGGCAGTTTCCCGCACAATAGGAAAAGATTAAAAATCCTTGTCAATATGTGCAGTGGAACCGCCCGTAACTGTCTCGATGTTAGACCATCCGGACCTGGGCTGGTGGTTAGGTCGGGGAAGGCCATTTGGATTTCGACTGGTTTGATTACGCTCCACAGCTCAGGCATCACTGATCTCCTCGATAAGATGCAGGGAGATTCGTCGCTCCCACACGTCATAGTTGTTTGCCAGAATCGAATCATCGTATCCTTATCAGGTGTTGACGACGAGGATTTGCCTTTGAAGATATTTTTGAGGCATCTGCATGGATTCTTTTTCCAGGCTCGTTGTGTGATGGCATACTCGGCACGCCGAGCTTGCCGTCTAGTTTGAGTTCGATTTAAGGGCGGCGCCGCTGGTCTCTTTGTTTTGGACACCGGCGGGAAAGTCTGTAACAAGTAACTCTCCAGTTCTAAGGAGATTGTTTCCTTATCCCACAACGGCACCTGAGAACATATTCGCTCTAATTGATCGGCATGGAACTCAGACCCCTTTAGGGGCTCCAAGCTAGTGAACATATCGATTACTGAGGTGAGCAGATCGGTTTGTGGCTCTTGTTGTTGCGAGTCTTGTTTTGGGCTTCGGCACTGGGCCTTCTCAGCGCTCTCTATTTCAGATATAATCTGAAGAACTTTTTCCTTATGGACCTGCTTCTTCCTCTGGCCTTTGATGGATTCGAGGGTTCTGTTCGGAAAGAGAGGTGTCAATGCTTTGTTTATAAATTTTTCCCCATCTAGGACCAGTCTTGCTTCCTGGCGAGCAAGGAGAGCCGACTCTTCGACACTCCACTGTGCTTTCTTGCTTTCGATGGTTGCAAACAGTCTCTCATCATTCCAATTTTTATGGGCACGTTGTTCATGTACACCTCGTCCTCTTGCGTTTCGGAGAAATTTCCCACATCCGGGATACCGGCATAGACGGTTTTCGTCGGCGTTCGGTCCAACTTCCTCGTCGCGGATCGTAGTCGGGTTGGTTGAGCCTGAGGGCCCTCCAACAAAATTAATTTTATCCGAGGCTTGTTTTGTAGTTTCAGGGCCGACAAATTACAGTCGAGAGGGCTGGCAACCCCCAAGACCGTTTGGCGCAGAGGCGGTTCTCAGCTATCTCCCGAAGGAGACATTGCCCGGCGGGAACCAACTTGGAGGCGACCGCTTGCTAAACTATGACAGATTCCGAAGAATCGCTCTTAGGGACTGATCTCGGATACTAGTACCGGCGAACCGGCCCGACACCTCAAACGACCGCCCTAAGAGAGTCATAGTTACTCCCGCCGTTTACCCGCGCTTTTTTGAATTTCTTCACGTTGACATTCAGAGCACTGGGCAGAAATCACATTGCGTCAACACCCGTGGGGGCCATCGCAATGCTTTGTTTTAATTAGACAGTCGGATTCCCCTAGTCCGTGCCAGTTCTGAGCTGAGCGTTGAATGGCGGCCGAAGAGGACGATCGTTCTAGACGAAAGCCTCGCAGCAAGGAAGATCCGCGGGAGGCCAAGGCACGGGACCGAGCTCGGATTCCCATCAATGTGTTCACCTCGCCCAGGCCCGGCACGTCAGCCAGACCCGCTTCCCGACCAAGCCCGACACGCCCCGCTCCTCAGAGCCAATCCTTATTCCGAAGTTACGGATCCAATTTGCCGACTTCCCTTACCTACATTAATCTATCGACTAGAGGCTCTTTACCTTGGAGACCTGCTGCGGATATGGGTACGAACCGGCGCGACACCTCCACGTGGCCCTCTCCTGGATTTTCAAGGTCCGAGGGGAAGATCCGGACACCGCCGCAACTGCGGTGCTCTTCGCGTTCCAAACCCTATCTCCCTGCTAGAGGTTTCCAGGGAACTCGAACGCTTATACAGAAAAGAAAACTCTCCCCGGATCTCCCGACGGCGTCTCCAGGTCATTTTGGGTTACCCCGACGAACACTCTTACGAGGGCCCGAATGGTAAGCGGTTCCGCTGCCGGGTTCCGGAATAGAAACCGGATTCCCTTTCGCCCGATGGGTGTGTGTTTGTTTATCAATATTATGATATTTGCTCTCTCTCTCTTAGGACACCTCATCTACATAGGATTTCTCTTAGGGCTTAGGATCGACTGACTCGTGTGCAACGGCTGTTCACACGAAACCCTTCTCCACGTCAGTCCTCCAGGGCCTCGCTGGAGTATTTGCTACTACCACCAAGATCTGCACCGACGGCGGCTCCAGGCAGGCTCACGCCCAGACCCTTCTGCGC
This sequence comes from Lasioglossum pauxillum, assembly GCA_933228785.1. NCBI lineage: Eukaryota > Metazoa > Arthropoda > Insecta > Hymenoptera > Halictidae > Lasioglossum > Lasioglossum pauxillum. Next base: position 28,630,732 of record OW121704.1, on the reverse strand, counting down.
ACACCGCCGCGACCCTCCTACTCGTCAGAGCTTCATGGAAGACGCGCCTTTAAAAAAAGCTAACGTCAACCTCACTTGCCGCTGACGGCGGAGTATAGGCGCGACGCTTCAGCGCCATCCATTTTCAGGGCTAGTTGCTTCGGCAGGTGAGTTGTTACACACTCCTTAGCGGATTCCGACTTCCATGGCCACCGTCCTGCTGTCTTAAGCAACCAACGCCTTTCATGGTATCCCATAAGCGTCGACTTAGGCGCCTTAACTCTGCGTTTGGTTCATCCCACAGCGCCAGTTCTGCTTACCAAAATTGGCCCACTTGGCACTCTGATCCAATATAATCTCGTGGCTTCATTGATCCAAGCAAGCCAGAGATCTCACCCATTTAAAGTTTGAGAATAGGTTGAGGTCGTTTCGGCCCCAAGGCCTCTAATCATTCGCTTTACCAGATGAGACTCGCACACGTTCATCAAAAGAGAACGAGCGAGTGCCAGCTATCCTGAGGGAAACTTCGGAGGGAACCAGCTACTAGATGGTTCGATTAGTCTTTCGCCCCTATACCCAGTTCCGACGATCGATTTGCACGTCAGAATCGCTACGGACCTCCATCAGGGTTTCCCCTGACTTCGTCCTGACCAGGCATAGTTCACCATCTTTCGGGTCCCAACGTGTACGCTCTGGGTGCGCCTCTTCTCGCAATGAGAACGAGACGCCCCGGGAGTGCGAGGCCGCATCGTAACGCGGCCCATCCTCTCTTGGTCGACGCTGAGGTACGACCTTCACTTTCATTGCGCCTTTAGGTTTACATGTCCCAATGACTCGCGCACATGTTAGACTCCTTGGTCCGTGTTTCAAGACGGGTCCTGAGAGTACCCAAAGCAGTAGCGTCGCTGACCGGTAATTCAAAGCTTGGCCAGTCCGAGGACACCGCCTGCTAACAGCTGGTTAGGCCCGGAGCCGGCACTAGGTCCGTACCATCCGGGTGACAAACTAACCGAGCTTGCGGCGGGCCTGACGCACACACATTCGAAAATGGATTGGTTGCGGCCCGATACCGTCAGAGTACCGTCACGCAGCCGGCCAGGTGATCGAGCGTCTGCCGTGTGCGCACGAAGGCGACACGACAGGCAACAACTCGAGCCGTAGACCGACACGCAACGGGTCGCGACGTTCTACTAAGGGAGAAGTGCACGACTACGCGACCGGAACATTTGCCGAAGATGGTGTACCCTCGCACTGGAACCACCGAAGTGGCCCATTGCGGGCTATCTGCGCACCAACGGAAGCCAGCCTCGTCGACGATGAATCTCCCCATTCGATCTTTTGGGTTTCTCAGGTTTACCCCTGAACGGTTTCACGTACTCTTGAACTCTCTCTTCAAAGTTCTTTTCAACTTTCCCTCACGGTACTTGTTCGCTATCGGTCTCATGGTCATATTTAGCCTTAGATGGAGTTTACCACCCACTTAGGGCTGCACTCTCAAGCAACCCGACTCTAAGGAGAGGTCCTCCCGAAACGCGTACCAGTCGCTACGGGCCTGGCACCCTCTACGGGTAAATGGCCCCATTCAAGATGGACTTGGACGCGGTTCGACGTCTCGGGATAAATTGACCCTCCTGAACACTACATTTCCCAACGGCAGAACCGCGGGATTCAGTGCTGGGCTAATTCCTGTTCGCTCGCCGCTACTAAGGAAATCCTTGTTAGTTTCTTTTCCTCCGCTTAGTAATATGCTTAAATTCAGCGGGTAATCTCGCCTACTCTGAGGTCGTCGTACGTGATACAAAATTTTGTGTTTCGCCGAAAGAGCGTAAAAGTAGTACTCGCGAAAACGTACAAAGCACAAAAAAAAAGAAAAAAAAAAAGAAAACGAAACAACACTACACGACAGAAGAGAAAGGTAACAAAACCGATATATATATGCCTTACGCGCCACACCAAAGTGTCTTTTTATATCTTTCTTCATATTATTATCGTCGATCGGAAACTCTCGCTAGACGATCTGGCCGGTTAACTTTAACGTCCGTCGAAAAGAACTTCCGGGGACTGGACGACCGACAACAGATCGCGCGGTTTCGCACGAATCGACAATGAAGCAAAGAAAAGACATGGGACGACCGACATAAAGGTTTTCATTGATATACCCTTTTCTCTCCGCGGTGCTGTTCCGTGCGTGAACACAAAAGTGTGTCTTGGCGTCGTGTGACAATCAAGTTCGAAATAAGCCTCGCCAATAGAGGAGTATATATATTATAAAAGAAAATAATACATATAACCCGGTGGGATTTCTTATAAATCTCTATAATTTTTACCAAAAACGAGGGGGTACAGAAACGTTGCGCACGAAACGATGTATCATCGATCAAACACAACCAAAGAGACACGAGAGAAAGAGAGAGAGAGAGATCTTAAGACGCACTTAGGCCGTCATCAATACGATTCAACGCGAACGTGGCGATGAAATGGCAATCGCACAGATTAGCGAGGACACGTCGACGACGGGGAATAATTCCAACCCGATCAAGTACGACGTGCTCATCCCGCACATTGCTGAGCGTTGCTCGGCTGTCCATCGATCATCAAAGCGTTCGGTAGATCGAGAGATCTCTCTCTTTTTTTCTCTTCCCTCCGAAGACTCCGAAAGGTTATATAATGTGTTTATCGAAATCGCCGGCAACGACGACCCTCCGCCGCCATATGGCAATTATAACGTAGAGTTAAGAAACTCGTCCACGCACAGGCATATTCTCTCCCTGGGGCTTAACATTGCCACACCACACACACTCTGTGTGCCACACAATATTCTTTCTTTCTTTTAATATTTGTGTGTCCATCTCTGTAGTCTCTCGAGACTCTCGGTAAATATACCGCCTCTTTCGTATACGCATCATTTCAGGCGACGTCGGGAGCGCGTTAATGTTCATGAGTGGAAACGCTTCTTTCCGCAAGGCGAATCGTTTCGCAGAGAGGGTGAGAGATTTGGAGATCCTCGTCGAAGCGGTGCCTACGGGCGGTCGTATTTTCAATACGACTCACGACACCGTAAAACACTCACGCAAGTCCGAACGTAAGAAATACCAATCCCTACTTCGCCTCTCGTGGAAACTATATATATGTATTTAAGACGCAATGCAAAAATTGGCAATTTTCACAGAACCGCGACAAACGCCGACGAAACGCCCATCATTCGCTCGTACGTAGCAATCTTTGCAACCCGACTCAGAAACGCTCTTTAGCGCCCTCCAAAAATATTTGGAGAGGTAAGCGACGGCGGGGACTTACAAGAGCAGCGCAAGCAGTATTTGGTTACGTAAACGACCCTCAGCCAGGCGTGGTCCAGGAATTGTATCCGTGGACCGCAATGTGCGTTCGAAATGTCGATGTTCATGTGTCCTGCAGTTCACACGTTGACGCGC
>OW121704.1:28609822-28617322 GCA_933228785.1 Lasioglossum pauxillum | reverse complement strand
CTTGCTTTTATCACTGATAAATTTCACGTGAGGTGTGATGTTCAATCGTGTGCCAAAGTGTACTCCGAGGTATCGCACTTTCGGGACCATCTTCAATGTTGTTTGTCCTATTTTGACTGTTGGTGGGCGCCTAATGTCCAAGAATCCCTTTACAAGGAGCATTTCGGACTTAGTTGGTGATAGTTGCTGTTTTTGTTGTTTGCACCATGTTTCAAGTTCCTTTACTACTACATTGGCCTTCTCTTCCAGCTCTTTTCGACTTTTTCCGCTTATCAGGACCATTAGGTCATCAGCATAGGCTATTACTTGGTAACCTGATTCTCTGAGTTTATTAATTAACCCGTCAAAGATCAAGTTCCAGAACTTTGGTCCTAGGATGGATCCTTGAGGGCATCCCTTTGTCGCGTTCTTTCCAGTCGTGTCAGTTGGTGTAACTATATTGACTACTCTCTCGGACAGGTAGCTCTGTATTAGTCTGTACAAATTCCTTGGGCAATTTCTTTCTTTTAGGTTTTTCAGGATGCTTGGCCACCATACGTTGTCAAATGCTCCTTTGATATCAAAGAAGAGGGCAATAGCATATTTGTTATTCACTTGCTTTACTAATTCTCTGAAATGATGGATTGCTTTTTCCGTGGAGCCTCCTGGTTTGAAGCCATACTGTCTTTCCGCTGTCAGTGGGTGTCTGTCAAATATTTTCTCTAATCGTTGGTATATTAGCCTTTCTAGTATTTTTCCTAGTATTGGTAGTAGCGAAATTGGCCTATATGATCCAGGGCTCGTCTCATCCTTGTCCTCGTTTTTAAGCAGGACACGGATATTTCCTTCTTTCCACTGCTTTGGGAAGGTTCCCTGTGTAAGACATAACCTGTATAGTCTTGTCAATGTAGTACGGATGACTGGCCAGGCGTATTTTATTATTTCCGCCTCGAGGAGATCGTGTCCAGGGGCCTTCCCATTTGCCATGCTTTTTACTGCTCTCTCTACTTCCGCTTCCGTGAACGGAGAATCGTCTTCAGTGTCTGGAGGTAGAGCTGTTTGCTGTTTTGTCGACCTATGCCATTCTGTTTCATTCGCTGTTACGTCATCAGGAATTAGAGCATCTAGTAGCATTTTCATGTTCTCTTGCCAGGTCAAAGGCTGTATTCCATTGAACTTAATGTTTTCGCATGCCTTTTGGGTTTTCATTTTCTTCATTTGTATCTTGTATACAATCCCCCATTTATCAGCGTTTCCTTCTCGGGTGACGAATTCTTTCCAACTATTTAATTTTGCTTTCCTTATTTCATGTGTGTACGTATTATGTAGTTCCCTATATTTTTCCTTCCATTTGTTACGTGTCGTTTCTGCTGCTGCCTTCTGGTATGATCTCCTTGCGTTTCGTACTTTCTGTCTTAGTCTTTCCAGGGATGCGTTCCACCATGGGACTGATTTTGAGAATTGTGTTTTCCTGGGTATGGATTTTTCACTTGCTTCCACTAGACAGTTTTCTAGTTTTACTGAGTAGGCGTGTGCCTCCGGTGATTGTTGTGCGTTAATCTCTTCTTCCAGTTGCTGTGTGTTTCGTGACAGGCATGTCACAAATGTTTTCCAGTTGGCCCTCTTGATATTGTATCTTTCCGTTCTTACCCTTTCTATTTTTTGGGGTGAGTTCGAGATTTCAAACGTGATTACATTATGGTCGCTGGTCGTGTACTCGTCATGCACTTTCCAGTTTGTTATTCGCCTGTGGATGGATGCTGTGCACAGCGTGAGATCTATATTCGAGCTACCATGTATACTACTGTATGTATGGATGTTCGATTTCTCGTTTAGAATACATAGGCGAAATTGAGCTATTGTTTCCTCTAGTAGCTTTCCTCTGTTATCTGTGCAGCTAGAGTGCCATTGGGAAGAGTTGGCGTTTGAGTCTAGGCCTATTATTACATTTTGTCCGCGTAGAAGATGTAGTATTTTGTCCAGGTGAGTAGATAGGGACAGAGGGAATCTCGTTAATCCATTCATGCGCGTCACTAATTAGATGACGAGGCATTTGGCTACCTAATAGTTTATTGAAGCAAACTCATTATCCATGATCCGCATGGAGACGGTTACAAAAATGAAATTAATAAGTGCTTAAAAAAAAGAAAACAAGAATATAAAAACATATAAGAGAAAAATAAAAAAAAAAAAAGTAAATGCACTAAGGTAAGTTATAAAGTGTTATTTGACATATATAATGATTAATACAACATTCAACACTGATAGCTCGCATAGCCCAGTATCATAAAGGTAAGTTTCATTACGGTAAGTTATTCGAATTTATTTCTATTTAGTTTAAGCTATTTTTACTCTATTTTATTTTATTTTATAATCCGCTTGTTTAATTTCTTTTCTTCTGTTACAGGTTGCTGTGCGGCCCGTTGGAGCGTCTTCTAAATGGCCATAGGTGATGCATCCTTACTGTCGTCGTCTGCATGAATGTTCTGAAGTTCAGGTAAGATCCCATTAGAGCTCTCGTTGTTAGGCTTCTCATTAACGATTTTGATATGTTAATATTCCTCAGGAACTCGTAAGATTGCTTCGCCCATATTCCTCTCCATGATATGGTTGCTGTTGACACTTTGATTCTGCGTCTGTCAGTGTGGTTGGAATCTGCAAGGTAAGTTATTAAGTCGCTATTATTTGCATAATACCGTGCTTTCTTCTCATGCGCTTCCCCTAGGTTCCTGTATCCTGAAACAATCTGTACATCTATGATTAGTACTTCTTTTTCTTTAACAGCTACTATGTCGGGTTTTCTGCTACCCTCATTTGTTGGTATTCTCGGCTCCTCAACCACCTGGTATCCAGTATTTCTTAGCGCGTTGGCTAGTTTGTTGGCTATTTTGTTATGTCTTAAGATTCTGCCTCCATGTGTTCTGTGACACTCCTGTATGACGTGGTGTGTAGTCTCAGGTATTTGGCATCCTGCTCGACATAGGGTGTTTTGCGAATCTCTTCTATTTCCTCTAGTGGTTCTCATTTTAGATGGTAGGGCATTTATCCTTACTGCGTGGTATTTTATCCAGTCTCTCGCTGGGATTGCAAGATATGGATCTACAACCCAGCTTGTTGATGGAGCCGTTTTCGATGCTTCCCGTAGTTCATGTCCGTCGACCTGTTTGTACAGTTTTTGGTCCCATTTGTTATCCTCTTCTGAGTGTATTCTTGCCCATTTTAGTCGTCTTTCTAAAGTTTTATAGTCTGCTATCCTACGGGCAAGCTCGAAGGATGAACTCTTTAGGCTCTCTATTCTTCTTTGAATTAGGTTCGGAACCTTGGTGTACAATGACATAATGCCCAGCCCGCCTTCTTTTACTCTAGTATGAAAGTATGCTATGGGTACATCCTTGGGAAGGTGTAGCCATTTCCTTGTGTATTGCCTTACCAGACGATCTAGTTTCCTTAAGGTGACATAGTTTATTTTGCCTAATACCATTTTATGTAGGAATCTTGGTAGAAGATACGTTTTTAATATTATTAGCCTTTGTTGAGGCTTTAGTGGGGCTTTATTTATTTTTTCTAAGTAGGTTTCTATATTGAATTTTTCTTTTACAGGCCCACGTGTTGTAAAGGTGACACCTAGGTGCTGCCATCTGTCCAGGACACCAATTTGCGGTATTGTATTTCCTTCGATGTTGAAATTTCTTTGTTCTATAATCTTTACTTTCTTTTCTTTTCCAGATGGAATTAGGGATAGGCATCTGCATTTACCAGGCGCAAGGGCAAGACCATGCTTTCCCATTTCCGTTGTGACCTCGTCAATTAAAGTCTGTAGCCCTTCTTTGGTGCTGGCAATTAGGATCAAATCATCCGCGAAAGCTAAGGCATTTATTGTTAGATTTAGTATTTCATATCCTATAGTCGGTGATGTTGCTTTGATTATTTCATCCATTATTAGATTAAAGATGTTTGAAGACAAAGGGTCTCCTTGTCTTACTCCTTGCCCCGGCTTAATGGTGTCTGACTTGTTCCCGTTGACTTCTATATATATTTCTGATTCCTTATATAGTTTCTCAACAAATTGAATTATCTTTTCAGGGATTTTTCTTTTCCTTAATGCCCATAGGATGGATTCATGTGACACCGAGTCAAAGGCTTTTTTAATGTCCAGGAATGCAAGGTGGAGTTGTTTCTTTTCGTTCCAAGCGTCTTCCATTATCGATGTGAGTATGTAGATTATTTCTGCTGATCCATCCGCTCTTATGAAGCCACGTTGTCTTTCATCTGATTTTAATTCCGTATATAACATGTTTGCTAATATTTTGTTGTAGTGTCTTAAAATCACTGAGGCTATCGAGATCGGACGATAGTTAGATGGGTCTTGAGGATTGCCTGCTTTGGGGATCAGAACAGTTCTCGCTCTGGACCACTCAACAGGTACTTTCGTTGAGAATAACATAATGTTCATTACGATTGTTTTAATTGCTATTGGCACGTTCTTGGACCACGTTGATGGCGATAAACCATCAGCGCCTTTGGCTGTGTCACTTTTTGGTTTGAGTCTTTCAGTGTCTTCGCAAGATATTGGTTTAACTGTCAACGAACTATCCACATTTCTTTGCCGGCTCCTATAGATTGCTGAATTACTATTATTGCGTTTTTCTATGATGGGTTTCCAATATTGCACTTGCTCCATCAGCGATATTTGGCTATTTGTTTCTGGTTTGCCATCAAGAATCATATGAGCAGTTCTTGTTATGGTCTTTTTCCACATCTTTTGTGTTTCTGCATATTCGCTTTTGCGTTTTGCTCTCCTCGAAGCGTTCTGATCTCTATTTTGTATTTCAGGAGTACACCTATTCGTGCATACTGGATCTCCAAAGTTGCCTTTGAACCATTCATTCAGATGTTTGCAGGGGTCACGTTCTTGTCTTACATCCTCAACTGCATATGCTAAGGCATATTTCGCTGGGTCCTCACAATCCGCAGATCGGAGGTAAGTCAATGCTAAGCTACACCACTGGAATATTATGGCCATCTGTTCTGTGTGTTGTCTATCACTAGTGTTCGTAGTATCTTCACTTCTATTTTGTTGTCCTTGATTAGTTCTATTTTCTATTTCAGGTTCGTTCGTTGCTGTATAATGGATTCTGGTATTTTGGTAAGTATCGCTTCTATTTGTGTTTTGATCTCTAAAATTATGTTCTTGCTAGCTAATTATATTTTCTGTTTCAGGTTCGTTCGTCGTTGTGTAATAGCTTCTCGTGCTTTGGTAAGTATCGTTGTTATTTGCATTTTGACCTCTAAGATTATATTCCTGTTCTTCCGTGTGTGTTTCGTTTTGCTCTGTTTCAGCTAATCCTGCGAGCACTCCTCTATACTTGACAGATTTGCGAAGTGACTTAACTGATTCCAGGGTGCGTGGCGGGTCTAGCTTCACTTTATTAAGTAAGTATTCATTTATCTTATTTTTGACTTGTGCCGGTGCTCTTAATTCTGCTTGGGCTAATCGTCTGAGATCCTCAGGTTGCCATCTAGGTTTCTTTCTCTCCGTAATAATTGCTCTGTTTGTTTCCTCGCGGTGGGCTGAAGACTTGTGTACTCCTAAGCCTCTGAAACTTCTAAAGGATTTTCCACAGAATTCGCAGTTGAATCCTGATTCAGTTATTGTGCTAGCAGTTGTAGTTGGACTGGGAACTCGAGAGTCATCAGTATTAGGTTGTGTTAAAGTAGAATGGGGGGATGGTCCACTGGATGGTGGTATTGTGATACCGCCATTATTTGTATTCAAAATGTTTATATTGTTACCAGTGGAAGGCACTCCTCTCGGAGTTATTTGACTCCTTATTTGGTTATCGCATGTTGGTGTACTGCGGCCGGTTAATCGGGAGATTGTAGTCTGAAGGGTTTGTGCCGGCGGGTTGTCAATCCCCCCTTCAGATCCCCGTGGGCAACTAGAGCTCGCTATATTGTCGGTTCCCCGTAGTCGACGCTACGTGCTAACTCGGTTTGCTTCCTCATCATAAATAGGCATTTCTTTGTATCCAGTGCTGAATGATTTGTCTCTGTATAGCCAAAGTTATCACAGTTTTTGCATTTTAATTTTGTCTTGTTTTTACATTCCCTTGAGTCGTGGTTTTCTGCACAGTGTCCGCATATAGACGAAGTTGCTGAACAGTTTTTCGCTAGATGGTTAAACTTGAGACATTTGTAACACTGTAGCACTTTTACATAATTTTCTACTCTACATGATTGGTAGTCGATAAATATTCTTTCTTGCTCCATTATCTTGTTTCGAATGTATGGGGTTACTTCAATAATCAAATTTCTCTGTTTCCTAGTACCAATATAGTATTCCGCAATAGGACGAATTTCTGATCCATGTTCTTCGACGTTAAGTGCTTCGGCTATGGCATCAGGCGTTTCCTTGAAAGCGATATTCGTTGGTAGATCCTTCACCAAGATTCTCGGTTTCAATTTCTCTTTTGTTTTGACCATTAGGCCAATTTCCTTTAGTTTTTCAGATTTCCGTAGTTTCTCGATATCGACCGTCTGCGCTATTACCTTGACTGCCAACGAGTTAAGAGTTATGAGGTGAATCACTCTTAAATTGTACTCTACCGGTTTGATCTCTTCTTTAAGGACTTTCTTAATTTCCAAAGCTGATTTAAACTTCTTAGGATCTTCAGGACGCGGAATAATCCAAAATTCGATTCCTGACCCTTGTTGATTTATGGTTTTGCTTGGCCTAACACTTGATGTTCTGCTTACCGCTGCCGCATAAGAAGAACTCGAGGGGGCAGCTTTCGCTACTTGCACAGCTTGTTGCATCTTGCCCACTACTTCTTTAACCTCACTAGAGAGAACTGATTTGAAATTTGTTTCCAAGTTCTTACTTAGAACACTATTAGATTCAACAATGTTTTCTATGTTCTTGTTGGAATTTCCTATCTCTGTTTGTACTATCTTTTTAACATTCGAAATAATGTTCTCTTCCATTGAGATTATCTTGTTGTCAAGTTCTCTTCTCAGCTGTTCTACTTGTTCTGATGTATCGTATTTAGTATTGCTCGATGTCACAATATCCCTAATGGGGGCCACAGCCGACCATTTTGCTGCTATTTCCGTGTAAGCTCTTGAAATTCTCTTATATACATAATGGAAGTAGTTGATGGCTTCATCCACTGCTTGCGTTCTGGTTTTTGGTTCTTTAGTTGGTTGGGATATTGTGATATTATAGAGATGACTTTTAATTTCTTCATCCATCTTGTTTAATTCTTCTAATGGTAACGAAAGCTTTGTTTCTTTTGTTTCAGAAGTTGCTGATGGCGATAGATTAGGCTGCGACACTTCTCTTCTTTTAGCACTATTCGGTGTGCTTTCAAACTCTTCCATTTTCTTTGTTGCTCTCTCAGGTAAAGTTTGGTAGATTAGTTGATTAAATAGAGATACAGAGAGAATTCCAAATTTGGGAGCCTCAGGTTGAGAACCCCTGCACTTTGTTAATTAATACACTAACACTACGCCTGTCAACTT
>OW121704.1:28599822-28604822 GCA_933228785.1 Lasioglossum pauxillum | reverse complement strand
TAGTCTCTCGAGACTCTCGGTAAATATACCGCCTCTTTCGTATACGCATCATTTCAGGCGACGTCGGGAGCGCGTTAATGTTCATGAGTGGAAACGCTTCTTTCCGCAAGGCGAATCGTTTCGCAGAGAGGGTGAGAGATTTGGAGATCCTCGTCGAAGCGGTGCCTACGGGCGGTCGTATTTTCAATACGACTCACGACACCGTAAAACACTCACGCAAGTCCGAACGTAAGAAATACCAATCCCTACTTCGCCTCTCGTGGAAACTATATATATGTATTTAAGACGCAATGCAAAAATTGGCAATTTTCACAGAACCGCGACAAACGCCGACGAAACGCCCATCATTCGCTCGTACGTAGCAATCTTTGCAACCCGACTCAGAAACGCTCTTTAGCGCCCTCCAAAAATATTTGGAGAGGTAAGCGACGGCGGGGACTTACAAGAGCAGCGCAAGCAGTATTTGGTTACGTAAACGACCCTCAGCCAGGCGTGGTCCAGGAATTGTATCCGTGGACCGCAATGTGCGTTCGAAATGTCGATGTTCATGTGTCCTGCAGTTCACACGTTGACGCGCAATTAGCTGCGTTCTTCATCGACCCACGAGCCAAGTGATCCACCGTTCAGGGTAATCGTATATATTTTTGATTTACAAATCAATATATGTTATATGTCTCTTGTTCTGCGGTTCGTAAGAACGCATTGTACCTGAAAGCTCCAACCAGCGCGCGAAGGAGATTCAGGCGTCGTTTTAAGGACGACACTTTCGTCGTCCGTAGAAACGGAAAAAAAACCGTCATAGTACGCGGGCGAGACTGCACACGTATCTGACGGCCGGGCGAACAGTACATTAAAAAACCGTTAAACGTGGAAAACGCGGAGAGGAATATTCTGAAAACGACGGGGATCGTAGACAACCCGATACTGGATCCAGAGAAACAATTCCTCTCCTCTTCACTTATTACATTTGGAAGATGTGAGAACGGAGGACTTCACGGCCGGCTCTGGCAGCGGTCATTCGTCCCAAGCTCTCGTGGTGCGCACTATTGGGCCACACGCACGGAGTAGGGTGTCTGACTCACGACTGCTTTAAATGCGAGGCATCACGGCCGGTCCGCCGCTCTCGAATGTATGTATAATAATAAATTATATATGTTCCGTTGTCAACGAACACCGCGTGCGGAGCAGCAACGTTTCGTGCTCTTGGTTATACGCGAACTCGAGATAAATAGAGAGCGGGACTCGCAACCGGCTCTGGCAGCGGTCATTCGTCCCACGCTCTCGTGGTGCGCACTATTAGGCCACACGCACGGAGTAGGGCAGGGATGGGCACGGGTGGGGCCCCTCAAACGCCTGCTTCTCCCACCAACCTCTCCTCCATGCAACACACGCCACCGTCGCGAACGCGCATGTCTCGCGCCTTCGTTGCCCCCACCATACGCATCTTCGTGCCGAACCGCGCGCGAGATATAAACAAGGCAACGATGTAAACAAGTAACGGTCAGTAACGGTTGGCGAGAGAACGAAGCATCGAAACATACTAAATATACTACAATGTTTTGTGGAAACGTTCACGTTGAAGCGGTGAACAGAGCTACTCTTAATAGTCTTAGCTTCTATCGCAGCTCCAATGTGGTCGTACCCTTCCCGATATTAATATAAAAAATATATTTATAAAAACGCTCTTCAGAATTGATCATAAATTCAAAGAATCTTTAAAGATTCCAAAACGATCGTATCATCATAAGAGCTGCCTCTGAAAAAAAGATAAATTAGGGATCTACTTTTAAACATGCGCATATAAGCATTAAATAAGCAATGCGAAACAAAAATAAATAAGCGATATTAAGCAAGCGAATATGAAATGTTTTCATTGCTCGTGTCGAATTAATTCGGAAACATCAAGCCCCAATTGAGACATCGCTATACGGAACGCGCTTTCCAAAGAAGTGTCTGTTAATCGATTACGAATATTCGATTTAATTTGTTTCATCGCGGAAAAACTAGTTTCGCAAATGTAAGTCGATGCAAACATTGAAAACATTTTCAAACCAAAATTTCGCAATTTTGGATATTGGGCAGGTAACAACAATTTGAAAAAGTCTTCCTGTGTTTCTTTCTTTAAAGAAAACAGGGGATCTGATTGTAAATCACACAATTCAAATTGAAGATCGTGGTCTTGATCTTCAATTGGAACTGCTAATGGATTTGTAAATAATAATATCTTTTTCTCTAAATTTTGAAAATCTAAAAATCTACTATTGAATTCATTCAAAATATCTAATATATTATCCCGAAATGAAGAAAAATTTACATCAAGAAATTCATCCTTAATTTCTTGACACGAAGGAAAATGGGTCAGATCTTCTCTTTCAAATTGTTGTACGAATACTGCTAATTTTCTACGGAAGCTATTTACATGCCAAAACAAATTAGCAATATTCTTCCCTTTCCCTTGCAAAAGCATATTTAGTGAATTGAGGTGGCACGTCATATCTGTAAGAAATGCTAATGTACACAGAAATTCTTTATTCTCTAATTTCTCAATAAATTCAAATGATGCGCTACCGCTTCCCGATTTTAAAAATGCAACTAATTCTTTGCGAAGTGCAAAGAATCTTTGTAACGCTGTAGCGGCGCTCAACCAACGAACATCTGTATACATTACCAAATCAGAATACGCGGCACCTTCATTCTCTAAAAACAATTTTAACTTACGATGAGTCAAAGAGCGGTTACCGGCTCTGAGAAGATTAATTACTTTCGTTACAAATTTCATTGCTTCTGAAGCTTTTATAGATTTTGTGCATAATACCTCCTGGTGTATTATGCAATGAAAAACATCGCAATTAATATCATTTTTTCTCAAAAACCCAACTAATCCTTTGTCTTGTCCCCGCATTGATGGTGCTCCATCCGTTACAATACAACTACATTTACTAAAATTAGTGTAATTTTCTACTTGCATTTTTAAAGCATTAAATAAATCAATTCCTTTAGTGGTGCTATGAAAAGGGACTAATGCAAGTAGCTCTTCATGCACTGAAAAATCAAACTGCACCATACGCACAAAAATTGCTAATTGCGAAACATCGGTTACATCCGTGCTTTCATCCAAACAAAGCGAAAAATACGCACAAGTTTGGATTAAAGAATGGAGCTTGTTTTTTAAATAATGATCAATTTCTAAGAAACGTCTGGATACCGTGCGGCGAGACAGAGGAACAGTTTTAAATTGTGCAACGGCCGCATCATTGCCAAAAGATTTGGCCATTTCAATAGCACAATTTTTTACGAATTCCCCATCAGAAAAAGATTTTTTCGCGCGACCGATTTCCCAAACAACTCGGTAAGACGCAATTTTGCTCTCGGAGTCGAAACTCTCGATTGACTCATCGTTTTGTCTTTTAAATGCCTCTAGTAACTGTTTTCTTTCTACTCTAGAATAACTATTATATTCATTATCATGTTGTGTAAAATAATGACGAGAAAGATTACTACCTTTCTTGTCTTTTAGAACAGATTTACAAATAATGCATTTTGCATTGTTGTCAGCTTGTCTAACAAACAAAAGATCAAGCTCGACATCTAATTTTGAAAAAATGTATTTACCAACAGTTACTTTAGGCATTTTAAAAAGCAATGCAATTAAATCCTAAATACAAAATTATAAAATTACGAAACTTCACAAACCAATAGCTACACACAAAAACTAGTTTAAATAAAAAAAAGCACGATACTATACGTCTGCCCAAAGCACTAGCTACGGGAGAAATAATAGCATTTCGCGGATTCGCGATTGAGGAGGTGGAGACATAACAAAATAGAATCATTTTCCCTTTTTGTCTTTCATGTGCATTTAAATGCGTGCGGCTACGGCGCACGTTGCCTCCTCGCGGCCGCGAGGAGGCGAGACCTGCGCACACGGCGCACCTCGCTTCCTCGCGGCCGCGATGCTCGAAGCCTTCGCGAGACATGCGCACTGCTCGCTACGGGCGAGGCGCGTTCTTTCTCCATGGTAACGGTGGATGCTGGTGGGAGGCAGTGGGCGCTGTGGTATGGGCAGCCTTGCCTCAATTGAGGCAAAAATGCCCATCCCTGGAGTAGGGTGTCAGACTCACGACTGCTTTAAAAACGAGCTTCACGAGCCGGTCCTTCACGTCTCGTCTATATTCTCGATGTTCGCGAACGATAACACAAACGCGTGCAACCGCGCGTTTTCCACAGGTTACCCTGATTTTGTTTGTCCTCTTCGAGACACCGTTTCGAACGGACGACTCCGGACATACTTACAACACAGAGGCGAAGACCGAGGAAGCGAATCGACGCTTACATCCCTGTTCATGCGCTACCGGTAAAATATGTCCGTATGTATAATTGTAGAGAGCCTCCTACACGACGCAGAGGACACCACAGGCGTTATTATATACGCGGTACAACACAACACTCTTTGACACGAGGTATTTTTCAAAGAGAACGACCACCCGGTGGCGGGTGAAAGAAAACATCGGTGTGTGATATCGCAACGACGGGTATTTCTATATTCGTGTGTCGATCTGCAGCATTCAGCGTCCGACGAGATATCGTACGTACCTGATCGTTCGAGTTTGCAAATGCGAACGTCGGTAATGTCGACGATTCCCGAAGACCCGAAGTACAGGCTCTTCAGCACTCACTCCCCAATACAAGTAAACGATAAAACAACACAACACGATGCTCTCTCCACCTTCACGCAAGCACCGTATTAATTTCTGGCCCGTCGTTCTCAATCCCATTGTCGAAAGAGACTGTGTGCCGTATATATATACGCCGTGTTAATATGCACAACATGGTGTTTCTCTGGCGGGCTCTCTCTTGCGCCTTATTTCATTTCACCAACGGACGGGAGCATCGCGCCGCGTTGAGTAACTCTATATGTAGTACTCCGTGTAAAACGCAAAAGCGCGACCTCCTCGCGTAAGCCGTTGGTGAGATGTTTTTCATATGGGGAGTAGTCGTGT
>OW121704.1:28592322-28597322 GCA_933228785.1 Lasioglossum pauxillum | reverse complement strand
AAAATTCCTTTTTAATATTTCCCTTTTTTGCGTTTCTCTCGAGAACAAATTCCTTTTCAATATATTCCTTTTGCGTTCTTATTCTGAAGAGAACGTTCATATAGGGTTGCGCTAACATCGGAAGACGCGTATAGCTCAGTAGCATGAGTATCCCAGAAAGCACGTAACCACGGGCGCTGGACAATCGACACAAGTGCCGAGGAAGCGCGGACAGGACGCATGCTGGACTTGGGTTTCCCAATGCCCGTCTGCTCGCTCTGGGCTTGACGAAAGCCAACCTCAATTATTATATGACGTTTCTCTGCAAACATTTAGTTTGACTTCTAATCTAAGTTTTAGTTTCTCTCAAACTTCTTTCCCTAACTATCCCAAATTTTTCGCTCGGATAGTAAAGTTGATGCTCAGTTAGTACGAGTATACACAATATCAGTGAATACAAGTCACCAACCTCCTCGATGGGAGGCTCGCCACATAAGGGCCATTCGGTCTTAGACACCGACCCGTGGCAATGCTGTGTAGAGAAAAGTTCGATTACCAAAAGCACGGTACGAGACAGTCGAGACCGAAGTCTCGAGGCGTCGTGAGAGCTGCTTCTCGACCGAGATCGTAGAATAACCCCAAGCGCGCGCTGAACCGCCCGACTCGCCGAACCGTCGAGTCTCTTAAAGATACCGAACGGCCGGCAAGGACGTCGGCGCCGCGCGGTGAATAGCACGCGCGCTTATGGGCGCAAACCGCCGCGGCAACAGCCCATCCGGCGGGGCTGTTGGGACTTGGAAAAATTTTTGCATGGAAAATTTTTTTGTACAATACAATAAATTTTTATATTTCCAGGATATTTAACACAAAATATTCAACTTTTCATATACTATCACGGCACTTTGAACATTTTACAAGTCCAACCGCCAAGAGTAAACTTTTTTCCTAGCGTTCCCAGACAATTATAAATATTAGATCATTGTATAATAATGCATTTTAACAATAAATATCAAATATGAAAGCTCTAGGACGAATATTTATCGAATAAATTAAGAATAATGACCGGGCGCATTACTTACAACTCCGACCGTGCGAAATTTTTCAAAGTCCAACCGCCAAGAGTAAACTTTTTTCCTAGCGTTCCCAGACAATTATAAATATTAGATCATTGTATAATAATGCATTTTAACAATAAATATCAAATATGAAAGATCTAGGACGAATATTTATCGAATAAATTAAGAATAATGACCGGGCGCATTACTTCCAACTCCGACCGTGCGAAATTTTTCAAAGTCCAACCGCCAAGAGTAAACTTTTTTGCTAGCGTTCCCAGACAATTATAAATAATAGATCATTGTATAATAATGCATTTTAACAATAAATATCAAATATGAAAGCTCTAGGCCGAATATTTATCGAACAAATTAAGAATAATGACCGAGCGCATTACTCCCAACTCCGACCGCCAAGAGTAAACTTATCTATCCGGCGTTCTCGGACACGTATAAACATCAGAACATTGTGTAATAAAGCGTTTGAACAATAAATATCAAGTATGAAAGCGCTGGAATGAATATTTCTCGTATAAATTGAGAATAATGTCCGGGCGTGTCGATTAGCCGGCCGCTCGGTCGAATCGTTCGACGAGCCGGGGCGCGTCGGTTCGGCGCGCGGCGGAGCTCGAGCGTAATATTTCTAAGTCCGACGGCCAAGAGTGAACTCTCTTCCCAGCCGTCCCGGACGACTTTAGTCGTTATATACGCGTACAATACCGCGTTCTATCAATATTTCTCGAGTTTCAGAAATATCGGACTCGTATTGCTCCATTTATTGAGAAATAATGCTCCGACCGCCAAGAGTAAACTTATCTTTCCGGCGTTCTCGGACACGTATAAACATCAGAACATTGTGTAATAAAGCGTTTGAACAATAAATATCAAGTATGAAAGCGCTGGAATGAATATTTCTCGTATAAATTGAGAATAATGTCCGGGCGTGTCGATTAGCCGGCCGCTCGGTCGAATCGTTCGACGAGCCGGGGCGCGTCGGTTCGGCGCGCGGCGGAGCTCGAGCGTAATATTTCTAAGTCCGACGGCCAAGAGTGAACTCTCTTCCCAGCCGTCCCGGACGACTTTAGTCGTTATATACGCGTACAATACCGCGTTCTATCAATATTTCTCGAGTTTCAGAAATATCGGACTCGTATTGCTCCATTTATTGAGAAATAATGCTCCGACCGCCAAGAGTAAACTTATCTTTCCGGCGTTCTCGGACACGTATAAACATCAGAACATTGTGTAATAAAGCGTTTGAACAATAAATATCAAGTATGAAAGCGCTGGAATGAATATTTCTCGTATAAATTGAGAATAATGTCCGGGCGTGTCGATTAGCCGGCCGCTCGGTCGAATCGTTCGACGAGCCGGGGCGCGTCGGTTCGGCGCGCGGCGGAGCTCGAGCGTAATATTTCTAAGTCCGACGGCCAAGAGTGAACTCTCTTCCCAGCCGTCCCGGACGACTTTAGTCGTTATATACGCGTACAATACCGCGTTCTATCAATATTTCTCGAGTTTCAGAAATATCGGACTCGTATTGCTCCATTTATTGAGAAATAATGCTCCGACCGCCAAGAGTAAACTTATCTTTCCGGCGTTCTCGGACACGTATAAACATCAGAACATTGTGTAATAAAGCGTTTGAACAATAAATATCAAGTATGAAAGCGCTGGAATGAATATTTCTCGTATAAATTGAGAATAATGTCCGGGCGTGTCGATTAGCCGGCCGCTCGGTCGAATCGTTCGACGAGCCGGGGCGCGTCGGTTCGGCGCGCGGCGGAGCTCGAGCGTAATATTTCTAAGTCCGACGGCCAAGAGTGAACTCTCTTCCCAGCCGTCCCGGACGACTTTAGTCGTTATATACGCGTACAATACCGCGTTCTATCAATATTTCTCGAGTTTCAGAAATATCGGACTCGTATTGCTCCATTTATTGAGAAATAATGCTCCGACCGCCAAGAGTAAACTTATCTTTCCGGCGTTCTCGGACACGTATAAACATCAGAACATTGTGTAATAAAGCGTTTGAACAATAAATATCAAGTATGAAAGCGCTGGAATGAATATTTCTCGTATAAATTGAGAATAATGTCCGGGCGTGTCGATTAGCCGGCCGCTCGGTCGAATCGTTCGACGAGCCGGGGCGCGTCGGTTCGGCGCGCGGCGGAGCTCGAGCGTAATATTTCTAAGTCCGACGGCCAAGAGTGAACTCTCTTCCCAGCCGTCCCGGACGACTTTAGTCGTTATATACGCGTACAATACCGCGTTCTATCAATATTTCTCGAGTTTCAGAAATATCGGACTCGTATTGCTCCATTTATTGAGAAATAATGCTCCGACCGCCAAGAGTAAACTTATCTTTCCGGCGTTCTCGGACACGTATAAACATCAGAACATTGTGTAATAAAGCGTTTGAACAATAAATATCAAGTATGAAAGCGCTGGAATGAATATTTCTCGTATAAATTGAGAATAATGTCCGGGCGTGTCGATTAGCCGGCCGCTCGGTCGAATCGTTCGACGAGCCGGGGCGCGTCGGTTCGGCGCGCGGCGGAGCTCGAGCGTAATATTTCTAAGTCCGACGGCCAAGAGTGAACTCTCTTCCCAGCCGTCCCGGACGACTTTAGTCGTTATATACGCGTACAATACCGCGTTCTATCAATATTTCTCGAGTTTCAGAAATATCGGACTCGTATTGCTCCATTTATTGAGAAATAATGCTCCGACCGCCAAGAGTAAACTTATCTTTCCGGCGTTCTCGGACACGTATAAACATCAGAACATTGTGTAATAAAGCGTTTGAACAATAAATATCAAGTATGAAAGCGCTGGAATGAATATTTCTCGTATAAATTGAGAATAATGTCCGGGCGTGTCGATTAGCCGGCCGCTCGGTCGAATCGTTCGACGAGCCGGGGCGCGTCGGTTCGGCGCGCGGCGGAGCTCGAGCGTAATATTTCTAAGTCCGACGGCCAAGAGTGAACTCTCTTCCCAGCCGTCCCGGACGACTTTAGTCGTTATATACGCGTACAATACCGCGTTCTATCAATATTTCTCGAGTTTCAAAAATGTCGGACTCGTATTGCTCCATTTATTGAGAAATAATGCTCCGACCGCCAAGAGTAAACTTATCTTTCCGGCGTTCTCGGACACGTATAAATATCAGAACATTGTGTAATAAAGCGGTGGAACAATAAATATCAAGTATGAAAGCGCTGGAATGAATATTTCTCGTATAAATTGAGAATAATGTCCGGGCGTGTCGATTAGCCGGCCGCTCGGTCGAATCGTTCGACGAGCCGGGGCGCGTCGGTTCGGCGCGCGGCGGAGCTCGAGCGTAATATTTCTAAGTCCGACGGCCAAGAGTGAACTCTCTTCCCAGCCGTCCCGGACGACTTTAGTCGTTATATACGCGTACAATACCGCGTTCTATCAATATTTCTCGAGTTTCAGAAATATCGGACTCGTATTGCTCCATTTATTGAGAAATAATGCTCCGACCGCCAAGAGTAAACTTATCTTTCCGGCGTTCTCGGACACGTATAAACATCAGAACATTGTGTAATAAAGCGTTTGAACAATAAATATCAAGTATGAAAGCGCTGGAATGAATATTTCTCGTATAAATTGAGAATAATGTCCGGGCGTGTCGATTAGCCGGCCGCTCGGTCGAATCGTTCGACGAGCCGGGGCGCGTCGGTTCGGCGCGCGGCGGAGCTCGAGCGTAATATTTCTAAGTCCGACGGCCAAGAGTGAACTCTCTTCCCAGCCGTCCCGGACGACTTTAGTCGTTATATACGCGTACAATACCGCGTTCTATCAATATTTCTCGAGTTTCAAAAATGTCGGACTCGTATTGCTCCATTTATTGAGAAATAATGCTCCGACCGCCAAGAGTAAACTTATCTTTCCGGCGTTCTCGGACACGTATAAATATCAGAACATTGTGTAATAAAGCGG
>OW121704.1:28567322-28587322 GCA_933228785.1 Lasioglossum pauxillum | reverse complement strand
GTGTTAAGGAGGTCATCGAAGATCAGGTTCCATAGCGGCGGTGCAAGGATGGAACCTTGTGGACAGCCTCTCGTTACCGGTTTCTGAACTTCTCCGTTTTTTCCAACGATCTTTACCGTTCTGTTACTGAGGTAGTCAGCTACGAGCATATATATATTTCTGGGGCAGTTCCGTTCTTTTAGACGGTGGAGAATGCTGGGCCACCAAACATTGTCGAAGGCTCCTGAGATGTCAAAGAGTATGGCCATGGCATATTTCTTCGAGGAGCGTTTAGTCGTTTCCCTCATTTCGAGTATAGCGTCTGTGGTGCATTTGCCTTGTCTGAAGCCAAATTGCCGATCCGAGGCATGTCCTGGTAGTAGGAATATATTATCCAGTCTGCTGACTATCAGCTTTTCAAGGCACTTTCCAAGCACTGGTAGGAGACATATTGGTCGGTATGAGCTTGGGTCGGAGTCGGTCTTGTTGGGGTCCTTCAGGATGGCGCGGATGGATCCTGTTTTCCATTGGCTGGGGAACACCCCGTGTTTAAGGCAGCTGTTAAAGAGTTCCAGGTAGAGTTTGTTGAGCGTTCCGTATGTTGCTTTTAGAATTTCGACCTCTATAAGATCTACTCCTGGAGCCTTTCCGTTCTTGAGACTAAATATCGCTCTTCTGACTTCGTCGGGGGTGAAGTCCGGATCATCTGTTGTTTCCGGAGCATTCGCCGCGGCGAGTCTCCTCTCTCTTTGACTAACTGTATCCTCGGTGTCTTCCGGTACTAGGGCATTTAGTAGTATCGTCGCTGCTTCGATCCAGGTGGTTGGTTGTTTCTGGTTTGCGTTCAATGGTGTAACTAGCGCTTGTTCGGGAGTGATTTTCCGCATGGATAGGCGGTAAGTTGTACCCCAGGGGTCTGCGTTTCCCTCAGCCGTGACGAAATTTTGCCAGCTTGAGTTTTTGGCCTTGTAGATTTCAGCCGTGTATTTTCTCCGAATATTTCTGTACTTGGTTCTTTTGAGATCTCTCTGTATTGGGTCCGTCTCCAGTTGGAACGCTTTTCGCGACCTATACGTCTCTTTTTTCCTGTGTGTTAGTTCCTCTGTCCACCAGGGGATGGATCTGTAGTGTTTTTTCTTAGGTTGTAGTGTGGATTTACATGTGTCAATGATACAGTTGTTGATGTTAGTTGTAGTCTCCTCAATCCCCTGCCTATCGTTGATGCTGTAGCTCAGGAGGTGCTTGTTTCGATTTTTCAGGAGTGCTTGTTGGAACTTTCCCCAGTTGGCATTCCTGGTTCGGAAGCGTGGATCTTGTTGTTTTATTATACCTGATCTGAGAGGCTGGATGCTGAACATGATGGTGTTGTGGTCACTTGTGGTCCACCCTTCGGTCACGTGCCAGTTCTCAACCAGTCGGACGATGTTTTCAGTTGCAAAGGTGATGTCTATATTTGATGATCCTGAGTGTGACTGGAATGTTGGTGGATTGTCTGGTTCGTTTAGTACTAGAAGGTTGAGTGGGGTATTGCTTCTTGTAATTCTATTCCTCGATCATCGAATTTGCTGCTGTACCATAGGGGGGATTTCGCGTTTACGTCGGCGGCTATTATTAATTTCTCTCGCGGTAGAGCTTCCACTATTTTCTTCATCATGTTTATATATGGGTTGATGTCGTGTGAGCATTGGAAGTATATGCTTGCTATGTAGAAGCTTCCTGTCGGTCCTGTGATCTCCATGCAGATGCAGTGGTCGTTGCTAAGATGTGCCAGTTTCAGTGCTGTGAGCGATGGATTTTTAACTATAATACCTGCGAATACTTGCTTTCCAGGTTCGCCTCCATGGCACTGTAAAACTTGATTGCCAAATCCGATGAACTTTCCTTTTATGTTGTATGGTTCCTGCATTAGGAGTATATCAATCTGCTTTTCGCTAAGGAGCCTGGCTGCCTCGAGTGAGACTGTTTGTGATCGTCTCATGTTCAGCTGTGCTATTCTGATTTCTGGAAACATATTTTCAGAGTTCTTATTGTCCATAGTCAGTGCGGGCGAGGACCTGGTCAAGGGCGGAGGCGTATGCCGGGCAGTCCTTGTCTTTTACGGAGTGGGTCGATGGTCTTCCTGCTTTCTTGCAATTTGGACAGATCGCGGCATCTTTCCTGCTCTTGCAGTCCTTAAAGGTGTGTCCGTGTCCGGCACAGTGGCCACAGACATCTTTATCGCTTCTGCAATACTTTGTCGTGTGTCCAAAAGCTTGACACTTGTAGCATCGTGTAGCTACAATGTAATCCCTCGCATGGCATCGATCCCAGCAGATGTGGACTCTTTCTCGTTTCAATAATTTCCCTCTGATTTCTGGCGAGACCTCTAAAACAAGGTTGCAGTGATCTTTGTCCTTATCTCCGGTCTTGAAGGCGAGTTTGATTTGGTTTTCAAACTTTTCCTGTTCCTCTGGTTCAGCGTTTTGCTTTGCAATTGTGGAGATTAGTTCTTTCTCCTCTGCGAATCGTGGCGCGTTGAAGATTATTATGCGCGGGTTCTTTTTAATAGGTGCACCAACTTTGAATCCTGCCTCCTTCAGCTTTTTGTTAGACATTAATGTAGTAATATCTCCTTTCTTTGCGGTCTCTATTAGTATGCCATTTCCTTGGATTCTCCTGATATTGTTTACTTGAAGACCTTCTGAGGCGGGTGAGATTAAGTTCATTACTGCGTCCTTTGTTTTTGAGCTTGACTCGTATATACTCGGGTTGTTTGGTATGATCGATATAACATTCGGCGGGTCCTGTTTGCGAGTCGAGACGGTTGTTAGTCCAGATTTTAAGCCTACTCGCTCGGCGTATGTGATGGGCCGCTGTGAGTCCATGTTATTGGCTTTCTGATCGAGATTTTTGAGGGCTTGCACCTGTCCCTCAAGGTAGCTGTTTCTCATCAGGACATCTGAAACAAGACTTTGTAGTTCCATGTAGTTTTCTAATATCTTACCTCGGGTTGCCGGATCGATTGGTGCACTCTGGTTGTTTAAGATAATCAGGAGGTTTCTCCCGATGCGGTCAGTCCTCTTTTTGTAACTTTCGTTCTCAGCAGGTGCCGTAGATTCTCTGCAGCATATATTCTCCTTACAGCACTCGCTATCCAATGGCTCTGGATTGGAGTCGTGAGTCTCTTCGATGTCCATGCTTGAATCAGTAGAGTAGTCGGACTCTGTATAGGAATCTGCGTCTCCTTTCAATTGTTTGTTCGCATTTCCCTTAGTGTCGGAGTCGTCGCCTTGTCTACCTCTCTTGCCGCACTCCTTTTCAGTTACCATAGGGACAGTTTCTTTTGCAGTGGGCTGATTTTTCACCTTAGTGATTTTATTCACCTTCTGTTTTTTGACTAGGGTTATTCCAGTTTTATTTTTTGTGTCGTTCTTCAGGTAAGCCTGGATTTTACTGTTTTGTTTGTTGGTCGACATTCTGTATTGCACGCGCCCTATGGGGCGGCGCCTTTGCTTCTTTGAGAGCCTAAGCGGCGAGAACGGATTTGAATTTGGCGGTTGTTTTGTTCAAGATGGCGCCAGGCTTGGCGTCATAGGTGGCAGCAAGATGGCGTTTGGTCGTGCGGGAGGCTGCCAAGATGGCGACCAAGTTGGCGTCCTGTCCTTAATTAACTTATATTCGATCGATTTCTCCGTAATTCTCTGCACTATCACAGAATCGGGTTGTCGGCAGCTGAGAGGGTTGTCGCGTCCCGGCGTGCCAAGATGGCGGTCGGAGGCGACGTGGTACTTGTTTTCCCTGAAATTTATCCACAGGGTCTTTCCTCGTCCAGGATTGTCCGTACATATGTACACTGGCACAATTGGAGCACTGTAGAACACTTTTTAGAATTCTTTTTCCTCTTTTAATCTCAGAAAACTTTCACAAAACGCGGAGCGACGTGACAGCGCGTCATTACTCTGCGCCACCTAGCGGACCAGTCAGTAGATAGGGACATTTAGTATTGCTCCGCTCCCTGAGGGAGCGGCCGTACCACGAGGTTTCCCTCATACCGGCGAGAGCGGCCAGGTGGCCCCACTTTCCAACTCCACAGCTGCGAAGGGTAATTCCGTAGATGTTGTGGACTGGGCTTGGAAAAACCCCTCTCTCACCAATTAAGGATCATCAAGAGGGTAGACCGTCCCATACGGGAAGTAACTCGCTTAGCCGTTCCCAGGTCGGCATGGTAACCGACGCAGGAACGTTACCAGCGGGGGCCACGGGGAGGCGGAGTTACCAGCTTAGCGCTCAGTCTCTTGCAGGTCGGGCGCGGTTTTGAGGCCGTTTCGCCGATTACACCCTACGATCACGATACCCAGATGTCGTGGTATCGCCTGCGAGGATCGTCAGGGTGTGTGGTGTTTGTTGTTCCTGGAATTTAAAAGAAGGAGACATGTTATTAGTTTGTTTGCAGTTATTCTATTTTGGAACTTAACGTTACCTCGTGGCTGTTGTTTCACCTTCTCTTCGGCCTGCTTCACGGAGTTTTTTCCTGTATCTTCTCATTCTCTCGTTGTTGTTTTTGTGGCGTATCCTTGGCCATGCTTTCTCTTTCTTTTTCAGGATATTTCTTGTCGCCTCGTTGAATTCGTGGATACAGTTCTCACTTATCCAGTTACTCGGTTCGGGAGGCCATTGGAGTCCAAGTTGCTGTATTTTCTGCTTGTATCTGGTTCGTTCTTCCGTGTATAGGTTGCAGATTGTTAGTAGGTGTTCTGGTGTTTCTTCTTGACCGCATTCGCACAGGCTGCAATTCGAGAGTCCCCGTTGCTTTAGTTTTCCTGCGAAATCGCCGTGGCCTGTAAAAAATTGGACGTTGTAATGGTTCGGGGTGATCCATTTGTTGCTCATTCTGTCCTGCACATTCGGCATCAGTGCGAAAGTATGTCTGCCCTTGGTTGTACTCTGCCATCGTTGTTGCCATTCTGCGCTTAGACGTCTTATGACCGCTTCTATTGGTGGCTCTGTGTCTTCATCTTCTGGGAATCGATAAGTGGAGAAGTTAAATGGTATGTTATTTCTTATTAGGTATCTGTACTTAGCTTCTTTCAATTTTAATTCGATGGGCGGCGTTCCAGCGATGACTTGGAGGGCTTCTGTTGAACTAGAGGCATATGCCTTGAGCGTTCGCATCAGGGCGAATCTCTGAGCTGCTGTAATAGACCTCGTATGGTGACTATTTATTCTGTCTGCCCATGCTGCTGCTGCATATGTGACTATTGGTATAAATACCCCTTTGTAGAGTGTCTTGAGGCACCTGTATTTGAGACCCCAGTCTCTCTTCGCTATCGTTGCTAGTCTGTTGAATTTTTCTGCGGATTTCGCTCTGACTTTTGAGACGTGTGTCTCGATGCGGAGTCCTGTGTCTATGTGTAGGCCCAAGTACCGGACTGATTTTACCATGCTTATCGACTTGCCGTACAGTTTGATTGTTGGTGGTCTTCGGATGTCAAGGGAACCTTTCAACAGTATCATCTCTGTTTTTTTTGTTGATAGTCTCAACTTTTCTTCAGTGCACCACTGCTCCGTTATGGTTGTTGCTACCTGACCTTGCACTTCGAGTTGTTTTCTGCTGTTTCCAGTGATGAGGATAAGTAAGTCATCGGCGTATGCGAAGACTTCGTAACCCTTTTTGGTTAGGGTGATAAGGAGATCATCAAAGATCAGGTTCCATAGCGTTGGTCCGAGTGCAGATCCTTGTGGGCATCCTTTTGTTACCGATTTCTGTGTTTCGTTGTTTCTTCCCACGATTTTGACCAATCTGTTACTGAGGTAGTTTGCTATTAAGTTGTATAGGTTCCTGGGGCACCCCCTTTCCTTCAGGCGGTAGAGGACACTGGGCCACCATACGTTATCAAAGGCACCAGAAATATCGAAGAGTATGGCCATGACATATTTGTGCGGAGAGCACTTTACTGTTTCTTGCATTTGGACTATTGCATCTGTGGTACATTTCCCTTTCTTGAATCCGAACTGTCGGGCCGAGGCATACTCTGGTGACATAATCGTATCTTGTAGTCGGCCGACTATCAATTTCTCGAGGGTCTTTCCGATTACTGGGAGAAGGCATATCGGTCGATATGAACTTGGATCGGAGTCATCTTTGTTGGTGTCTTTCAGGAGGGCTCGGATAGATCCAATTTTCCATTGGCTGGGAAATTCTCCATACTTTAAGCAGCTGTTGAACAGGTCTATAAGGTTTTTACTGAGGATTCCGAAGGAGGCTTTAAGGATATCGACCTCTATAAGGTCTAGTCCTGGGGCTTTTCCGTTTCTGAGACTGGTAATTGCTCGTTTGACTTCTTCGAATGTAAAGTTCGGTTCGTCTGCTGTGTCCGGGGCTATTTTGGTGTCGATTCTTCTCCGTGTTTGGCTTTCTGTATCCTCTGTGTCGTCCGGTACTAGGGCATTTAGTAGATCCTTGGCTGCCTCTGCCCAGGTTATCGGTTGTTTATGGTTCGTGCTAGATGGTGTGACAAGCGCCTGTTCAGGTGCGATTTTTCGCATACTGAGGCGGTAGGTTGTTCCCCAGGGGTCAGCATTGCCCTCTGCCGTAACAAACGCCTGCCAGCTGGCATTTTTGGCTTTGCTTATCTCCGTTGTGTATTTCCGTCGGATCTTTGTGTAGGCACTCTTCTTGAGCGCTCTCTGGTGTGGTTCGGATTCTAGTTGAAACGATTTCCGGGTTCTATATGTTTCCTTTTTCAGGTCTGTCAGTTTTTCTGTCCACCAGGGGACAGATCTGTAGTGCCTTTTTTTGGTTTGGAGTGTAGATTTGCAGGTGTTGATGATGCAGTTTTTAATTTCTGTTGCTACTTCTTCTATTTCTTGCCTGTTGTTGATGGTTCTGTTCATTAGGATTGTGCTTTTGTTTCTGTTTGCCAGAAGTACGCGTTGGAACTTTTCCCAGTCTGCTTTGTTGGTTCGGAAGCGTGGTTCCTGTTGCTTATTTGTGCCTGTCTTGTGGGGCTGGATACTGAACATGATAGTGTTATGATCGCTCGTTGTATATTCTTCTGCTACACGCCAGTCCTTTATGAGTCTAATCATGTTGTCAGTTGCTAATGTTATGTCTATGTTTGTCGATCCTGAGTGTGAGTGGAATGTGGGTGGGTTGTCTGGCTCGTTCAGCACGTGAAGATTGTGTTCGGCTATTGTTTCTTCTAGTTTTTCTCCTCGTACGTCGGTAATACCGCTGTGCCAGAGTGAGGATTTCGCGTTTGCATCTGCGGCTATTATTAGTTTTCCCTGCGGAAGTGCATTCACTATTTTGCGGATCATGTCAATGTATGGATCTATGTCATCTGAGCACTGGAAATAGATGCTTGCAATGTAAAAGTTGCCCATTGGCCCTGTGATTTCAATGCACGTGCAGTGTTCATTGCTGAGGTGAGCCAGTTTCAGTGCCGTGAGCGAGGGATTTTTAATTATTATTCCGGCGTAGACTTGTTCGCCTGGTTTACCTCCGTGGCACTGCGTGCCCTGGTTACCAAAACCAATAAACTTGCCCTTGATGTTGTACGGTTCTTGCATTAGCAGTATATCAAAATGGTTTTCATTGAGGAGCCTGGCCGCTTCAAGTGATACAGTCTGTGATCGTCTCATGTTCAGTTGTGCAATTTTTATTGCCGGATATATGTTCGGTGTTTTTCTATTGTCCATAATCGGTTCTTGCGAGGACCTGATCTAGGGCGAAGATGTATGCCGGGCATTCTTTATTCTTCACGCTATGATTGTGTGGTTTTCCCGCCTTTTTACAGTTTGGGCATACTGCTTCCGTCTTTTTCTTGGGACAGTCCTTGAAGCTGTGTCCCTGGGTTGCACAATGTCCACATATGTCTTTCTCGCTCCTACAGTGCTTAGACGTGTGCCCATAACCTTGACATTTGTAGCAGCGAGTTACTGCTACGTAGTCCTGAAAAGAACAGCTGGCGAACTCTATAAAGATTCGTTCTCGTTTGTTCAAGTGTTCTCTGACCTTGTTGGAAACCTCCATGATAACGTTACAAGTGTCTCGTTCTCTGTCGCCTGTTTTGAACGCGACTTGAATCTGTTGCCTGAAGCTTTCCCTGTCTTGGGGCGGTATTTCATTTTGTGCAACAATCTTATCTAGTAGTTCTTCATCGGAGCATCTCGGGGCTCGGTATATTATTATACGCGGGTTCTTTTTCGCCGGCGCTGCCACCGTGAAGCCTGCTGCTGCTAGCTTCTTGTTAGTCATTAGATTTTTGATATCGGTAGACCTGGACGTTTCTATTAGGATGCCGTTCCCCTGAATTTTCCTTACATTCTGGACTTGCAGCTCTTCCGCGGATGGAGAGATCATTTTGAGCACCGCTTCTTTGGTTTGCTCGCTGGAGGTAAAACCCTTTCCTTCATTTGGCCTGATCGTTATTACGCGTGGCGGATCCTGTTTTCGGTTTGACATCGCCGCCGTTTTTGATTTGATGCCGAGTCGTTCCGCGTATGTCAATGATCGCTGCTGGGTCGTCGCATTGTGGCCGTCCTTTTTGTCGCTCATGGAGGCCTGTAGCTGTCCCTCTAAGTGGCTGTTCGTAATGAGGGCTTCTGTCAAGAGGCTTTGCATTTCCGTAAAGCTCTCCAGGATTGCTAAGCGAGTAGCTGGCTTGACCAGTGAGCACTGGTGGTCTAAAATACGCATCAGGTTTTTCCTGATGCCGTCGGCCTTTATATTTATACTTTTGCTGTCGTTAGCAGAGTCCAATTCTTTGCAGCACTCGTTTTGCTTACAGCAGTTCCTTTCTAGTGGCTCTGGGTCGGCATTGGGATCCCTTTCGCTCTCTGAGATCTCGGAGTTCGTGTCCTCGTCTTCGGTAGTCGATACGGTATTTTTCGTCATCTTTGGTGGATTCTCTGTAGACTCAGAGTCGGAGGTGTTTTCTCGCGTTTTCCTTTTTTCATTGGCCTGATCGATGTCCATGTTTGCGTTCTCTAATATTTTTGGTTTTATCTTTACTATATTAGAGACAGTTTTTGCCTTTACCTTATTGGTTTTCAGGTAGTTCTGCAGATTCTCTTTACGATGTTTCTCTTTATTTGAGGTCCCTGGGGCCATCTTTGGTTCTGATCTTCTCGTTTGTTTCGATTTGATTTGAAACTGGCGCGTTTCTCTCAATGGCGGCTCAGAGTTCCGTGGAGCGGCCACGGCTGGCGCCTGCAATGGCTACCTTGTTGGCAGCCAAGATGGCGTCCAAGATGGCGGACTTTTGAGCGTCTATTTACTAATTTGTTAATAATACTCCTCTAAGTTATTAGGACGCGGTAGGAGCATTCGCATTCGTTTCCACCACTCTTCTGTCGCGTGCACAAATGGATGTAGCACTTTTCTATCAACTGGGTTCGAGGGACGTTCGATACTAAAGTCTGTGTGTCACTTAGGCGTCCTCCCGACTGACGCCGGTCGGATTTTCGCTTATAACTGTCCGCGCACAGATTCTACCACCGAGCTTTCTCATGTAACAGTTCATAACCATTTATACTACAACCTGGTATACTTTAATTAATTGTTCCTCTGATTTTTACCACTAAAACAGCATTCGTAATACGGAGCGACGTGAAGACGCGTCAGTACTCTGCGCCACCTAGCGGAGGAGTCAGTAGATAGGGACATTTAGTATTGCTCGCCCCCCGAGGGGAGCGCCGTACCCCGAGGTTTCCCTCATACCGGCAAAAGCGGCCAAAAGGCCCCACTTTCTATGTCTACAACTGCGAAGAGAACGTCCATAGATGGAATTGGACTGGGCTTGGAAAAACCCCCCTCTCACCACTTAAGGATCATCGAGAGGGTAGACCGTCCCGTACGGGAAGTAACTCGCTTCGCCGCTTCTCCGTCGGTGCATTTCCGAGGAAATACACCGCCGTCGAAACGTTACCAGCGGGGGCCACGAGGAGGCGGAGTTACCAGCTTGACGCTCGATCTCTTGCAGGATGGCAATGATTTCCATTGCCGTTACACCCCACAACCACGTCGTTAGAAACGCCGCCTGCGTTGGTTGTCGGGGTGAGGTTAATTGTACCTGAGAAAGAATGTGCGAATTAGTTTCGTACGTCTGTTACTTTATTTGGAACTCACATTACCTCGTGCCAGTTTCTCCTGTTCTTCTTCCTGCTTCTTGGAGTCCGTGCCTGTATCTTCTCATCCTTCTGTTATTGTCTCTTGTGGAGCGGTGCGTCCATGCTTCTTCCTTTTTCTTCAAGATCCTTTTGGAGACGTTGCTGAATTCCATCATATAGTTTTCGTTGATCCATTGTGACGGTTGTGGCGGCCATTGAATCCCTCGATGTTCCACGGCGTTTTTGTACACCTCTCGTTCCTCGGTGTATCGTTCACAGTCCAGCAGTACGTGCTTCGGCGTTTCTTCCTGTCCGCAGTCGCATCTATCGCTTTCGGTGAGTCCTCTCTCCTGTAGCTTGGATGCGAAATCTCCGTGGCCCGTGAGGAATTGCACGTTATAGTGGTTGAGATGGAGCCATCTGTTGTCCATTCTGTCCTGTACCCTTGGAAAGATGCTGTGGGTATATCTTCCTGTGCTAGATTGTTGCCATCGGTTTTGCCATTCTTCGTGCATGGCTCTGGTTATGGCTTCTCTCGGTGATTCGTTGTCGTTGTCCTGGTCTTCGGGGAATCGATAGTTGGGGAGTGCGAATGGGATCCCGCTTCTGGCCTGATATTGAAGTTTTGCTTCTCTCGCCTTGAGGTCGATTGGAGGAGTACCGGCAATTACTTGCAACGCATCGGTGGCGGTTGTTGCGTATGCCTTCGTGATTCGCAGGAGTGCGAACCTTTGTGCTGCTGACATTGATCTGATGTGATTAGAATTCAGGCGGTCTGCCCATGCTGCTGCGGCGTACGTGGCAATGGGGACGAAAATTCCTGAGTATAGTGTCTTGAGACATCTGTATCTCAAGCCCCAGTCTCTTCTTGCGACTATTGCTAGTCTATTGAATTTCTCTGTGCATTTTTGTCTTATTTTCGTTATGTGTGTATTAATCTGAAGTCTTGTGTCAATGTGTACTCCGAGATAGCGGACTGAGTTTTCCATCCTTATTGATTTATTGTAGATTTTTATTGTCGGTGGTCTTTTGATGTCTAGGTTTCCTTTGAGCAGAATCATTTCACACTTCTTCACTGACAGCATGAGCTTTTCTTCTGTGCACCATCTTTCGGTAATTGTCGCAGCCTCCTGTCCTTTCCTTTGTAGGTCTGCTCTTGCATTTCCGGTGACGAGTATGAGCAGGTCATCCGCATATGCTATGGCTTCGTAGCCTTCTCTTTCCAAGGTGTTCAGCAAGTCATCGAATATCAGGTTCCAGAGGCTCGGACCTAATATAGAGCCTTGTGGGCATCCTTTCGTTACGGCTTTTTGAACTTCCGTGCTCCTGCCGACGAGCTTTACGCTTCTATTGTTCAGGTAATCCGCTACCAGGGAATATAAGTTTCTGGGACAGTGTCGCTCTTTGAGCCGATGCAGAATGCTTGGCCACCAAACGTTATCGAATGCTCCTGAGATGTCGAAGAGGATTCCGAGGGCGTATTTGTCACTTGTGTTTTTTACTGTCGTTTGCATGTTGATGATAGCGTCCGTTGTTGATCTTCCTGTCCTGAATCCGAACTGACGCTTGGCTGCGTGCGATGGGTCGTTGAATATTGGCTGCAATCTGTTGACTATTAGTTTCTCGAGGCACTTACCGATTACTGGGAGTAAGCATATAGGGCGATAAGAGCTTGTCTCTGAGGAATCCTTGTCTGCGCCTTTAAGAAGTGCTCGGATTGAGCCCATCTTCCAGGCGCTGGGGAAGATTCCGTTTTTCAAGCAGCCGTTAAATAGAGCTCGGAGGTGTGTCGAGAGCGTTCCATACGCTGCCTTCACGACTTCTACTTCAATTAGGTCAAGACCCGGGGCCTTGCCGTTTTTGAGGCTAAAAATTGCTTTCTTCACCTCGTCTCTGTGGAATTCAGGTGTGTTCTCTGAGTTAGGTGGTGTTCTGGAGTCCGCTCTCCTGTGCCTCTGGGTGTCAGTCCTGTCGTCCGAGTCATCAGGTACGAGTGCCTCAAGTAGGTTCATGGCCGATTGTTCCCAGGTTATTGGTTGTATTCTATTTGTGGTCGCGGGGGTGGATAGTGCCTGTTCCGGGGTGACCTTCTGCATACACAGTCTGTAAGTCATGCCCCAGGGGTTGGTGTTTCCGTCCTTTGTAACAAATGACTGCCAGCTGTTGTTCTTTGCTTTGCGGATTTCCGCGGTGTACTTCCGTCTGATTTCTCGGTGTTCCCTCTTCTTTTCTTCTTGGCTGGCTGGGTCGCAGTTGTTCTGAGTGGCCTTTCTGGCTTTGTACGTGTGCTTTTTCAGCTTTGTCAGGTCTTCGGTCCACCAGGGGACAGATTTCTTAAACCTCGCTTTCGTTCGTAATATGGTTTTGCAGGTGTCGATTAAGCAGATGTTGATTTCATTTGCAAGTTTCTCAACTTGCTCCCTGTTGCTGATTTCCTCTGGAATCTGGATACTGGCTGCGTTGGTGTGCAGTTTCTTTCTAAATTTCTCCCAGTCGACCTTGTTGGTTTTAAAACGGGGTGTTAGCTGTTCTGTTGTTCGGCTACCTCGCGAGCAGATGTTGAACGTTATCATGTTATGGTCGCTCGTTGTCAAGCCTTCTCTGATACACCAGTCACGTACTGACCTGACCGCAGGTCCTGTGGTCAGGGTTACGTCGATGTTAGAGCTACCTTGCAGCGTTTGGAACGTTGGCGGGTTATTCGCTTCGTTGATGACATAAAGGCTCAGCTGAGCGATAGCTTGTTCGAGTTTCTCTCCTCGCTGGTCGGTGTTTTGGCTATGCCAGAGGGCTGACTTTGCGTTGGCATCTATTGCAATGATTAGTTTTTCATGTGGCAATGACCTCACTATTTTCCTTATCATCTCGGTGTATGGCTCTATCTCATGCGACCACTGGAAATAGATGCTCGCGAGGTAGAAGTTGCCTGCAGTGCCAGTGACTTCAATACAGATACAGTGGTCATTGCTGAGGTGCGTAAGCTTCAATACTGAGAGTGTTGGGTTCTTCACGATAATTCCTGCGTAGACCTGTTCCCCTGGTTTTCCACCGTGACACTGTATGACTCTGTTGCCAAAACCAATGAATTTCCCCTTGATGTTATAGGGTTCCTGCATCAGGAGGATATCAATACGTCCTTCGTCCAGCATCTTGGCGACTTCAAGCGATACTGTCTGAGATCTGCGCATGTTGAGCTGCGCGACTCTGATTCCCTGACTTAATTCCTTCTCCGGTTTATTGGCCATAGTCGGTTCTTGCTACGACCTGATTTATGGCATTAACCTGTGCGGGGCATTCCTTATCTTTCACACTATGCGAGTGTGGCTTTCCTGCCTTTTTGCAATTGGCGCATACTGGTTCTTTTCCCTTGTTGGGGCAGTCCTTGAAAATGTGGCCCTGTGCTGCGCAGTGACCGCAAATATCTTTCTCTGATTTGCAGTGCTTTGCTGTGTGTCCATACCCTTGACATTTATAGCAGCGGGTTGCTGCGACGTAATCCTGGAAGGAGCAGCAAGTGAAGTCGATATAAATACGTTGCCTTTTCGTAAGGTGTTCCCTGACTTCCTTGGATACTTCAAGTACGACATTGCAAGTATCTTTCTCTTTGTCGCCGGTCTTGAAGGCAACTTTCATTTGTTGCCTGTATTTCGCCTTATCTTGAGTGGGTATCTCGTTCTGCTGAATTATGTTGTCGAGAAGTGTTTCATCGGACAACCTGGGAGCCCGATATATTATTAGGCGCGGATTCTTTTTCGCCGGCGCTACAACAGAGAATCCGGCTTCCGCTATCTTCTTGTTTGATATCAGTTTCTCGATATCTGCTGACTTTGCTGCTTCGATAAGGATTCCATTTCCCTGGATTTTCCTTATTCCCTGTACCTGCAGACCTTGTTTTCCTGGAGAGACCATCTTCAAGATCGCTTCCTTGGTTTTATCGCTGTTGTCGTAGGTTTTATTGTCCTTCGGATGAATTGCGATTACGCATGGAGGGTCCCTGGTAAAACTCGATTTCGCCGCAGTTGCCGAGTTGATGCCAACTCTCTGGGCATATGTTATGCGCTGGGGTTGAGTTGCCGCGGTATTGACCTTTCTGGCCTGGCTTTTCGTCGCTTGTAGCTGTCCCTCTAGGCGGCCGTTCGCGACGAGAACTTCCGTTAGGATGCTCTGCATCTCCATAAAGCTCTCCAGCACTTTTGCGTGCACTGCAGGGTTGATAGGGTTGCTCTTGTTATTGAGGGCAGAGATAAGGTCTTCCCTGACTTTATCTGCCTTTTCCCTGTAGCTTTGTTTCTTATCCTCTGTCCTATTGAATTCTCTGCAGCATTCGTTCTGCTTACAGCATTCACTGAGGAGTGGTTCCGGGTTTGTCTCATCATCCGTTTCATCGTATTCACTGCTACTAGAATTGAGGCTCTCGGTGTCCATATCGGAGTGTATTTTTAAATTTCCGGTGTCCATATCGCAGTGTATTTTTGACTTTTTATTGTCCTCTCTCTCCGAAGGTGAGTCTGAGTCGTCTACAATGACTTGCTCTTTTGGCCTCTTGTTGCTGGGTCTCGGCTTTCCTGAAATCAGAAGCGTGGGTTCCTCTTTAATTACTGCGTTTGCATATAGATTGCTTACCGCGGTAGATACTGATGTTGATATTTTGTTTCGTTGGTCCTGGGTTTTGTCCTTTCGTGGCTGCGTCGCGATCAAGGTTGTCTTCTGCGTTTTCTTCGGGATTTTCGTCTGCGTGGACCCCTTTATCGTTGGCATCTTTATATATGAATTTCGCGCTTGCCCAGCTGGGCGGCGCTTGCGTCTCGAGGGTGGTTTATTCAACTACAGTAGTTTGAATTTGGCGGCTGTAGCAGCATCCAATATGGCGGCGAGAGAAGCGTCCAAGATGGCGCCCAAGTTGGCGTCCTATTCTTAACTTGCTTGTAATTGTTCAATTTGTCCGAATTTCACCGTACTTTCACTTGTATAATGTTACTGTGTATTAAATACACTCGCACAAATGAATGCAGGCTGATTCCACTGACCGGAGCCGAGTTATTAGGAACTGAAAAGTTCGACGCGTCTTGGCGAGCCAAGATGGCGGCCAAAACCGACGCGGACTTTGTTTTCGCTTATATTTATTCACGGGATGGTTTCTCGTCCAGACGAGTTCGTACACATGTACACTGGCTCGAGTTAAACACTTTGAAGTACTTTTTGGAATTATTCCACTGATATTTACTACTGAAAACTTTATCTAAGCACGGAGCGACGTGAAGACGCGTCTCTACTATGCGACACCTAGCGGCTCAGTAGCAGTAGATAGGGACAGAGGGAATCTCGTTAATCCATTCATGCGCGTCACTAATTAGATGACGAGGCATTTGGCTATTTCCTATGTAAAATGGCTTCTTTCGAAGCAACACACACTTCCGAGGTACCCCCTCGTAGGGTAAAAGTTAAAACTAAAAACTAAAATCTATCGTGGGTCAACAATGTAATACGTGATGGTCATGTATTAATATAGCGCATGCAGTAATAAATTATTGGCATGCTAAGTCATAAAAGGGGTTAAAATATTGACAATAGTCAATTTATAGAAATAGCTATAGTCGTGTGGGAAAAATGACTAGATTGATAACAGTGTTTAAAATAACAAAAACAAAAACGAAAACGATATACTCCCTGTTGGAGGCAATTATAATAAAATCATGCATGTAGAATTGACCAAAAATGAAAGTTAAAATTTAGAATGTAAAACCTAATTTACAATCAAAGTAACCTAATCTATTCTATGTCACATCATCATAATCAATAAATATGTTCGCAATTTCAATTGACGAACGCAATGCTATGAGGGCCACTGTTTTTATGTCTTTTTTTTTAAAGCCCAGAATCCGTAGATTTTGTGTTGTATGTGGAGGTACAGTTCCTCTACTTCCCACCACAATTGGGAGCACTTTACAGTTATTGCTTGCATTTCTTCTCTTTATTTCGTCGGCGCATGCTTTATATTTCGCAACCTTTTCGTCGTGCGCTGCTTGGAGGTATTCCCTATGTTCATAGCGGACTGTGACATCGACTATGAACGACCTTTCCTCATTTTTTATTATGAGGTCTGGCTTGTAGGAATTTTCTCCAACTGTCATCTGAGGTTCAATCGATACCTCATTGTTTCGCGCTAATGTATCTGCTAGAAATTTTTTGATTTCGTCATGTCTTTTAATCCGTAGGGGTTTTGTGTGTGTGCACAGTCCCAAGATGTGTCCTAGCGTTTCAGGTTGACATTTGCAACGCCTGCAAGTAGTGTCAATATCTTCCTTAGCTCTAGCCAGTACTACCCGCGTCCCAAATGTGTTCGTACGCAGCCTAATGGCGTCAATAAATCGGGAAGGTTTTAATAAATATCCTTCTTTCAGCCAGCAGTTGCCTATTGGGTCTTTAGCGAAGTCCTGAACACCTTGTCCCTGGCTGTGTAGGTCGCTCCACTGTTTAATGTGGTCTCTTTTGAGGCGTATTTTAGCCCTTTCGACATCCTCTAATGTTGCAGGCCAATTGATGCGCAGTGAATTGGCAACTTTCTTGAAGCTGGCTTCCTCTTTCTCATTGATCACCCCAGTGACAGCAGGATCTACCGCGTTTTTCATTTTCACTGCATTTTTTAGGATTGCTAATTTTATTATATGTTCAAAACGCGGCAAGCCTAATCCTCCGCTGTTTTTTGGAGCATAAAAGAACCCCGTCGCCGTCGAAGGGACTAGATGGAGGATATCTTTAATTTGCTGCCTTATTTCGCTATCAAGCAGCTTCAATGTGCAATCGGCAGGCGGATGTATTAGGAGACCATATATGAGTCTGGGCAATATGAAGGTAATAATCAGGTCGATCTTTTGTTGAGGTTTCAGTGCAAGTTTTCTGACCCTTTTAATAATTGCAACTACATCGGGTATAATAATTCCTTGATGCAGGCCTTTCCAAGGTCCCATTTTGGAACCCAAATATTTAAAGGCCTCATCTGGATCAACATTCGGTACGTTTTCATTGCCTATTTTTAGTTCCGGGTCCTCCACATACCAGGTGTCTTTCTTCGCTGTTATCTGGAAGGTTTGACATTTTCTTGCGGATAACTTCATACCCAATTCATCCAAATATTGGGTAATCATGTTTAGCTGCTTCTGGGCTTCCTCTTTGTCTTTGCCCAGAGACACAATATCGTCCGCAAATGCTAATATTGATATCTTAATATTTTCACTTATTGGAACACCTTCGGTTTTCTCTTCTATTATTTCTAGAAGGTGCTCCATTCCTAGGTTAAAAAGTAATGGCGAAAGGGGATCTCCCTGCTTAACGCCTCTTAATAGCCTAACCTGAACTGATATTTTATTACGTGCTCTAATGGATGTAACGCAATTTGCGTACATATTCTGAATCAGGTTTATGACCTGATCTGGAATGCCTTTGCTTCGGAGGCTTGGTTCCAGCAGTGAATGAGGGAGGGTGTCAAAGGCTTTATTAACGTCGAGGATTGTGAAAACTCCACCGTTTAGGTACTTGCTCCTCTTGATGGCCTCATTTAAGAGCATGGTGTTATACTTGCAGCCATTCTCGGTGGTAAACCCTTTCTGCCTAAGGTTTTGAACAATTACCCCTCGGAGGCGGCTGTCCATTATGGATGAGAATATTCTGCTCAGCGCAGAACTAATTGTTATGGGGCGCCAGTTTTCCACTTTTTCCAAGTCACCTCCCACCTTAGGGATCAGAGTAGTACGGTTCTGATACCATGCAGTTGGGTAGTGATTTATAAGACATAGAATGTTATATAGCATTGCAAGTATGATTATAATCCCTTGCGTTTGTAGGTGTCTTTTTTGTATATTATCTGGCCCACCGGCAGTTTTATTGCTCATTTTCCTTATTCTTTTGTCTACTTCGTCAGCCAGTATTGGATACAAAATATCAGATATCGGTAAAGGCAGTCGCCGCGCGGCTATTTTTTCCTTGAGTACCGGACCATTTGTCTCCCAGAGTTTTGTATATAATTCCCTAACCTCACTGGCGGGAGGAGGCGGTCTGGGAGGGTCAATAAATGAGGGGTCACCCTTGATAATAATATCCGCTAGTTTTTTTGGGCATTCCCTATATAAGTCTTGACATCGTGCATATCTAAACTTTTTCCGGTTATTACTGTTATTTATTCTTGTTTTGTTTCTGACCCTCCTATTTTGGTTATAATCAAATTTATTGTTATCGTTGTTATTGCGTTTGTTACTGCTACTGTAGTTATTATTTTGGTTGTTATTGCATGCATCATTATTTTTATCATTGTTCTTCTTTTTATTGTTCCTCGCATTTCTACCTGCCGGTATATTGCCGTTTGTAGCTTCATCACTTCCTAGCAAGAATGTTACTAGTGTATCCGACACGTAGGAATCTATTTCCAGTTTTAATTCGTTAATGTCCTCTTTACAATTCAACCAAATATTTCTTAGTTTTTCGTACAAGTTTCTTACTCTTGGAGGGACATTATTTATATCAATATTCTCAATAGCGGCTGCCATCGCATTTCGCCATTCTGCATTTTCGGCGTTAGGGTCGTGCACTTCACTATTAAGGCCCTCTTGCATCAGGTCTACCTGTAGGTTGACAGACTCTGGTTGATCTATCGCATCCTGGAAATCCTCAGCCGAGGAGCTATCGGAGTCCGTTCCTGCGATTTCCACTTCCTCTAATTCTGCGACTGCAACTTCCCTTTGAGTGCTCTCGGAATCCTTTATTACGCCTTTCAACCTAAGGTTCCTTCGTTTGTCACTGATTTGTTTCGCTGACTTGTTAGTTAAGAATTTCATTATTTCTTTGTTAGGGAATGTATGTAATCGGAAGCGGGCGTCTAGCTCGATTAGCTTATTTGTTTCTTCCACGGACCATATACCTTTGTCTGACCTACCGTCTGCAGCCGCAAGGCCTCCCTGAGGTCTTACAGACGCCTGTTTTCTTTTTTCGTTCCTAAGCGCAGGGTGCTCGTGTCTCTCATCTGTGGATCGGCCCCTGATTGAAGAGAAGCTCATAGCGCATGCCTCACATTTAAAGGGTTTCGCATCTAATACATTTGGACCTACACATTTAGCATAGTGACAACTCCATCCATGAGCCCTGTCGAAGCATTTACCACAGTCTCTACACTCCCATATAATCTCTTGCGTTAAATGATGGTTGATAAAGTGTGTCGTTAGGTCTCTTAACTTTTCATAAGATATTTGCAAATTTTTCTTTAGACATATGGGACACAGCGTTCCGTTCCCTTGCAGGGGTACCCTAATTGTGATTGCAGAAGAAACATCCGTCTCGTTGTCCGTGTTCAAAGCCAAGTCGTCATCTGTGGTCCCCTCCAAAGCGGACAAGTCCGCCACACTACTCCCGGGACCAGGTAGTTGTGTGTCCGAGGCATCGCTATTTGTTGTGCTAGCCATTTTGTTTCAGGTAATTTGTTTCCGAACATAAGAAATCAGTAGTCTTATCCAAATCGAAGTCCTTATACTAAGCCATATTCACATAATAATCAATCAACGTATTAATACGTGGTTTTTAATCTAGTTCTTAGCTTCGGAGCCCCAAAGACTCATACTTCACACTTAGTGGTGTTGACTGGAAAACCAGGTATTGATGTTAAATACTTCCTTTTCTTCCTCTTCCTTAGAAAGAGTGTTTTTGCTGCACGCCATTTAGCCGTAGCCGATACCTCCGCAAAAGGCTGGACCCTGCGGACGCATCGACCACGTTGACCAGCGGGAACCTTGAGGAGGTAGGTCGTGCAACTTGGATGGTGAGAGGCTAAGGGCCCGACGGCCTGTATTGCGCATCACCATCCCGTGTAACCATGGCTCTCGACAATGTCCACGTCGCCCCGTCGGCGCCACTTGATGACATGTGGCTCCCGTTTCCTCCACACC
>OW121704.1:28559822-28562322 GCA_933228785.1 Lasioglossum pauxillum | reverse complement strand
CAAAAGTGTGTCTTGGCGTCGTGTGACAATCAAGTTCGAAATAAGCCTCGCCAATAGAGGAGTATATATATTATAAAAGAAAATAATACATATAACCCGGTGGGATTTCTTATAAATCTCTATAATTTTTACCAAAAACGAGGGGGTACAGAAACGTTGCGCACGAAACGATGTATCATCGATCAAACACAACCAAAGAGACACGAGAGAAAGAGAGAGAGAGAGATCTTAAGACGCACTTAGGCCGTCATCAATACGATTCAACGCGAACGTGGCGATGAAATGGCAATCGCACAGATTAGCGAGGACACGTCGACGACGGGGAATAATTCCAACCCGATCAAGTACGACGTGCTCATCCCGCACATTGCTGAGCGTTGCTCGGCTGTCCATCGATCATCAAAGCGTTCGGTAGATCGAGAGATCTCTCTCTTTTTTTCTCTTCCCTCCGAAGACTCCGAAAGGTTATATAATGTGTTTATCGAAATCGCCGGCAACGACGACCCTCCGCCGCCATATGGCAATTATAACGTAGAGTTAAGAAACTCGTCCACGCACAGGCATATTCTCTCCCTGGGGCTTAACATTGCCACACCACACACACTCTGTGTGCCACACAATATTCTTTCTTTCTTTTAATATTTGTGTGTCCATCTCTGTAGTCTCTCGAGACTCTCGGTAAATATACCGCCTCTTTCGTATACGCATCATTTCAGGCGACGTCGGGAGCGCGTTAATGTTCATGAGTGGAAACGCTTCTTTCCGCAAGGCGAATCGTTTCGCAGAGAGGGTGAGAGATTTGGAGATCCTCGTCGAAGCGGTGCCTACGGGCGGTCGTATTTTCAATACGACTCACGACACCGTAAAACACTCACGCAAGTCCGAACGTAAGAAATACCAATCCCTACTTCGCCTCTCGTGGAAACTATATATATGTATTTAAGACGCAATGCAAAAATTGGCAATTTTCACAGAACCGCGATAAACGCCGACGAAACGCCCATCATTCGCTCGTACGTAGCAATCTTTGCAACCCGACTCAGAAACGCTCTTTAGCGCCCTCCAAAAATATTTGGAGAGGTAAGCGACGGCGGGGACTTACAAGAGCAGCGCAAGCAGTATTTGGTTACGTAAACGACCCTCAGCCAGGCGTGGTCCAGGAATTGTATCCGTGGACCGCAATGTGCGTTCGAAATGTCGATGTTCATGTGTCCTGCAGTTCACACGTTGACGCGCAATTAGCTGCGTTCTTCATCGACCCACGAGCCAAGTGATCCACCGTTCAGGGTAATCGTATATATTTTTGATTTACAAATCAATATATGTTATATGTCTCTTGTTCTGCGGTTCGTAAGAACGCATTGTACCTGAAAGCTCCAACCAGCGCGCGAAGGAGATTCAGGCGTCGTTTTAAGGACGACACTTTCGTCGTCCGTAGAAACGGAAAAAAAACCGTCATAGTACGCGGGCGAGACTGCACACGTATCTGACGGCCGGGCGAACAGTACATTAAAAAACCGTTAAACGTGGAAAACGCGGAGAGGAATATTCTGAAAACGACGGGGATCGTAGACAACCCGATACTGGATCCAGAGAAACAATTCCTCTCCTCTTCACTTATTACATTTGGAAGATGTGAGAACGGAGGACTTCACGGCCGGCTCTGGCAGCGGTCATTCGTCCCAAACTCTCGTGGTGCGCACTATTGGGCCACACGCACGGAATAGGGTGTCAAGACTCACGACTGCTTTAAAAGCGAGCTTCACGAACCGGTCCACTTCCCGTAAAACACATTTCCATAAAATGTTGTTGTGTGTGCTCGAGGCAACGATAAATTCCGATACAAGCGGACTCACGAGCCGGCTCTGGCCGTAGGCGATCCCCCGGGTTCTCGTCGTCCCAAGCTCGTCTGCGCGCACTATTGGGCCACACAGAGAGTAGGGTGTCGTCGGGAATAATCGCGCATAGGCTTTATGCGAGCATCACGGCCGGTCCTCTCGGAACACCGTTTTTCTTCGGAACGATATTTTATCATATTATTTTATTCGATACACTGCGGACTCGCGCAGCCGGCTCTGGCAGCGGTCATTCGTCCCAAGCTCTCGTGGTGCGCACTATTGGGCCACACGCACGGAGTAGGGTGTCTGACTCACGACTGCTTTAAATGCGAGGCATCACGGCCGGTCCGCCGCTCTCGAATGTATGTATAATAATAAATTATATATGTTCCGTTGTCAACGAACACCGCGTGCGGAGCAGCAACGTTTCGTGCTCTTGGTTATACGCGAACTCGAGATAAATAGAGAGCGGGACTCGCAACCGGCTCTGGCAGCGGTCATTCGTCCCACGCTCTCGTGGTGCGCACTATTAGGCCACACGCACGGAGTAGGGTGTCAGACTCACGACTGCTTTAAAAACGAGCTTCACGAGCCGGTCCTTCACGTCTCGTCTATATTCTCGATGTTCGCGAACGATAACACAAACGCGTGCAACCGCGCGT
>OW121704.1:28552322-28554822 GCA_933228785.1 Lasioglossum pauxillum | reverse complement strand
CCGGACGACTTTAGTCGTTATATACGCGTACAATACCGCGTTCTATCAATATTTCTCGAGTTTCAGAAATATCGGACTCGTATTGCTCCATTTATTGAGAAATAATGCTCCGACCGCCAAGAGTAAACTTATCTTTCCGGCGTTCTCGGACACGTATAAACATCAGAACATTGTGTAATAAAGCGTTTGAACAATAAATATCAAGTATGAAAGCGCTGGAATGAATATTTCTCGTATAAATTGAGAATAATGTCCGGGCGTGTCGATTAGCCGGCCGCTCGGTCGAATCGTTCGACGAGCCGGGGCGCGTCGGTTCGGCGCGCGGCGGAGCTCGAGCGTAATATTTCTAAGTCCGACGGCCAAGAGTGAACTCTCTTCCCAGCCGTCCCGGACGACTTTAGTCGTTATATACGCGTACAATACCGCGTTCTATCAATATTTCTCGAGTTTCAGAAATATCGGACTCGTATTGCTCCATTTATTGAGAAATAATGCTCCGACCGCCAAGAGTAAACTTATCTTTCCGGCGTTCTCGGACACGTATAAATATCAGAACATTGTGTAATAAAGCGGTGGAACAATAAATATCAAGTATGAAAGCGCTGGAATGAATATTTCTCGTATAAATTGAGAATAATGTCCGGGCGTGTCGATTAGCCGGCCGCTCGGTCGAATCGTTCGACGAGCCGGGGCGCGTCGGTTCGGCGCGCGGCGGAGCTCGAGCGTAA
This sequence comes from Lasioglossum pauxillum, assembly GCA_933228785.1. Taxonomy (NCBI): domain Eukaryota; kingdom Metazoa; phylum Arthropoda; class Insecta; order Hymenoptera; family Halictidae; genus Lasioglossum; species Lasioglossum pauxillum. The sequence continues at coordinate 28,554,094 of OW121704.1, read as the reverse complement.
TATTTCTAAGTCCGACGGCCAAGAGTGAACTCTCTTCCCAGCCGTCCCGGACGACTTTAGTCGTTATATACGCGTACAATACCGCGTTCTATCAATATTTCTCGAGTTTCAAAAATGTCGGACTCGTATTGCTCCATTTATTGAGAAATAATGCTCCGACCGCCAAGAGTAAACTTATCTTTCCGGCGTTCTCGGACACGTATAAATATCAGAACATTGTGTAATAAAGCGGTGGAACAATAAATATCAAGTATGAAAGCGCTGGAATGAATATTTCTCGTATAAATTGAGAATAATGTCCGGGCGTGTCGATTAGCCGGCCGCTCGGTCGAATCGTTCGACGAGCCGGGGCGCGTCGGTTCGGCGCGCGGCGGAGCTCGAGCGTAATATTTCTAAGTCCGACGGCCAAGAGTGAACTCTCTTCCCAGCCGTCCCGGACGACTTTAGTCGTTATATACGCGTACAATACCGCGTTCTATCAATATTTCTCGAGTTTCAAAAATGTCGGACTCGTATTGCTCCATTTATTGAGAAATAATGCTCCGACCGCCAAGAGTAAACTTATCTTTCCGGCGTTCTCGGACACGTATAAATATCAGAACATTGTGTAATAAAGCGGTGGAACAATAAATATCAAGTATGAAAGCGCTGGAATGAATATTTCTCGTATAAATTGAGAATAATGTCCGGGCGTGTCGATTAGCCGGCCGCTCGGTCGAATCGTTCGACGAGCCGGGGCGCGTCGGTTCGGCGCGCGGCGGAGCTCGAGCGTAATATTTCTAAGTCCGACGGCCAAGAGTGAACTCTCTTCCCAGCCGTCCCGGACGACTTTAGTCGTTATATACGCGTACAATACCGCGTTCTATCAATATTTCTCGAGTTTCAAAAATGTCGGACTCGTATTGCTCCATTTATTGAGAAATAATGCTCCGACCGCCAAGAGTAAACTTATCTTTCCGGCGTTCTCGGACACGTATAAATATCAGAACATTGTGTAATAAAGCGTTGGAACAATAAATATCAAGTATGAAAGCGCCAGCTGTTTATGGAGTTATTGAGAAATAATTTACCGAGTTATATTTCGTCGTGTACTAGTCGTGTTCTATCGGTCGTGAGGGTAAACGGCGGGCGTCAGTTTTGGTTCTGTACTGTTAGTTACATCCTCCCCGAATATGTTTGCGATGCGCGTGTTTGGATTAACGAGATTCCCTCACGTTCGATATTTTCTTTTTCGTTCGAACCATGTCTGTGGATTTGTGCGGTTATTGGGATGCTCGTTTTGACCATTTAATTGTCAATAAAAGAACATGTATTTGTTTGATATAATACAATATGTTAATGCTGTATTATTCGTATCTTCTTAATAAAATAGAAAGTTTATATTTTAATTTTTTAGGTTTAAATCACATGTATTATTTTCATGTAGCATTCGTATGGGATAATTTGTTATTTCAGTCACATTGTTGTAATAATATATGGTATATGCTGCTGGAACTCCGGCAATACGCTGCTAGAAGATGAAGCAGCACAGCGCTACAACATGAAGCTACACGCCGCTGGAACTCTGGAAATGGGCCACTGTAACTGAAAGCAGTACGCCGCTGTGGATAGAACAAATACGCTGCTGTAGATAGAAGCAATACGCCGCTGTAACTGAAACCAATACGGTGCTGTAGATAGAAGCAATACGCCGCTGTATCTGAAAGCAACACGCCGCTGCGAAGTGAAAGCAATACGCCGCTGCAGACGGAAGGAATACGCCGCTACAGACG
>OW121704.1:28542322-28547322 GCA_933228785.1 Lasioglossum pauxillum | reverse complement strand
CAACTGCGGTGCTCTTCGCGTTCCAAACCCTATCTCCCTGCTAGAGGTTTCCAGGGAACTCGAACGCTTATACAGAAAAGAAAACTCTCCCCGGATCTCCCGACGGCGTCTCCAGGTCATTTTGGGTTACCCCGACGAACACTCTTACGAGGGCCCGAATGGTAAGCGGTTCCGCTGCCGGGTTCCGGAATAGAAACCGGATTCCCTTTCGCCCGATGGGTGTGTGTTTGTTTATCAATATTATGATATTTGCTCTCTCTCTCTTAGGACACCTCATCTACATAGGATTTCTCTTAGGGCTTAGGATCGACTGACTCGTGTGCAACGGCTGTTCACACGAAACCCTTCTCCACGTCAGTCCTCCAGGGCCTCGCTGGAGTATTTGCTACTACCACCAAGATCTGCACCGACGGCGGCTCCAGGCAGGCTCACGCCCAGACCCTTCTGCGCACACCGCCGCGACCCTCCTACTCGTCAGAGCTTCATGGAAGACGCGCCTTTAAAAAAAGCTAACGTCAACCTCACTTGCCGCTGACGGCGGAGTATAGGCGCGACGCTTCAGCGCCATCCATTTTCAGGGCTAGTTGCTTCGGCAGGTGAGTTGTTACACACTCCTTAGCGGATTCCGACTTCCATGGCCACCGTCCTGCTGTCTTAAGCAACCAACGCCTTTCATGGTATCCCATAAGCGTCGACTTAGGCGCCTTAACTCTGCGTTTGGTTCATCCCACAGCGCCAGTTCTGCTTACCAAAATTGGCCCACTTGGCACTCTGATCCAATATAATCTCGTGGCTTCATTGATCCAAGCAAGCCAGAGATCTCACCCATTTAAAGTTTGAGAATAGGTTGAGGTCGTTTCGGCCCCAAGGCCTCTAATCATTCGCTTTACCAGATGAGACTCGCACACGTTCATCAAAAGAGAACGAGCGAGTGCCAGCTATCCTGAGGGAAACTTCGGAGGGAACCAGCTACTAGATGGTTCGATTAGTCTTTCGCCCCTATACCCAGTTCCGACGATCGATTTGCACGTCAGAATCGCTACGGACCTCCATCAGGGTTTCCCCTGACTTCGTCCTGACCAGGCATAGTTCACCATCTTTCGGGTCCCAACGTGTACGCTCTGGGTGCGCCTCTTCTCGCAATGAGAACGAGACGCCCCGGGAGTGCGAGGCCGCATCGTAACGCGGCCCATCCTCTCTTGGTCGACGCTGAGGTACGACCTTCACTTTCATTGCGCCTTTAGGTTTACATGTCCCAATGACTCGCGCACATGTTAGACTCCTTGGTCCGTGTTTCAAGACGGGTCCTGAGAGTACCCAAAGCAGTAGCGTCGCTGACCGGTAATTCAAAGCTTGGCCAGTCCGAGGACACCGCCTGCTAACAGCTGGTTAGGCCCGGAGCCGGCACTAGGTCCGTACCATCCGGGTGACAAACTAACCGAGCTTGCGGCGGGCCTGACGCACACACATTCGAAAATGGATTGGTTGCGGCCCGATACCGTCAGAGTACCGTCACGCAGCCGGCCAGGTGATCGAGCGTCTGCCGTGTGCGCACGAAGGCGACACGACAGGCAACAACTCGAGCCGTAGACCGACACGCAACGGGTCGCGACGTTCTACTAAGGGAGAAGTGCACGACTACGCGACCGGAACATTTGCCGAAGATGGTGTACCCTCGCACTGGAACCACCGAAGTGGCCCATTGCGGGCTATCTGCGCACCAACGGAAGCCAGCCTCGTCGACGATGAATCTCCCCATTCGATCTTTTGGGTTTCTCAGGTTTACCCCTGAACGGTTTCACGTACTCTTGAACTCTCTCTTCAAAGTTCTTTTCAACTTTCCCTCACGGTACTTGTTCGTTATCGGTCTCGTGGTCATATTTAGCCTTAGATGGAGTTTACCACCCACTTAGGGCTGCACTCTCAAGCAACCCGACTCTAAGGAGAGGTCCTCCCGAAACGCGTACCAGTCGCTACGGGCCTGGCACCCTCTACGGGTAAATGGCCCCATTCAAGATGGACTTGGACGCGGTTCGACGTCTCGGGATAAATTGACCCTCCTGAACACTACATTTCCCAACGGCAGAACCGCGGGATTCAGTGCTGGGCTAATTCCTGTTCGCTCGCCGCTACTAAGGAAATCCTTGTTAGTTTCTTTTCCTCCGCTTAGTAATATGCTTAAATTCAGCGGGTAATCTCGCCTACTCTGAGGTCGTCGTACGTGATACAAAATTTTGTGTTTCGCCGAAAGAGCGTAAAAGTAGTACTCGCGAAAACGTACAAAGCACAAAAAAAAAGAAAAAAAAAAGAAAACGAAACAACACTACACGACAGAAGAGAAAGGTAACAAAACCGATATATATATATGCCTTACGCGCCACACCAAAGTGTCTTTTTATATCTTTCTTCATATTATTATCGTCGATCGGAAACTCTCGCTAGACGATCTGGCCGGTTAACTTTAACGTCCGTCGAAAAGAACTTCCGGGGACTGGACGACCGACAACAGATCGCGCGGTTTCGCACGAATCGACAATGAAGCAAAGAAAAGACATGGGACGACCGACATAAAGGTTTTCATTGATATACCCTTTTCTCTCCGCGGTGCTGTTCCGTGCGTGAACACAAAAGTGTGTCTTGGCGTCGTGTGACAATCAAGTTCGAAATAAGCCTCGCCAATAGAGGAGTATATATATTATAAAAGAAAATAATACATATAACCCGGTGGGATTTCTTATAAATCTCTATAATTTTTACCAAAAACGAGGGGGTACAGAAACGTTGCGCACGAAACGATGTATCATCGATCAAACACAACCAAAGAGACACGAGAGAAAGAGAGAGAGAGAGATCTTAAGACGCACTTAGGCCGTCATCAATACGATTCAACGCGAACGTGGCGATGAAATGGCAATCGCACAGATTAGCGAGGACACGTCGACGACGGGGAATAATTCCAACCCGATCAAGTACGACGTGCTCATCCCGCACATTGCTGAGCGTTGCTCGGCTGTCCATCGATCATCAAAGCGTTCGGTAGATCGAGAGATCTCTCTCTTTTTTTCTCTTCCCTCCGAAGACTCCGAAAGGTTATATAATGTGTTTATCGAAATCGCCGGCAACGACGACCCTCCGCCGCCATATGGCAATTATAACGTAGAGTTAAGAAACTCGTCCACGCACAGGCATATTCTCTCCCTGGGGCTTAACATTGCCACACCACACACACTCTGTGTGCCACACAATATTCTTTCTTTCTTTTAATATTTGTGTGTCCATCTCTGTAGTCTCTCGAGACTCTCGGTAAATATACCGCCTCTTTCGTATACGCATCATTTCAGGCGACGTCGGGAGCGCGTTAATGTTCATGAGTGGAAACGCTTCTTTCCGCAAGGCGAATCGTTTCGCAGAGAGGGTGAGAGATTTGGAGATCCTCGTCGAAGCGGTGCCTACGGGCGGTCGTATTTTCAATACGACTCACGACACCGTAAAACACTCACGCAAGTCCGAACGTAAGAAATACCAATCCCTACTTCGCCTCTCGTGGAAACTATATATATGTATTTAAGACGCAATGCAAAAATTGGCAATTTTCACAGAACCGCGACAAACGCCGACGAAACGCCCATCATTCGCTCGTACGTAGCAATCTTTGCAACCCGACTCAGAAACGCTCTTTAGCGCCCTCCAAAAATATTTGGAGAGGTAAGCGACGGCGGGGACTTACAAGAGCAGCGCAAGCAGTATTTGGTTACGTAAACGACCCTCAGCCAGGCGTGGTCCAGGAATTGTATCCGTGGACCGCAATGTGCGTTCGAAATGTCGATGTTCATGTGTCCTGCAGTTCACACGTTGACGCGCAATTAGCTGCGTTCTTCATCGACCCACGAGCCAAGTGATCCACCGTTCAGGGTAATCGTATATATTTTTGATTTACAAATCAATATATGTTATATGTCTCTTGTTCTGCGGTTCGTAAGAACGCATTGTACCTGAAAGCTCCAACCAGCGCGCGAAGGAGATTCAGGCGTCGTTTTAAGGACGACACTTTCGTCGTCCGTAGAAACGGAAAAAAAAACCGTCATAGTACGCGGGCGAGACTGCACACGTATCTGACGGCCGGGCGAACAGTACATTAAAAAACCGTTAAACGTGGAAAACGCGGAGAGGAATATTCTGAAAACGACGGGGATCGTAGACAACCCGATACTGGATCCAGAGAAACAATTCCTCTCCTCTTCACTTATTACATTTGGAAGATGTGAGAACGGAGGACTTCACGGCCGGCTCTGGCAGCGGTCATTCGTCCCAAACTCTCGTGGTGCGCACTATTGGGCCACACGCACGGAATAGGGTGTCAAGACTCACGACTGCTTTAAAAGCGAGCTTCACGAGCCGGTCCACTTCCCGTAAAACACATTTCCATAAAATGTTGTTGTGTGTGCTCGAGGCAACGATAAATTCCGATACAAGCGGACTCACGAGCCGGCTCTGGCCGTAGGCGATCCCCCGGGTTCTCGTCGTCCCAAGCTCGTCTGCGCGCACTATTGGGCCACACAGAGAGTAGGGTGTCGTCGGGAATAATCGCGCATAGGCTTTATGCGAGCATCACGGCCGGTCCTCTCGGAACACCGTTTTTCTTCGGAACGATATTTTATCATATTATTTTATTCGATACACTGCGGACTCGCGCAGCCGGCTCTGGCAGCGGTCATTCGTCCCAAGCTCTCGTGGTGCGCACTATTGGGCCACACGCACGGAGTAGGGTGTCTGACTCACGACTGCTTTAAATGCGAGGCATCACGGCCGGTCCGCCGCTCTCGAATGTATGTATAATAATAAATTATATATGTTCCGTTGTCAACGAACACCGCGTGCGGAGCAGCAACGTTTCGTGCTCTTGGTTATACGCGAACTCGAGATAAATAGAGAGCGGGACTCGCAACCGGCTCTGGCAGCGGTCATTCGTCCCACGCTCTCGTGGTGCGCACTATTAGGCC
>OW121704.1:28534822-28537322 GCA_933228785.1 Lasioglossum pauxillum | reverse complement strand
GTCGATTAGCCGGCCGCTCGGTCGAATCGTTCGACGAGCCGGGGCGCGTCGGTTCGGCGCGCGGCGGAGCTCGAGCGTAATATTTCTAAGTCCGACGGCCAAGAGTGAACTCTCTTCCCAGCCGTCCCGGACGACTTTAGTCGTTATATACGCGTACAATACCGCGTTCTATCAATATTTCTCGAGTTTCAGAAATATCGGACTCGTATTGCTCCATTTATTGAGAAATAATGCTCCGACCGCCAAGAGTAAACTTATCTTTCCGGCGTTCTCGGACACGTATAAATATCAGAACATTGTGTAATAAAGCGGTGGAACAATAAATATCAAGTATGAAAGCGCTGGAATGAATATTTCTCGTATAAATTGAGAATAATGTCCGGGCGTGTCGATTAGCCGGCCGCTCGGTCGAATCGTTCGACGAGCCGGGGCGCGTCGGTTCGGCGCGCGGCGGAGCTCGAGCGTAATATTTCTAAGTCCGACGGCCAAGAGTGAACTCTCTTCCCAGCCGTCCCGGACGACTTTAGTCGTTATATACGCGTACAATACCGCGTTCTATCAATATTTCTCGAGTTTCAAAAATGTCGGACTCGTATTGCTCCATTTATTGAGAAATAATGCTCCGACCGCCAAGAGTAAACTTATCTTTCCGGCGTTCTCGGACACGTATAAATATCAGAACATTGTGTAATAAAGCGGTGGAACAATAAATATCAAGTATGAAAGCGCTGGAATGAATATTTCTCGTATAAATTGAGAATAATGTCCGGGCGTGTCGATTAGCCGGCCGCTCGGTCGAATCGTTCGACGAGCCGGGGCGCGTCGGTTCGGCGCGCGGCGGAGCTCGAGCGTAATATTTCTAAGTCCGACGGCCAAGAGTGAACTCTCTTCCCAGCCGTCCCGGACGACTTTAGTCGTTATATACGCGTACAATACCGCGTTCTATCAATATTTCTCGAGTTTCAAAAATGTCGGACTCGTATTGCTCCATTTATTGAGAAATAATGCTCCGACCGCCAAGAGTAAACTTATCTTTCCGGCGTTCTCGGACACGTATAAATATCAGAACATTGTGTAATAAAGCGGTGGAACAATAAATATCAAGTATGAAAGCGCTGGAATGAATATTTCTCGTATAAATTGAGAATAATGTCCGGGCGTGTCGATTAGCCGGCCGCTCGGTCGAATCGTTCGACGAGCCGGGGCGCGTCGGTTCGGCGCGCGGCGGAGCTCGAGCGTAATATTTCTAAGTCCGACGGCCAAGAGTGAACTCTCTTCCCAGCCGTCCCGGACGACTTTAGTCGTTATATACGCGTACAATACCGCGTTCTATCAATATTTCTCGAGTTTCAAAAATGTCGGACTCGTATTGCTCCATTTATTGAGAAATAATGCTCCGACCGCCAAGAGTAAACTTATCTTTCCGGCGTTCTCGGACACGTATAAATATCAGAACATTGTGTAATAAAGCGTTGGAACAATAAATATCAAGTATGAAAGCGCCAGCTGTTTATGGAGTTATTGAGAAATAATTTACCGAGTTATATTTCGTCGTGTACTAGTCGTGTTCTATCGGTCGTGAGGGTAAACGGCGGGCGTCAGTTTTGGTTCTGTACTGTTAGTTACATCCTCCCCGAATATGTTTGCGATGCGCGTGTTTGGATTAACGAGATTCCCTCACGTTCGATATTTTCTTTTTCGTTCGAACCATGTCTGTGGATTTGTGCGGTTATTGGGATGCTCGTTTTGACCATTTAATTGTCAATAAAAGAACATGTATTTGTTTGATATAATACAATATGTTAATGCTGTATTATTCGTATCTTCTTAATAAAATAGAAAGTTTATATTTTAATTTTTTAGGTTTAAATCACATGTATTATTTTCATGTAGCATTCGTATGGGATAATTTGTTATTTCAGTCACATTGTTGTAATAATATATGGTATATGCTGCTGGAACTCCGGCAATACGCTGCTAGAAGATGAAGCAGCACAGCGCTACAACATGAAGCTACACGCCGCTGGAACTCTGGAAATGGGCCACTGTAACTGAAAGCAGTACGCCGCTGTGGATAGAACAAATACGCTGCTGTAGATAGAAGCAATACGCCGCTGTAACTGAAACCAATACGGTGCTGTAGATAGAAGCAATACGCCGCTGTATCTGAAAGCAACACGCCGCTGCGAAGTGAAAGCAATACGCCGCTGCAGACGGAAGGAATACGCCGCTACAGACGAAAGCAATACGCCGCTGGAACTTTGAAATTCTTCGCGTATACAGACAGACACTTGGATAAGCCAAGCCTTCCTCTGCCAGGTTCGCGGCATTAACAATAAATAAATAAATAATAAATAAATATCGCGTGTTATTAATTATGTCCCGTTATATTTGCGTTTCTCAAGTGAAATTCAAATGATTCTAAATTGCATGACTTTCTCCCGTTCGATCAACTATGATTCTTAGCGTCGAAATGAAAAAAAAAGAAAATTGAAATTCT
>OW121704.1:28522322-28529822 GCA_933228785.1 Lasioglossum pauxillum | reverse complement strand
ATACGATGCCATTCGTTATAGTCCTCTTCGCTATCATCAGTCCGGTCTGGTCCTGCGTTAGCATCGACAAACTCTTCTTCTGATGAGCTAGATGATGATGGTGACGCATGTGGATTGCTCACCAACCTCGCCTCTCTGCTTTGGAGCTCCCTGCGTTTGTCGCTGATTTGCTTGAGAGTTTTGTTTGTTATATGCTTTCTTATCTGTACATTCGGGTATCTTTCGTTTGCGTATTTAATATTTAGTTCCTTGAGCAACTCGATTTCGCTGTCAGACCAGACCTTCCTGTGCAGTCCCCTTGCATTATTTCTTGGCTCGCCTGCGTTGTTTTTCCGTTGCCTTTTTTCATTCCGCAATGCTGGGTGTTCATAACGCTCGTGGGTAGAAAGACCTCTTTGCGTATCGAACGACCTAGGGCAACATTCACATTGGAACTGTTTTGGCCCAGGATCTTCTATTGGTCTCCTGCATTTGGCGTAGTGACACCTCACGTTGTGGAGTTTCGAAAAGGATTTATTACACCTTAAGCAAGCCCATTGTATTTCCTCGAGAAGATGATGCAGTTTAAAGTGATTATCTAAGTCTAAAGGGTTAATAAACGCGAAGTTCTTCTGCATCCTTTCGCAGAATGGACATTTTATACTATTATTTCCGAATGGAATGTGTATCGTCGCAATATGGGGTTCGGTTCTCGTATCCGTTGCGTTAGCCAGGTCATCTTGTATCCCCTCCTGAGCGGAAGTACCCGCCACGACATTCCCGGGATGAGGAGATGTCACGTCCGAGGCTGTATTAGTATTTGTATCGTTTAATTCCATTTTGTTTAATATTTGTTATCTTTGTATTGGTTACCAATCGCAAACCTTATCATGTCCAAAGTGAAGAGCGTAGTCGTATAATAGATCCGTCGGCCGTTCAAAACGATATTTAAATCTACATTAGGTAGATATGCTTCCATATATTCACAGGTTTACCTGTTATCGGATAACCGATTAAATGAGAAAGGTTCTATTTCGATGAATTCCCGAGATGTTCTTCGGTTATGGAACCCATGGGTTCATAATTACCGCAGAACGGTATTCGCTGCACGCCATTTAGCCGTGGACGATACCTCCGCAAATAGCGCTAAACTTTGCGGACGCACCGGCCACGTTGACCAGCGGGAACCTCGAGGAGGTAGGTCGTGCAACTTGAGTGGTGAGAGGCTAAGGGCCCGAAGGCCTGTATTGCGCATCACCACCCCGTGTAACCATGGCTCTCGACAACGTCCACGTCGCCCAGTCGGCGCCACTTGATGACATGTGGCTCCCGTTTCCTCCACACCTCCACGAGGTGGGAGCTGGGCAACGTCCAACTGGAAACAGTCGGACGGCTGAGCTGGAGGAAGGCGCCGATCGAGCGACCCGGACGCTTAAGAGAGTCATAGTTACTCCCGCCGTTTACCCGCGCTTTTTTGAATTTCTTCACGTTGACATTCAGAGCACTGGGCAGAAATCACATTGCGTCAACACCCGTGGGGGCCATCGCAATGCTTTGTTTTAATTAGACAGTCGGATTCCCCTAGTCCGTGCCAGTTCTGAGCTGAGCGTTGAATGGCGGCCGAAGAGGACGATCGTTCTAGACGAAAGCCTCGCAGCAAGGAAGATCCGCGGGAGGCCAAGGCACGGGACCGAGCTCGGATTCCCATCAATGTGTTCACCTCGCCCAGGCCCGGCACGTCAGCCAGACCCGCTTCCCGACCAAGCCCGACACGCCCCGCTCCTCAGAGCCAATCCTTATTCCGAAGTTACGGATCCAATTTGCCGACTTCCCTTACCTACATTAATCTATCGACTAGAGGCTCTTTACCTTGGAGACCTGCTGCGGATATGGGTACGAACCGGCGCGACACCTCCACGTGGCCCTCTCCTGGATTTTCAAGGTCCGAGGGGAAGATCCGGACACCGCCGCAACTGCGGTGCTCTTCGCGTTCCAAACCCTATCTCCCTGCTAGAGGTTTCCAGGGAACTCGAACGCTTATACAGAAAAGAAAACTCTCCCCGGATCTCCCGACGGCGTCTCCAGGTCATTTTGGGTTACCCCGACGAACACTCTTACGAGGGCCCGAATGGTAAGCGGTTCCGCTGCCGGGTTCCGGAATAGAAACCGGATTCCCTTTCGCCCGATGGGTGTGTGTTTGTTTATCAATATTATGATATTTGCTCTCTCTCTCTTAGGACACCTCATCTACATAGGATTTCTCTTAGGGCTTAGGATCGACTGACTCGTGTGCAACGGCTGTTCACACGAAACCCTTCTCCACGTCAGTCCTCCAGGGCCTCGCTGGAGTATTTGCTACTACCACCAAGATCTGCACCGACGGCGGCTCCAGGCAGGCTCACGCCCAGACCCTTCTGCGCACACCGCCGCGACCCTCCTACTCGTCAGAGCTTCATGGAAGACGCGCCTTTAAAAAAAGCTAACGTCAACCTCACTTGCCGCTGACGGCGGAGTATAGGCGCGACGCTTCAGCGCCATCCATTTTCAGGGCTAGTTGCTTCGGCAGGTGAGTTGTTACACACTCCTTAGCGGATTCCGACTTCCATGGCCACCGTCCTGCTGTCTTAAGCAACCAACGCCTTTCATGGTATCCCATAAGCGTCGACTTAGGCGCCTTAACTCTGCGTTTGGTTCATCCCACAGCGCCAGTTCTGCTTACCAAAATTGGCCCACTTGGCACTCTGATCCAATATAATCTCGTGGCTTCATTGATCCAAGCAAGCCAGAGATCTCACCCATTTAAAGTTTGAGAATAGGTTGAGGTCGTTTCGGCCCCAAGGCCTCTAATCATTCGCTTTACCAGATGAGACTCGCACACGTTCATCAAAAGAGAACGAGCGAGTGCCAGCTATCCTGAGGGAAACTTCGGAGGGAACCAGCTACTAGATGGTTCGATTAGTCTTTCGCCCCTATACCCAGTTCCGACGATCGATTTGCACGTCAGAATCGCTACGGACCTCCATCAGGGTTTCCCCTGACTTCGTCCTGACCAGGCATAGTTCACCATCTTTCGGGTCCCAACGTGTACGCTCTGGGTGCGCCTCTTCTCGCAATGAGAACGAGACGCCCCGGGAGTGCGAGGCCGCATCGTAACGCGGCCCATCCTCCCTTGGTCGACGCTGAGGTACGACCTTCACTTTCATTGCGCCTTTAGGTTTACATGTCCCAATGACTCGCGCACATGTTAGACTCCTTGGTCCGTGTTTCAAGACGGGTCCTGAGAGTACCCAAAGCAGTAGCGTCGCTGACCGGTAATTCAAAGCTTGGCCAGTCCGAGGACACCGCCTGCTAACAGCTGGTTAGGCCCGGAGCCGGCACTAGGTCCGTACCATCCGGGTGACAAACTAACCGAGCTTGCGGCGGGCCTGACGCACACACATTCGAAAATGGATTGGTTGCGGCCCGATACCGTCAGAGTACCGTCACGCAGCCGGCCAGGTGATCGAGCGTCTGCCGTGTGCGCACGAAGGCGACACGACAGGCAACAACTCGAGCCGTAGACCGACACGCAACGGGTCGCGACGTTCTACTAAGGGAGAAGTGCACGACTACGCGACCGGAACATTTGCCGAAGATGGTGTACCCTCGCACTGGAACCACCGAAGTGGCCCATTGCGGGCTATCTGCGCACCAACGGAAGCCAGCCTCGTCGACGATGAATCTCCCCATTCGATCTTTTGGGTTTCTCAGGTTTACCCCTGAACGGTTTCACGTACTCTTGAACTCTCTCTTCAAAGTTCTTTTCAACTTTCCCTCACGGTACTTGTTCGCTATCGGTCTCGTGGTCATATTTAGCCTTAGATGGAGTTTACCACCCACTTAGGGCTGCACTCTCAAGCAACCCGACTCTAAGGAGAGGTCCTCCCGAAACGCGTACCAGTCGCTACGGGCCTGGCACCCTCTACGGGTAAATGGCCCCATTCAAGATGGACTTGGACGCGGTTCGACGTCTCGGGATAAATTGACCCTCCTGAACACTACATTTCCCAACGGCAGAACCGCGGGATTCAGTGCTGGGCTAATTCCTGTTCGCTCGCCGCTACTAAGGAAATCCTTGTTAGTTTCTTTTCCTCCGCTTAGTAATATGCTTAAATTCAGCGGGTAATCTCGCCTACTCTGAGGTCGTCGTACGTGATACAAAATTTTGTGTTTCGCCGAAAGAGCGTAAAAGTAGTACTCGCGAAAACGTACAAAGCACAAAAAAAAGAAAAAAAAAAGAAAACGAAACAACACTACACGACAGAAGAGAAAGGTAACAAAACCGATATATATATATATGCCTTACGCGCCACACCAAAGTGTCTTTTTATATCTTTCTTCATATTATTATCGTCGATCGGAAACTCTCGCTAGACGATCTGGCCGGTTAACTTTAACGTCCGTCGAAAAGAACTTCCGGGGACTGGACGACCGACAACAGATCGCGCGGTTTCGCACGAATCGACAATGAAGCAAAGAAAAGACATGGGACGACCGACATAAAGGTTTTCATTGATATACCCTTTTCTCTCCGCGGTGCTGTTCCGTGCGTGAACACAAAAGTGTGTCTTGGCGTCGTGTGACAATCAAGTTCGAAATAAGCCTCGCCAATAGAGGAGTATATATATTATAAAAGAAAATAATACATATAACCCGGTGGGATTTCTTATAAATCTCTATAATTTTTACCAAAAACGAGGGGGTACAGAAACGTTGCGCACGAAACGATGTATCATCGATCAAACACAACCAAAGAGACACGAGAGAAAGAGAGAGAGAGAGATCTTAAGACGCACTTAGGCCGTCATCAATACGATTCAACGCGAACGTGGCGATGAAATGGCAATCGCACAGATTAGCGAGGACACGTCGACGACGGGGAATAATTCCAACCCGATCAAGTACGACGTGCTCATCCCGCACATTGCTGAGCGTTGCTCGGCTGTCCATCGATCATCAAAGCGTTCGGTAGATCGAGAGATCTCTCTCTTTTTTTCTCTTCCCTCCGAAGACTCCGAAAGGTTATATAATGTGTTTATCGAAATCGCCGGCAACGACGACCCTCCGCCGCCATATGGCAATTATAACGTAGAGTTAAGAAACTCGTCCACGCACAGGCATATTCTCTCCCTGGGGCTTAACATTGCCACACCACACACACTCTGTGTGCCACACAATATTCTTTCTTTCTTTTAATATTTGTGTGTCCATCTCTGTAGTCTCTCGAGACTCTCGGTAAATATACCGCCTCTTTCGTATACGCATCATTTCAGGCGACGTCGGGAGCGCGTTAATGTTCATGAGTGGAAACGCTTCTTTCCGCAAGGCGAATCGTTTCGCAGAGAGGGTGAGAGATTTGGAGATCCTCGTCGAAGCGGTGCCTACGGGCGGTCGTATTTTCAATACGACTCACGACACCGTAAAACACTCACGCAAGTCCGAACGTAAGAAATACCAATCCCTACTTCGCCTCTCGTGGAAACTATATATATGTATTTAAGACGCAATGCAAAAATTGGCAATTTTCACAGAACCGCGACAAACGCCGACGAAACGCCCATCATTCGCTCGTACGTAGCAATCTTTGCAACCCGACTCAGAAACGCTCTTTAGCGCCCTCCAAAAATATTTGGAGAGGTAAGCGACGGCGGGGACTTACAAGAGCAGCGCAAGCAGTATTTGGTTACGTAAACGACCCTCAGCCAGGCGTGGTCCAGGAATTGTATCCGTGGACCGCAATGTGCGTTCGAAATGTCGATGTTCATGTGTCCTGCAGTTCACACGTTGACGCGCAATTAGCTGCGTTCTTCATCGACCCACGAGCCAAGTGATCCACCGTTCAGGGTAATCGTATATATTTTTGATTTACAAATCAATATATGTTATATGTCTCTTGTTCTGCGGTTCGTAAGAACGCATTGTACCTGAAAGCTCCAACCAGCGCGCGAAGGAGATTCAGGCGTCGTTTTAAGGACGACACTTTCGTCGTCCGTAGAAACGGAAAAAAAAACCGTCATAGTACGCGGGCGAGACTGCACACGTATCTGACGGCCGGGCGAACAGTACATTAAAAAACCGTTAAACGTGGAAAACGCGGAGAGGAATATTCTGAAAACGACGGGGATCGTAGACAACCCGATACTGGATCCAGAGAAACAATTCCTCTCCTCTTCACTTATTACATTTGGAAGATGTGAGAACGGAGGACTTCACGGCCGGCTCTGGCAGCGGTCATTCGTCCCAAACTCTCGTGGTGCGCACTATTGGGCCACACGCACGGAATAGGGTGTCAAGACTCACGACTGCTTTAAAAGCGAGCTTCACGAGCCGGTCCACTTCCCGTAAAACACATTTCCATAAAATGTTGTTGTGTGTGCTCGAGGCAACGATAAATTCCGATACAAGCGGACTCACGAGCCGGCTCTGGCCGTAGGCGATCCCCCGGGTTCTCGTCGTCCCAAGCTCGTCTGCGCGCACTATTGGGCCACACAGAGAGTAGGGTGTCGTCGGGAATAATCGCGCATAGGCTTTATGCGAGCATCACGGCCGGTCCTCTCGGAACACCGTTTTTCTTCGGAACGATATTTTATCATATTATTTTATTCGATACACTGCGGACTCGCGCAGCCGGCTCTGGCAGCGGTCATTCGTCCCAAGCTCTCGTGGTGCGCACTATTGGGCCACACGCACGGAGTAGGGTGTCTGACTCACGACTGCTTTAAATGCGAGGCATCACGGCCGGTCCGCCGCTCTCGAATGTATGTATAATAATAAATTATATATGTTCCGTTGTCAACGAACACCGCGTGCGGAGCAGCAACGTTTCGTGCTCTTGGTTATACGCGAACTCGAGATAAATAGAGAGCGGGACTCGCAACCGGCTCTGGCAGCGGTCATTCGTCCCACGCTCTCGTGGTGCGCACTATTAGGCCACACGCACGGAGTAGGGTGTCAGACTCACGACTGCTTTAAAAACGAGCTTCACGAGCCGGTCCTTCACGTCTCGTCTATATTCTCGATGTTCGCGAACGATAACACAAACGCGTGCAACCGCGCGTTTTCCACAGGTTACCCTGATTTTGTTTGTCCTCTTCGAGACACCGTTTCGAACGGACGACTCCGGACATACTTACAACACAGAGGCGAAGACCGAGGAAGCGAATCGACGCTTACATCCCTGTTCATGCGCTACCGGTAAAATATGTCCGTATGTATAATTGTAGAGAGCCTCCTACACGACGCAGAGGACACCACAGGCGTTATTATATACGCGGTACAACACAACACTCTTTGACACGAGGTATTTTTCAAAGAGAACGACCACCCGGTGGCGGGTGAAAGAAAACATCGGTGTGTGATATCGCAACGACGGGTATTTCTATATTCGTGTGTCGATCTGCAGCATTCAGCGTCCGACGAGATATCGTACGTACCTGATCGTTCGAGTTTGCAAATGCGAACGTCGGTAATGTCGACGATTCC
>OW121704.1:28504822-28519822 GCA_933228785.1 Lasioglossum pauxillum | reverse complement strand
GCAGGATCAACCAGGGAGCTTCGACAATTTTTGTCGTTCTTTGAATATATAATAATAATAATATGTGTCTTTTCGTCGCCAGCTCTTTCAGAGACAGGTCGACGACACTCTCTTTTTCTTTCTCCTCCTCTCAATTCATTTCTACTCGTTCGAATTCTCAGAGAACCTTTCGAACGATTTTATATCATATTTCCTCCTCTTCCTTCGGGATTCTTTTTTCCTTTCCTTTCCTTCCATCCCTTTTCTCTTTCCATTCCTTTCTCTCACTTTCTTTCATTTCTCAACCTCGAACAAATTCCTTTTGCCAGTTCCCTGCGTTCTCGGTTTATATTTTTATCATATCATCACAAATCATTGAAAAATTCCTTTTTAATATTTCCCTTTTTTGTGTTTCTCTCGAGAACAAATTCCTTTTCAATATATTCCTTTTGCGTTCTTATTCTGAAGAGAACGTTCATATAGGGTTGCGCTAACATCGGAAGACGCGTATAGCTCAGTAGCATGAGTATCCCAGAAAGCACGTAACCACGGGCGCTGGACAATCGACACAAGTGCCGAGGAAGCGCGGACAGGACGCATGCTGGACTTGGGTTTCCCAATGCCCGTCTGCTCGCTCTGGGCTTGACGAAAGCCAACCTCAATTATTATATGACGTTTCTCTGCAAACATTTAGTTTGACTTCTAATCTAAGTTTTAGTTTCTCTCAAACTTCTTTCCCTAACTATCCCAAATTTTACGCTCGGATAGTAAAGTTGATGCTCAGTTAGTACGAGTATACACAATATCAGTGAATACAAGTCACCAACCTCCTCGATGGGAGGCTCGCCACATAAGGGCCATTCGGTCTTAGACACCGACCCGTGGCAATGCTGTGTAGAGAAAAGTTCGATTACCAAAAGCACGGTACGAGACAGTCGAGACCGAAGTCTCGAGGCGCCGTGAGAGCTGCTTCTCGACCGAGATCGTAGAATAACCCCAAGCGCGCGCTGAACCGCCCGACTCGCCGAACCGTCGAGTCTCTTAAAGATACCGAACGGCCGGCAAGGACGTCGGCGCCGCGCGGTGAATAGCACGCGCGCTTATGGGCGCAAACCGCCGCGGCAACAGCCCATCCGGCGGGGCTGTTGGGACTTGGAAAAATTTTTGCATGGAAAATTTTTTTGTACAATACAATAAATTTTTATATTTCCAGGATATTTAACACAAAATATTCAACTTTTCATATACTATCACGGCACTTTGAACATTTTACAAGTCCAACCGCCAAGAGTAAACTTTTTTCCTAGCGTTCCCAGACAATTATAAATATTAGATCATTGTATAATAATGCATTTTAACAATAAATATCAAATATGAAAGCTCTAGGACGAATATTTATCGAATAAATTAAGAATAATGACCGGGCGCATTACTTACAACTCCGACCGTGCGAAATTTTTCAAAGTCCAACCGCCAAGAGTAAACTTTTTTCCTAGCGTTCCCAGACAATTATAAATATTAGATCATTGTATAATAATGCATTTTAACAATAAATATCAAATATGAAAGATCTAGGACGAATATTTATCGAATAAATTAAGAATAATGACCGGGCGCATTACTTCCAACTCCGACCGTGCGAAATTTTTCAAAGTCCAACCGCCAAGAGTAAACTTTTTTGCTAGCGTTCCCAGACAATTATAAATAATAGATCATTGTATAATAATGCATTTTAACAATAAATATCAAATATGAAAGCTCTAGGCCGAATATTTATCGAACAAATTAAGAATAATGACCGAGCGCATTACTCCCAACTCCGACCGCCAAGAGTAAACTTATCTATCCGGCGTTCTCGGACACGTATAAACATCAGAACATTGTGTAATAAAGCGTTTGAACAATAAATATCAAGTATGAAAGCGCTGGAATGAATATTTCTCGTATAAATTGAGAATAATGTCCGGGCGTGTCGATTAGCCGGCCGCTCGGTCGAATCGTTCGACGAGCCGGGGCGCGTCGGTTCGGCGCGCGGCGGAGCTCGAGCGTAATATTTCTAAGTCCGACGGCCAAGAGTGAACTCTCTTCCCAGCCGTCCCGGACGACTTTAGTCGTTATATACGCGTACAATACCGCGTTCTATCAATATTTCTCGAGTTTCAAAAATATCGGACTCGTATTGCTCCATTTATTGAGAAATAATGCTCCGACCGCCAAGAGTAAACTTATCTTTCCGGCGTTCTCGGACACGTATAAATATCAGAACATTGTGTAATAAAGCGGTGGAACAATAAATATCAAGTATGAAAGCGCTGGAATGAATATTTCTCGTATAAATTGAGAATAATGTCCGGGCGTGTCGATTAGCCGGCCGCTCGGTCGAATCGTTCGACGAGCCGGGGCGCGTCGGTTCGGCGCGCGGCGGAGCTCGAGCGTAATATTTCTAAGTCCGACGGCCAAGAGTGAACTCTCTTCCCAGCCGTCCCGGACGACTTTAGTCGTTATATACGCGTACAATACCGCGTTCTATCAATATTTCTCGAGTTTCAAAAATGTCGGACTCGTATTGCTCCATTTATTGAGAAATAATGCTCCGACCGCCAAGAGTAAACTTATGTTTCCAGCGTTCTCGGACACGTATAAACATCAGAACATTGTGTAATAAAGCGTTTGAACAATAAATATCAAGTATGAAAGCGCTGGAATGAATATTTCTCAATTTAATTGAGAATAATGTCCGGGCGTGTCGATTAGCCGGCCGCTCGGTCGAATCGTTCGACGAGCCGGGGCGCGTCGGTTCGGCGCGCGGCGGAGCTCGAGCGTAATATTTCTAAGTCCGACGGCCAAGAGTGAACTCTCTTCCCAGCCGTCCCGGACGACTTTAGTCGTTATATACGCGTACAATACCGCGTTCTATCAATATTTCTCGAGTTTCAAAAATGTCGGACTCGTATTGCTCCATTTATTGAGAAATAATGCTCCGACCGCCAAGAGTAAACTTATCTTTCCGGCGTTCTCGGACACGTATAAATATCAGAACATTGTGTAATAAAGCGGTGGAACAATAAATATCAAGTATGAAAGCGCTGGAATGAATATTTCTCGTATAAATTGAGAATAATGTCCGGGCGTGTCGATTAGCCGGCCGCTCGGTCGAATCGTTCGACGAGCCGGGGCGCGTCGGTTCGGCGCGCGGCGGAGCTCGAGCGTAATATTTCTAAGTCCGACGGCCAAGAGTAAACTCTCTTCCCAGCCGTCCCGGACGACTTTAGTCGTTATATACGCGTACAATACCGCGTTCTATCAATATTTCTCGAGTTTCAAAAATGTCGGACTCGTATTGCTCCATTTATTGAGAAATAATGCTCCGACCGCCAAGAGTAAACTTATCTTTCCGGCGTTCTCGGACACGTATAAATATCAGAACATTGTGTAATAAAGCGGTGGAACAATAAATATCAAGTATGAAAGCGCTGGAATGAATATTTCTCGTATAAATTGAGAATAATGTCCGGGCGTGTCGATTAGCCGGCCGCTCGGTCGAATCGTTCGACGAGCCGGGGCGCGTCGGTTCGGCGCGCGGCGGAGCTCGAGCGTAATATTTCTAAGTCCGACGGCCAAGAGTGAACTCTCTTCCCAGCCGTCCCGGACGACTTTAGTCGTTATATACGCGTACAATACCGCGTTCTATCAATATTTCTCGAGTTTCAAAAATGTCGGACTCGTATTGCTCCATTTATTGAGAAATAATGCTCCGACCGCCAAGAGTAAACTTATCTTTCCGGCGTTCTCGGACACGTATAAATATCAGAACATTGTGTAATAAAGCGGTGGAACAATAAATATCAAGTATGAAAGCGCTGGAATGAATATTTCTCGTATAAATTGAGAATAATGTCCGGGCGTGTCGATTAGCCGGCCGCTCGGTCGAATCGTTCGACGAGCCGGGGCGCGTCGGTTCGGCGCGCGGCGGAGCTCGAGCGTAATATTTCTAAGTCCGACGGCCAAGAGTAAACTCTCTTCCCAGCCGTCCCGGACGACTTTAGTCGTTATATACGCGTACAATACCGCGTTCTATCAATATTTCTCGAGTTTCAAAAATATCGGACTCGTATTGCTCCATTTATTGAGAAATAATGCTCCGACCGCCAAGAGTAAACTTATCTTTCCGGCGTTCTCGGACACGTATAAATATCAGAACATTGTGTAATAAAGCGGTGGAACAATAAATATCAAGTATGAAAGCGCTGGAATGAATATTTCTCGTATAAATTGAGAATAATGTCCGGGCGTGTCGATTAGCCGGCCGCTCGGTCGAATCGTTCGACGAGCCGGGGCGCGTCGGTTCGGCGCGCGGCGGAGCTCGAGCGTAATATTTCTAAGTCCGACGGCCAAGAGTGAACTCTCTTCCCAGCCGTCCCGGACGACTTTAGTCGTTATATACGCGTACAATACCGCGTTCTATCAATATTTCTCGAGTTTCAAAAATGTCGGACTCGTATTGCTCCATTTATTGAGAAATAATGCTCCGACCGCCAAGAGTAAACTTATCTTTCCGGCGTTCTCGGACACGTATAAACATCAGAACATTGTGTAATAAAGCGTTTGAACAATAAATATCAAGTATGAAAGCGCTGGAATGAATATTTCTCAATTTAATTGAGAATAATGTCCGGGCGTGTCGATTAGCCGGCCGCTCGGTCGAATCGTTCGACGAGCCGGGGCGCGTCGGTTCGGCGCGCGGCGGAGCTCGAGCGTAATATTTCTAAGTCCGACGGCCAAGAGTGAACTCTCTTCCCAGCCGTCCCGGACGACTTTAGTCGTTATATACGCGTACAATACCGCGTTCTATCAATATTTCTCGAGTTTCAAAAATGTCGGACTCGTATTGCTCCATTTATTGAGAAATAATGCTCCGACCGCCAAGAGTAAACTTATCTTTCCGGCGTTCTCGGACACGTATAAATATCAGAACATTGTGTAATAAAGCGGTGGAACAATAAATATCAAGTATGAAAGCGCTGGAATGAATATTTCTCGTATAAATTGAGAATAATGTCCGGGCGTGTCGATTAGCCGGCCGCTCGGTCGAATCGTTCGACGAGCCGGGGCGCGTCGGTTCGGCGCGCGGCGGAGCTCGAGCGTAATATTTCTAAGTCCGACGGCCAAGAGTGAACTCTCTTCCCAGCCGTCCCGGACGACATTAGTCGTTATATACGCGTACAATACCGCGTTCTATCAATATTTCTCGAGTTTCAAAAATGTCGGACTCGTATTGCTCCATTTATTGAGAAATAATGCTCCGACCGCCAAGAGTAAACTTATCTTTCCGGCGTTCTCGGACACGTATAAACATCAGAACATTGTGTAATAAAGCGTTTGAACAATAAATATCAAGTATGAAAGCGCTGGAATGAATATTTCTCAATTTAATTGAGAATAATGTCCGGGCGTGTCGATTAGCCGGCCGCTCGGTCGAATCGTTCGACGAGCCGGGGCGCGTCGGTTCGGCGCGCGGCGGAGCTCGAGCGTAATATTTCTAAGTCCGACGGCCAAGAGTGAACTCTCTTCCCAGCCGTCCCGGACGACTTTAGTCGTTATATACGCGTACAATACCGCGTTCTATCAATATTTCTCGAGTTTCAAAAATGTCGGACTCGTATTGCTCCATTTATTGAGAAATAATGCTCCGACCGCCAAGAGTAAACTTATCTTTCCGGCGTTCTCGGACACGTATAAATATCAGAACATTGTGTAATAAAGCGGTGGAACAATAAATATCAAGTATGAAAGCGCTGGAATGAATATTTCTCGTATAAATTGAGAATAATGTCCGGGCGTGTCGATTAGCCGGCCGCTCGGTCGAATCGTTCGACGAGCCGGGGCGCGTCGGTTCGGCGCGCGGCGGAGCTCGAGCGTAATATTTCTAAGTCCGACGGCCAAGAGTAAACTCTCTTCCCAGCCGTCCCGGACGACTTTAGTCGTTATATACGCGTACAATACCGCGTTCTATCAATATTTCTCGAGTTTCAAAAATGTCGGACTCGTATTGCTCCATTTATTGAGAAATAATGCTCCGACCGCCAAGAGTAAACTTATCTTTCCGGCGTTCTCGGACACGTATAAATATCAGAACATTGTGTAATAAAGCGGTGGAACAATAAATATCAAGTATGAAAGCGCTGGAATGAATATTTCTCGTATAAATTGAGAATAATGTCCGGGCGTGTCGATTAGCCGGCCGCTCGGTCGAATCGTTCGACGAGCCGGGGCGCGTCGGTTCGGCGCGCGGCGGAGCTCGAGCGTAATATTTCTAAGTCCGACGGCCAAGAGTGAACTCTCTTCCCAGCCGTCCCGGACGACTTTAGTCGTTATATACGCGTACAATACCGCGTTCTATCAATATTTCTCGAGTTTCAAAAATGTCGGACTCGTATTGCTCCATTTATTGAGAAATAATGCTCCGACCGCCAAGAGTAAACTTATCTTTCCGGCGTTCTCGGACACGTATAAATATCAGAACATTGTGTAATAAAGCGGTGGAACAATAAATATCAAGTATGAAAGCGCTGGAATGAATATTTCTCGTATAAATTGAGAATAATGTCCGGGCGTGTCGATTAGCCGGCCGCTCGGTCGAATCGTTCGACGAGCCGGGGCGCGTCGGTTCGGCGCGCGGCGGAGCTCGAGCGTAATATTTCTAAGTCCGACGGCCAAGAGTGAACTCTCTTCCCAGCCGTCCCGGACGACTTTAGTCGTTATATACGCGTACAATACCGCGTTCTATCAATATTTCTCGAGTTTCAAAAATGTCGGACTCGTATTGCTCCATTTATTGAGAAATAATGCTCCGACCGCCAAGAGTAAACTTATCTTTCCGGCGTTCTCGGACACGTATAAATATCAGAACATTGTGTAATAAAGCGGTGGAACAATAAATATCAAGTATGAAAGCGCTGGAATGAATATTTCTCGTATAAATTGAGAATAATGTCCGGGCGTGTCGATTAGCCGGCCGCTCGGTCGAATCGTTCGACGAGCCGGGGCGCGTCGGTTCGGCGCGCGGCGGAGCTCGAGCGTAATATTTCTAAGTCCGACGGCCAAGAGTAAACTCTCTTCCCAGCCGTCCCGGACGACTTTAGTCGTTATATACGCGTACAATACCGCGTTCTATCAATATTTCTCGAGTTTCAAAAATATCGGACTCGTATTGCTCCATTTATTGAGAAATAATGCTCCGACCGCCAAGAGTAAACTTATCTTTCCGGCGTTCTCGGACACGTATAAATATCAGAACATTGTGTAATAAAGCGGTGGAACAATAAATATCAAGTATGAAAGCGCTGGAATGAATATTTCTCGTATAAATTGAGAATAATGTCCGGGCGTGTCGATTAGCCGGCCGCTCGGTCGAATCGTTCGACGAGCCGGGGCGCGTCGGTTCGGCGCGCGGCGGAGCTCGAGCGTAATATTTCTAAGTCCGACGGCCAAGAGTGAACTCTCTTCCCAGCCGTCCCGGACGACTTTAGTCGTTATATACGCGTACAATACCGCGTTCTATCAATATTTCTCGAGTTTCAAAAATGTCGGACTCGTATTGCTCCATTTATTGAGAAATAATGCTCCGACCGCCAAGAGTAAACTTATCTTTCCGGCGTTCTCGGACACGTATAAACATCAGAACATTGTGTAATAAAGCGTTTGAACAATAAATATCAAGTATGAAAGCGCTGGAATGAATATTGCTCAATTTAATTGAGAATAATGTCCGGGCGTGTCGATTAGCCGGCCGCTCGGTCGAATCGTTCGACGAGCCGGGGCGCGTCGGTTCGGCGCGCGGCGGAGCTCGAGCGTAATATTTCTAAGTCCGACGGCCAAGAGTGAACTCTCTTCCCAGCCGTCCCGGACGACTTTAGTCGTTATATACGCGTACAATACCGCGTTCTATCAATATTTCTCGAGTTTCAAAAATGTCGGACTCGTATTGCTCCATTTATTGAGAAATAATGCTCCGACCGCCAAGAGTAAACTTATCTTTCCGGCGTTCTCGGACACGTATAAATATCAGAACATTGTGTAATAAAGCGGTGGAACAATAAATATCAAGTATGAAAGCGCTGGAATGAATATTTCTCGTATAAATTGAGAATAATGTCCGGGCGTGTCGATTAGCCGGCCGCTCGGTCGAATCGTTCGACGAGCCGGGGCGCGTCGGTTCGGCGCGCGGCGGAGCTCGAGCGTAATATTTCTAAGTCCGACGGCCAAGAGTGAACTCTCTTCCCAGCCGTCCCGGACGACATTAGTCGTTATATACGCGTACAATACCGCGTTCTATCAATATTTCTCGAGTTTCAAAAATGTCGGACTCGTATTGCTCCATTTATTGAGAAATAATGCTCCGACCGCCAAGAGTAAACTTATCTTTCCGGCGTTCTCGGACACGTATAAACATCAGAACATTGTGTAATAAAGCGTTTGAACAATAAATATCAAGTATGAAAGCGCTGGAATGAATATTTCTCAATTTAATTGAGAATAATGTCCGGGCGTGTCGATTAGCCGGCCGCTCGGTCGAATCGTTCGACGAGCCGGGGCGCGTCGGTTCGGCGCGCGGCGGAGCTCGAGCGTAATATTTCTAAGTCCGACGGCCAAGAGTGAACTCTCTTCCCAGCCGTCCCGGACGACTTTAGTCGTTATATACGCGTACAATACCGCGTTCTATCAATATTTCTCGAGTTTCAAAAATGTCGGACTCGTATTGCTCCATTTATTGAGAAATAATGCTCCGACCGCCAAGAGTAAACTTATCTTTCCGGCGTTCTCGGACACGTATAAATATCAGAACATTGTGTAATAAAGCGGTGGAACAATAAATATCAAGTATGAAAGCGCTGGAATGAATATTTCTCGTATAAATTGAGAATAATGTCCGGGCGTGTCGATTAGCCGGCCGCTCGGTCGAATCGTTCGACGAGCCGGGGCGCGTCGGTTCGGCGCGCGGCGGAGCTCGAGCGTAATATTTCTAAGTCCGACGGCCAAGAGTAAACTCTCTTCCCAGCCGTCCCGGACGACTTTAGTCGTTATATACGCGTACAATACCGCGTTCTATCAATATTTCTCGAGTTTCAAAAATGTCGGACTCGTATTGCTCCATTTATTGAGAAATAATGCTCCGACCGCCAAGAGTAAACTTATCTTTCCGGCGTTCTCGGACACGTATAAATATCAGAACATTGTGTAATAAAGCGGTGGAACAATAAATATCAAGTATGAAAGCGCTGGAATGAATATTTCTCGTATAAATTGAGAATAATGTCCGGGCGTGTCGATTAGCCGGCCGCTCGGTCGAATCGTTCGACGAGCCGGGGCGCGTCGGTTCGGCGCGCGGCGGAGCTCGAGCGTAATATTTCTAAGTCCGACGGCCAAGAGTGAACTCTCTTCCCAGCCGTCCCGGACGACTTTAGTCGTTATATACGCGTACAATACCGCGTTCTATCAATATTTCTCGAGTTTCAAAAATGTCGGACTCGTATTGCTCCATTTATTGAGAAATAATGCTCCGACCGCCAAGAGTAAACTTATCTTTCCGGCGTTCTCGGACACGTATAAATATCAGAACATTGTGTAATAAAGCGGTGGAACAATAAATATCAAGTATGAAAGCGCTGGAATGAATATTTCTCGTATAAATTGAGAATAATGTCCGGGCGTGTCGATTAGCCGGCCGCTCGGTCGAATCGTTCGACGAGCCGGGGCGCGTCGGTTCGGCGCGCGGCGGAGCTCGAGCGTAATATTTCTAAGTCCGACGGCCAAGAGTGAACTCTCTTCCCAGCCGTCCCGGACGACTTTAGTCGTTATATACGCGTACAATACCGCGTTCTATCAATATTTCTCGAGTTTCAAAAATGTCGGACTCGTATTGCTCCATTTATTGAGAAATAATGCTCCGACCGCCAAGAGTAAACTTATCTTTCCGGCGTTCTCGGACACGTATAAATATCAGAACATTGTGTAATAAAGCGGTGGAACAATAAATATCAAGTATGAAAGCGCTGGAATGAATATTTCTCGTATAAATTGAGAATAATGTCCGGGCGTGTCGATTAGCCGGCCGCTCGGTCGAATCGTTCGACGAGCCGGGGCGCGTCGGTTCGGCGCGCGGCGGAGCTCGAGCGTAATATTTCTAAGTCCGACGGCCAAGAGTAAACTCTCTTCCCAGCCGTCCCGGACGACTTTAGTCGTTATATACGCGTACAATACCGCGTTCTATCAATATTTCTCGAGTTTCAAAAATATCGGACTCGTATTGCTCCATTTATTGAGAAATAATGCTCCGACCGCCAAGAGTAAACTTATCTTTCCGGCGTTCTCGGACACGTATAAATATCAGAACATTGTGTAATAAAGCGGTGGAACAATAAATATCAAGTATGAAAGCGCTGGAATGAATATTTCTCGTATAAATTGAGAATAATGTCCGGGCGTGTCGATTAGCCGGCCGCTCGGTCGAATCGTTCGACGAGCCGGGGCGCGTCGGTTCGGCGCGCGGCGGAGCTCGAGCGTAATATTTCTAAGTCCGACGGCCAAGAGTGAACTCTCTTCCCAGCCGTCCCGGACGACTTTAGTCGTTATATACGCGTACAATACCGCGTTCTATCAATATTTCTCGAGTTTCAAAAATGTCGGACTCGTATTGCTCCATTTATTGAGAAATAATGCTCCGACCGCCAAGAGTAAACTTATCTTTCCGGCGTTCTCGGACACGTATAAACATCAGAACATTGTGTAATAAAGCGTTTGAACAATAAATATCAAGTATGAAAGCGCTGGAATGAATATTTCTCAATTTAATTGAGAATAATGTCCGGGCGTGTCGATTAGCCGGCCGCTCGGTCGAATCGTTCGACGAGCCGGGGCGCGTCGGTTCGGCGCGCGGCGGAGCTCGAGCGTAATATTTCTAAGTCCGACGGCCAAGAGTAAACTCTCTTCCCAGCCGTCCCGGACGACTTTAGTCGTTATATACGCGTACAATACCGCGTTCTATCAATATTTCTCGAGTTTCAAAAATATCGGACTCGTATTGCTCCATTTATTGAGAAATAATGCTCCGACCGCCAAGAGTAAACTTATCTTTCCGGCGTTCTCGGACACGTATAAATATCAGAACATTGTGTAATAAAGCGGTGGAACAATAAATATCAAGTATGAAAGCGCTGGAATGAATATTTCTCGTATAAATTGAGAATAATGTCCGGGCGTGTCGATTAGCCGGCCGCTCGGTCGAATCGTTCGACGAGCCGGGGCGCGTCGGTTCGGCGCGCGGCGGAGCTCGAGCGTAATATTTCTAAGTCCGACGGCCAAGAGTGAACTCTCTTCCCAGCCGTCCCGGACGACTTTAGTCGTTATATACGCGTACAATACCGCGTTCTATCAATATTTCTCGAGTTTCAAAAATGTCGGACTCGTATTGCTCCATTTATTGAGAAATAATGCTCCGACCGCCAAGAGTAAACTTATGTTTCCAGCGTTCTCGGACACGTATAAACATCAGAACATTGTGTAATAAAGCGTTTGAACAATAAATATCAAGTATGAAAGCGCTGGAATGAATATTTCTCAATTTAATTGAGAATAATGTCCGGGCGTGTCGATTAGCCGGCCGCTCGGTCGAATCGTTCGACGAGCCGGGGCGCGTCGGTTCGGCGCGCGGCGGAGCTCGAGCGTAATATTTCTAAGTCCGACGGCCAAGAGTGAACTCTCTTCCCAGCCGTCCCGGACGACTTTAGTCGTTATATACGCGTACAATACCGCGTTCTATCAATATTTCTCGAGTTTCAAAAATGTCGGACTCGTATTGCTCCATTTATTGAGAAATAATGCTCCGACCGCCAAGAGTAAACTTATCTTTCCGGCGTTCTCGGACACGTATAAATATCAGAACATTGTGTAATAAAGCGGTGGAACAATAAATATCAAGTATGAAAGCGCTGGAATGAATATTTCTCGTATAAATTGAGAATAATGTCCGGGCGTGTCGATTAGCCGGCCGCTCGGTCGAATCGTTCGACGAGCCGGGGCGCGTCGGTTCGGCGCGCGGCGGAGCTCGAGCGTAATATTTCTAAGTCCGACGGCCAAGAGTAAACTCTCTTCCCAGCCGTCCCGGACGACTTTAGTCGTTATATACGCGTACAATACCGCGTTCTATCAATATTTCTCGAGTTTCAAAAATGTCGGACTCGTATTGCTCCATTTATTGAGAAATAATGCTCCGACCGCCAAGAGTAAACTTATCTTTCCGGCGTTCTCGGACACGTATAAATATCAGAACATTGTGTAATAAAGCGGTGGAACAATAAATATCAAGTATGAAAGCGCTGGAATGAATATTTCTCGTATAAATTGAGAATAATGTCCGGGCGTGTCGATTAGCCGGCCGCTCGGTCGAATCGTTCGACGAGCCGGGGCGCGTCGGTTCGGCGCGCGGCGGAGCTCGAGCGTAATATTTCTAAGTCCGACGGCCAAGAGTGAACTCTCTTCCCAGCCGTCCCGGACGACTTTAGTCGTTATATACGCGTACAATACCGCGTTCTATCAATATTTCTCGAGTTTCAAAAATGTCGGACTCGTATTGCTCCATTTATTGAGAAATAATGCTCCGACCGCCAAGAGTAAACTTATCTTTCCGGCGTTCTCGGACACGTATAAATATCAGAACATTGTGTAATAAAGCGGTGGAACAATAAATATCAAGTATGAAAGCGCTGGAATGAATATTTCTCGTATAAATTGAGAATAATGTCCGGGCGTGTCGATTAGCCGGCCGCTCGGTCGAATCGTTCGACGAGCCGGGGCGCGTCGGTTCGGCGCGCGGCGGAGCTCGAGCGTAATATTTCTAAGTCCGACGGCCAAGAGTAAACTCTCTTCCCAGCCGTCCCGGACGACTTTAGTCGTTATATACGCGTACAATACCGCGTTCTATCAATATTTCTCGAGTTTCAAAAATATCGGACTCGTATTGCTCCATTTATTGAGAAATAATGCTCCGACCGCCAAGAGTAAACTTATCTTTCCGGCGTTCTCGGACACGTATAAATATCAGAACATTGTGTAATAAAGCGGTGGAACAATAAATATCAAGTATGAAAGCGCTGGAATGAATATTTCTCGTATAAATTGAGAATAATGTCCGGGCGTGTCGATTAGCCGGCCGCTCGGTCGAATCGTTCGACGAGCCGGGGCGCGTCGGTTCGGCGCGCGGCGGAGCTCGAGCGTAATATTTCTAAGTCCGACGGCCAAGAGTGAACTCTCTTCCCAGCCGTCCCGGACGACTTTAGTCGTTATATACGCGTACAATACCGCGTTCTATCAATATTTCTCGAGTTTCAAAAATGTCGGACTCGTATTGCTCCATTTATTGAGAAATAATGCTCCGACCGCCAAGAGTAAACTTATCTTTCCGGCGTTCTCGGACACGTATAAATATCAGAACATTGTGTAATAAAGCGGTGGAACAATAAATATCAAGTATGAAAGCGCTGGAATGAATATTTCTCGTATAAATTGAGAATAATGTCCGGGCGTGTCGATTAGCCGGCCGCTCGGTCGAATCGTTCGACGAGCCGGGGCGCGTCGGTTCGGCGCGCGGCGGAGCTCGAGCGTAATATTTCTAAGTCCGACGGCCAAGAGTGAACTCTCTTCCCAGCCGTCCCGGACGACTTTAGTCGTTATATACGCGTACAATACCGCGTTCTATCAATATTTCTCGAGTTTCAAAAATGTCGGACTCGTATTGCTCCATTTATTGAGAAATAATGCTCCGACCGCCAAGAGTAAACTTATCTTTCCGGCGTTCTCGGACACGTATAAATATCAGAACATTGTGTAATAAAGCGGTGGAACAATAAATATCAAGTATGAAAGCGCTGGAATGAATATTTCTCGTATAAATTGAGAATAATGTCCGGGCGTGTCGATTAGCCGGCCGCTCGGTCGAATCGTTCGACGAGCCGGGGCGCGTCGGTTCGGCGCGCGGCGGAGCTCGAGCGTAATATTTCTAAGTCCAACGGCCAAGAGTGAACTCTCTTCCCAGCCGTCCCGGACGACTTTAGTCGTTATATACGCGTACAATACCGCGTTCTATCAATATTTCTCG
The DNA here is from genome assembly GCA_933228785.1 of Lasioglossum pauxillum. Taxonomy (NCBI): domain Eukaryota; kingdom Metazoa; phylum Arthropoda; class Insecta; order Hymenoptera; family Halictidae; genus Lasioglossum; species Lasioglossum pauxillum. The sequence continues at coordinate 28,505,691 of OW121704.1, read as the reverse complement.
AGTTTCAAAAATGTCGGACTCGTATTGCTCCATTTATTGAGAAATAATGCTCCGACCGCCAAGAGTAAACTTATCTTTCCGGCGTTCTCGGACACGTATAAATATCAGAACATTGTGTAATAAAGCGGTGGAACAATAAATATCAAGTATGAAAGCGCTGGAATGAATATTTCTCGTATAAATTGAGAATAATGTCCGGGCGTGTCGATTAGCCGGCCGCTCGGTCGAATCGTTCGACGAGCCGGGGCGCGTCGGTTCGGCGCGCGGCGGAGCTCGAGCGTAATATTTCTAAGTCCGACGGCCAAGAGTGAACTCTCTTCCCAGCCGTCCCGGACGACTTTAGTCGTTATATACGCGTACAATACCGCGTTCTATCAATATTTCTCGAGTTTCAAAAATGTCGGACTCGTATTGCTCCATTTATTGAGAAATAATGCTCCGACCGCCAAGAGTAAACTTATCTTTCCGGCGTTCTCGGACACGTATAAATATCAGAACATTGTGTAATAAAGCGTTGGAACAATAAATATCAAGTATGAAAGCGCCAGCTGTTTATGGAGTTATTGAGAAATAATTTACCGAGTTATATTTCGTCGTGTACTAGTCGTGTTCTATCGGTCGTGAGGGTAAACGGCGGGCGTCAGTTTTGGTTCTGTACTGTTAGTTACATCCTCCCCGAATATGTTTGCGATGCGCGTGTTTGGATTAACGAGATTCCCTCACGTTCGATATTTTCTTTTTCGTTCGAACCATGTCTGTGGATTTGTGCGGTTATTGGGATGCTCGTTTTGACCATTTAATTGTCAATAAAAGAACATGTATTTGTTTGATATAATACAATATGTTAATGCTGTATTATTCGTATCTTC